>SJYX01017552.1:349204-402071 GCA_006410675.1 Oreotragus oreotragus | reverse complement strand
TCCAGTGGATCTCAATAAATTACATCTTATTAAGATGCATTTAATGTCAGCTGTCTCTACATTATTGAGAACAAATTTGATCATTTGATTAAGGTGGTAATAAATGATCTCTGTTTTTAAGAGTATATTTCTTCTTTGCAGTCAGCAAATGATTTATTGGTATCCTGTTCCCCAAGACCCTTTTACCTGTTTTTAGGAGCCAGTTATGATGCTTGTCTGGTCTGAATCAATTTGTCTAATTCAGGTGCATTTTTCTTCTATAAACAAAAGCTTTTCTTTATTAACTGCATGAGCTGAAGTTCATCTTAATCAGGCTGGATAAAACCTTAATTATTTTCCTATATTATCAGAGTAAGTAGTTTGTGGAGCAGGTGTCAACATAGAGGCTAAGGAGGTTTTAATTCTTGTTTTAATTCTCCCTTGTTTTTGAGTATCATTATGGACTTAAGGGTTTTATTTATGTTTTGTGTTACAATTAGTTAGGATAATGATTATTTCAGTGTTCAGATTGTTCCCAGTTTGTCCAATGAAAGACAAGAGGTTTCTGTTTTGTTTTTTTTTTTTAAGAATGGGAGAAAATAAATGTATGGGGAATGATCCAACAGAGAAACAGGAAGGGGGAAGAATTCTTAAAGTTTATGTCCTAGAGCAGGTGAGAGGAAATGCGAGCCAGTGTATAAGTAGAAGACTTGAATTTAAGATGAGCTAGTGACAGCTGGGCGGAGAAGGCAATGGCACCCGCACTCCAGTACTCTTGCCTGGAAAGTCCCATGGACTGAGGAGCCTGGTAGGCTGCAGTCCATGGGGTCACTAAGAGTCGGACACAACTGAGTGACTTCACTTTCACTTTTCACTTTCATGCATTGGAGAAGGAAATGGCAACCCACTCTAATGTTCTTGCCTGGAGAATCCCAGGGATGGGGGAGCCTGGTGGGCTGCCATCTATGGGGTCGTACAGAGTTGGACACGACTGAATCTTACTTGGCGGCGGCAACAACAGCAGTGATAGCTGGGAAAGTGGACGTTTCCTGCTCCCCCCAAGGGGAAGGACCAAGATAACTGAACTTGGCACTGTATCAATGGCTGGTGCTCAACACCTATTGGTTGAATAAATAAGCATCCTTTTAACCATTGTTTGCCAAAGCTGGATGTTCATAGGAACCCCCTATAGAGCTTATAAAAAATGAGTTTCTTGCCAGCCAGTGACTGGCAGCCTCTGCATAAGGCAAGGCCTGGCAACTAACCAGACCAGGGGCCAGCCACACCTACTGGACCACCTACACCTAGTCATCCCCATCACAACAGAGGGGCCCATGCAATATGGGGCAGTCCTGGAGCATACAGCTCTGGTAATCAGGGGATGGGATGCACAGGACAGCTCCTACAAAAGGCCATTTCTCTAAGGTCAAGAAATGACCAACCTGCCAGATACATGGAAATAGAATCAGCAAATTGGACAAAGTGAGGGTACAGAGGAGGTTGTTCCAATCAAAGGGACAAGATCCCAGAAGAAAAACTAAGTGAAGTGGAGATCGGTGAACTCCCTGATAGAGTTCAAGGTAATGATCATAAAGATGAAAGAACTCCAGAGAAGAATGGATGAACACTGTGAGAAGTTTAACAAAGAGTTAGAAGATACAAAGAAAAACCAAACAGATGAACATAAATGAAATGAAAAATACACTAAAAGAAATCAACAGTAGATTAAATGACATAGAGGAATGGATCAGTAATTTGGAAGTTAGAGTAATAGAAATCACTGAAGCTAAAAAGTAAAAAAAAGCACAGTTTAAGAGATTTCTAGGGCATCAAGTGTGCTAACATCTGCGTTATAGGAGTTCCAGAGAAGGGAAAATGAGACAGAGACCATATTTACAGATATAATTGCTGAAAGTTTTCCTGACCTGGAAAAAGGAATAGACATCCAAGTCCAGGAAGCCCAGAGAGTCCCAAACAGGGTCAACTCCAAAGAGGACCACGACAAGACACATTGTAATTAAAACGGCAAAAATTAAAGACAAGAGAGAATATTAAAAGCAGCAAGGGGAGACTTCCCTGGTAGTCCAGTGGCTCCAAAGATAAGAACAGTTGAATATGTAAAGGAAATACTAACAGACATAAAGAGAGAAATTGACATAAAGGGAGGAATTGAATAGTAGGAGACTTTAATATCCCATTTATATTAATGGACACATCAGACAAGAAGTCAATAATGTGTCATTTAGGCACTGGCCCTAAATGACACACTAGACTAAATGGGCTTATATAGAGAACAATTCTCCAAAAGCAGCAGAATACAAATTCTTTTCAAGTGCATATGGAACATTTTCCAGGACATACTACATGCTGGCCACAAAATGTGCATGTGTACTAAGTCGTTTCAGTCATGTCTGACTCTTTGTGACCCTATGGACTGTAGCCTGCCATGCTCCTCTGTCCGTGGATTCTCCAGGCAAGAATACTAGAGTGGGTTGTGATAGGACACAAAACAAGTCTTAGTAAATTTAAGAAAATTGAAATCATAGCATCTTTTCCAACCACAGTGCTGTAGAGTGGAAATCAACTACAAAAAAAAGAAAAAAGAAGAAGAAGAAATCAACTATAAGACGAAAACTGCAAAAAACACAAACAAGTGGAGGCTAAAAAATATGTTGCTAAACAAACAGTGGATCACTGAAGAAACGAAAGGAGAAATAAAAATTACTTGGAGACAAAAGAAAATAATCCAGAATATGTGGGACTTCCCTGCAACAGTAGTTCTAAGAAGGATGTTTATAGCAGTGGAAGCCTGCTTCAGGAAATAAAAATCTCAACTAAACAACCTACCCTTACACCTGAAGGAACTAGAAAAAGAACAAATCCAAAGTTAGCAGAGAAAAGAAGTAATAAAAATTAGAGCAGAAATAAGTGAAATAAAGACCAAAAAAATAGAAAAAATCAGTGAAACTAAGAAGAGACAGACAAGATTGATAAACCTTTAGCCAGACTTATCAAGAAGAAAAAAGAGAGGGCCTAAGACAATAAAAATCAGAACCGAAAAAGGAAAACTTAAAACTCATACTACAGAAATACAAAGGATCAAAAGAGATTACTATGGAAAACTATATGTGAATAACATGGACAACCTAGAAGCAATGGACAAATTCCTGCTGCTGCTGCTGCTAAGTCACTTCAGTCGTGTCTGACTCTGTGTGACCCCATAGATGGCAGCCCACCAGGCTCCCCCGTCCCTGGGATTCTCCAGGCAAGAATACTGGAGTGGGTTGCCATTTCCTTCTCCAATGCATAAAAGAGAAAAGTGAAAGTGAAGTCACTCAGTCTGTCCGACTGTTAGTGACCCCATGGACTGCAGCCCACCAGGCTACTCCGTCCATTGGATTTTCCAGGCAAGAGTATTGGGGTGGGGTGCCATTGCCTTCCCCGGGACAAATTCCTAGATATGTTTAATCTCCCAAGATGAACTAGGAAGAAATAGAAGATATGAACAGATGAATTATCAGTAATGAAGTTGAATCAGTAATTTTTTAAATTTTTATTTGCTTAGTTTTGGCTATGCTGGGTCGTCATTGCTGTGGGTGGTCTTTCTCTGGTTGTGGCGGGCAAGGGCTACTTTCTCTTTGCAGTGTGAAGGCTTCTCATTGCAGTGATTTTTCTTGTAGAGTGTGGGCTCTAGAGGATGCAGGCTTCAATAGTTGTGGTACACTGGCTTAGTTGCCCTGCAGCATGTGAAATTTTCCCAGACCAGGGATTGAACCCATGTCCCCCGCACTGGCACGTAGATTCTTTCCACTGGACCACCAGGGAAGTCCTGAATCAGTAATTTTTAAAAACTTCCAACAGAAGTCCAGGACCAGATGGCTTCACAGGTGAATTCTACCAAATGTTTAGAGAAGAGTTAATACCAATCCTTTTCAAATTATTTCAAAACACTGCAGAGGAGGAAATGATTCTAAACTCATTCTACAAACCCAGCATCACCCTGATAGCAAACCTAAGATATCACAAAAAATAAATTTACAGGCCGGTATCACTGATAAAACATAGATGCAAAAAATCCTCAACATAATATTAGCAGACTGAATCCAACAATGCATTAAAAACACATACCATGATCAAGTGGGAATATTTATTCCAGTGATGCAGGGATTTTCAGTATCTACAAATCCATCAATGTGATATACTACATTAAATAAATTGAAGAAAAATATATGATCATTGCAATAGAAGTAAAAGAGTTTGACAAAATTCCACATCCATTTATGATTAAAAAAAAAAACTACACAAAGTGGGCATAGAAGGAACATACCTCAACATAACAAAGGCCAAATATGATAAGCTCACAGTTAACACCATACTCAGTGATGTAAAGCTGAAAGCATTTCCTTGCAGTCAGCTACAAGAATGCTCATTCTCAACATTGTATTACCCAACATAGTATTGGAAGTTTCAGCCACAGCAATCAGAAGAAGAAAAAGAAATGAATCCAGATTATAAAGGAAGAAGTAAAACTGTCACTGTTTGCAGATGACATGATTCCATACATAGAAAATCCAAAAACCTACTAGAGCTCATCAATAAATTCAGTAAAGTTGAAGGATACAAAAGTAATTGGCAGAAACCTGTTTCATTTTTATCTACTAGTAACAAACTATCAGAGAAATGGAAGAAACTCATTTACAGTCGCATCAAAGAGCATACTAAGGAATAAGTTTAAGGCAGTAAAAGAACAGTACTTGGAAAACTGTAAGACACTGATGAAAGAAACTGAAGAGGACACAAATAGAAATGATGTACCATGTTCTTGGATTGGAAGAATTAGTATCATTAAAATGACTGTACTACTCAAGGCAATCTACAGATTAAGTGCAATCCCTATCAAAATACTAATGGCATTTTTCATAGACTAGAGCAAGTCATATTAAAATATGTATGGAAACACAAAAGACTCAACAGTATCCAAAACAGTCTTAAGAAAGAACAGAGCTTGAGGTGTTGTGCTCCCTGTCTTCAGATTGCACTACAAAGCTACTGCTGTAACTTTGATTACTATTAGAACAGTATGGTATGGTACTGAAACGAAAATGGGCTTCCCCAGTGCCACAGTGGTGAAGAATCCACCTACAATGCAGGAGGCAAATGAGATGCCGGTTGGACCCCTGGGTTGGGAAGATCCCCTGAAGGAGAAAATGGCAACCCACTCCAGTATTCTTGCCTGGAAAATCCCCTGGACAGAGGAGCCTGTCAGGCTATAGTCCATAGGGTCACAAAGAGTCAAATGCAACT
The DNA here is from genome assembly GCA_006410675.1 of Oreotragus oreotragus. Classification (NCBI taxonomy): domain Eukaryota; kingdom Metazoa; phylum Chordata; class Mammalia; order Artiodactyla; family Bovidae; genus Oreotragus; species Oreotragus oreotragus. Next base: position 396,788 of record SJYX01017552.1, on the reverse strand, counting down.
GAACACACCCTGTGAAACAAAACAAACATCAATGAAACAGAATGAGAGCCCAGAAATAAATGTACATCAGTTCAGTTCAGTTCAGTCACTTAGTCCTGTCCGACTCTTTTCGACCCCGTGAATCGCAGCACGCCAGCCCTCCCTGTCCATCACCAACTCCTGGAGTTCACTCAGACCCATGTCCGTCGAGTCAGTGATGCCATCCAGCCATCTCATCCTCGGTCATCCCCTTCTCCTCCTGCCCACAATCCCTCTGGTTGGTCATAACTTTTCTTCCAAGGAGTAAGCGTCTTTTAATTTCATGGCTGCAGTCACCATCTGCAGTGATTTTGGAGCCACAAAAAATAAAGTCTGACACTGTTTCCACTGTTTCCCCATCCATTTCCCATGAAGTGATGGGACCGGATGCCATGATCTTTGTTTTCTGAATGTTGAGCTTTAAGCCAACTTTTTCACTCTCCACTTTCACTTTCATCAAGAGGCTTTTTAGTTCCTCTTCACTTTCTGCCATAAGGGTGGTGTCCATTACTTTACATATTTATTGTGCATGTGTGTGTAAGAAAACTTACATTCTTTTCCCTTAGTAAATTTCAAAATTGTGAGAATATTATCAACTATAGTTACCTTGTTACACGTTAGGTTCTCATACCTTATTCATCTTGTAACTGAATATTTGTACCCTTTTTCTGGGCCTTGCTTATTTCTCCCACCTCAAAAGGCACTGGAATTTCTCTCTCTGTTTCTGTAACTTGAACTTGTTTTTTTGTTTGTTTGTTTGTTTGTTTTAAGATTCCACATATAAGTGATACCACTCAGTGTTTCTCTCAGTCTTGCTTATTTTACTGAGCATAATGCCCTCAGGATTTATCCATATTGTAAATAATGATAGTCAGTTCAGTTCAGTCGCTCAGTCGTGTCCAGCTCTTTGCGACCCCATGAATCGCAGCACGCCAGGCCTCCCTGTCCATCACCATCTCCCGGAGTTCACTCAGACTCACGTCCATCGAGTCCGTGATGCCATCCAGCCATCTCATCCTCTGTCGTCCCCTTCTCCTCCTGNGTGGTCTGGTATTCCCATCTTTTTCAGAATTTTCCACAGTTTATGTGATCCACACAGTCTAAGGCTTTGGCATAGTCAATGAAGCAGAAATAGATGTTTTTCTGGAACTCTCTTGCTTTTTCGATGATCCAGCACATACTTATGGTCAATTAATCAATGATGAAGTACGAATATACTGTTAAAGAGACAGTCTCTATAATAAGTAGTCCTGAGGAAACTAGATAGCTGCATGTAAAAGAATGAAATTAGAGCATTTTCTCACACCATAAAGTAAACTCCAAGTGTGGGAATTCCCTGGTGGTCTAGCAGTTAGGATTCTGCACTTACACTGTCAGGGGCTGAGGTTTGATCCCTGGTCAGGGAACTAAGGTCCTAGAAGCCACAAGGTGTGTCAACAAAAAAGGTAAACTCAAAGTGGATTAAAGACCTAAATGTAAGGCCAGAAACCATGAAAATTCCTAAAAGAAAACACAGGCAGAATACTCTTTGACATAAATCATAGCAATATTTTTATCCTTATCCTAAAGCGAACAAAACCAAAAGTAAACAAATGGGATCTAATCAAAGTTTTACACAGCAAAGAAAACCATTGACAAAACAAAAAGACAGCCTACTGACTGGGAGAATATATTTGCAAATAATACAACTGATGGGTTAACATACAAAATGTATAAATAGCTCATGCACCTCAACATCAAAAAATCAAGCAACCTGATTTAAAAAAGGAGCAGAGGGACTTCCCTGGCAGTCAAGTGGTTAAGACTCCATACTCCAAGGCAGAAGGTACAGTTCGATCCCTGGTTGGGGACCTGGGATCCCGCGAGCCTCACAGGGCAGCCAAAAAGAAAAAGAGCGGAAGACTTGAATGGATTATGTTTCCAAAGAAAACATACAGATGGCCAGCCAGCACCTGAAAAGATGCTTAACATCATGAGTCATTAGAGATACGCAAATCAGAACTGTATAAGACATCACCTCACACCCGTCAGAGTGGCTGTCATCAAAAAGACCACAAATAAACTGTAGCAAGAGGAATGAAGAAAAGGGAGCCCTTGTGCACTGTTGGTGGGAATGTAAGTTGGTGCAGCCACTGTGGAAAACAGTAGGGAGGTTCCTCAAAAAAGTAAAAGTAGAACAACCCTATTGTCCAGCAATTCCACTCCTGGGTATATATCCAAAGAAAATGAAAACACTAGTTTGAAAAGATACATTCACCCTAGTGTTCACAGCAGCACTATTTAGAATAGCCAAGATATAGAAGCATTCTAAGTATCCATCAACTGATTAATGGATAAGGAAATGTGGTAGGCATACAATGGAATACTCTCAACCATAAAAAAGAAAGAAATGTTGCCATTTGCAACAACTGTTGCAACAATGAATAGATTTAGAGTGTAATATGGCAACCCACTCCAGTGTTCTTGTCTGGAGAATCCCAGGGAGGGGGGAGCCTGGTGGGCTGCCGTCTNGGAAATGTGGTAGGCATACAATGGAATACTCTCAACCATAAAAAAGAAAGAAATGTTGCCATTTGCAACAACTGTTGCAACAATGAATAGATTTAGAGTGTAATATGGCAACCCACTCCAGTGTTCTTGTCTGGAGAATCCCAGGGAGGGGGGAGCCTGGTGGGCTGCCGTCTCTGGGGTAGCACAGAGTCAGACATTACTGAAGCGACTGAGCAGCAGCAGCAGCAGGCTTAGTGAAATAAGTCAGAGGAAGACAAATACTGTATGATAATCACTAAATGTGGAATCTGAAAAATAAGACAAATTAGTGAATATGACAAAAAAGAAAGTGACTCAGATATAAGGAACAATTTAGTGGTTGACAGTAGCGAGGGGCACCATGGGGGTAGAGGATTAAGAGGTACACGCTATTCTGTATAAAATAAATAAGCTATTAGGATATATTGTACAGTTTAGGGAATATAACCAGTATTTTATAATATCAGTAAATGGAGTATGCTGCTGCTGCTGCTGCTAAGTCACTTCAGTTGTGTCCGCCTCTGTGTGACCCCATAAACAGCAGCCCACCAGGCTCCCCCATCCCTGGGATTCTGCAGGCAGGAACACTGGAGTGGGTTGCCATTTCCTTCTCCAATGCATGAAAGTGAAAAGTGAAAGTGAAGTCGCTCAGTTGTGTCCGACTCTTCTTGACCCCTTGGACTGCAGCCCACCAGGCTCCTCTGTCCATGGGATTTTCCAGGCAAGAGTACTGGAGTGGGGTGCCATCACCTTCTCCGAAATGGAGTATAACCTTTAAAAACTGTGGCTCACTGTGTGGTACATCTCAAACATATAATATTTTAAATCAGCATCAATTTTTAAAACGAAAAGGAAAAAATGAATGAATATAACAAAACAGAAGCAGACTCGTATAGAGAAGAAACTAGTGGTTACTGATGGGGAGAGGGAAAGGAGAGGGGCAGGATAAGGGGAGGGGTTCAAGAGAAAAATTATATATAAAATAAATGACAAGAATGTATTTTACAGCACTGGGAATATAGCCAACATTTTATAATAACTTTTTTATAAATTTTTAAAATTCTTTACTGAATTTCTTACAGTATTGCTTTTGTCTTATGTTTTGGTTTTTTGACCACTAAGCATGTGGGATCCTAGCTCTCTGACCAGGGATCAAACCCACACCCCCTGTGTTAGAAGACAAAGTCCTAACCACCAGGGAAGTTCTTATAATAACTTTAAATGCAGTATAACCTATAAAAATTTTGTTTTACACCCGAAACTAATGTAATACCTTAAATCAGCTATACCTAATTATAAATGTACATTTTTCCTCTTTAAACAAAATAAGGTTCCTGGAAGTCCACTACACTCACATCTGTGGAGTCAGCATCTCCAAGTGTGAGGCTAGGAACCTGTTTTTTCACCTTGCCCAGTTCTTCAGGCTACTTCAGTGTTCTCAGTTTGGCAAGAAAGGCTATTAGCAGAGGATCTCAAGAAGGAAAGGTGTGGGCGTTTTGAGCAATCCGCAGGTTGACACATGCCCACCTACTTGCTCTGAGGCCTTCAGGCAGCACCTGGTCCTGGTGGTTCTTCACTGCCCCACAGCACCAGCAGAGCACTTTTACTCTTGGTTGTTGATCTGGTGAAACTGGGTGAACACCTCCATCTGTGTAAAGTGGATTTCCCAACACTGATCCATCAAACAGCCTCACGTATTCAACTGGGCAATTTAAAAGCACTGTGAAGACAGCTCTCTTGGTCCTAGAATCTGGAAGATTGACTGAGTCTTACCTGGTTCACCTGAGATCTAGGGAATCCCTTGCTGAGTTAGGCCATAAACACTAGAGCTCTTCAGGTGAAAATATATTTTGAGTATTAAAATATTATAGATTCAAAGAATCAGATTTGTAAAAGATGTTTGTAGTGTTTCCCCAGTGTATATGTTTAAAATTGTTAGGGACTTCCCTGGCGGTCCAGTGGCTAGGACTCCAAACTTCCCATTGGATTTGGTCCCTGGTTTGGGAACTAAAATCCTCCATGGTTGAGTGTGGGGATGGGGGTGAGTGTGGGTGTGTGTCTGTACTAAGATCCTCCATGGGTATGTGTGGGTGTGTGTCCATGTCCCTCCCCCATGTGTGTGTGTGTGCACGCTCTCAGTCACTCAGTCATGTCTGAGTGTCTTTGACCCTTTGGACCCTTTGTAGCCCACCAGGCTGCTCTGTCCATGGGATTTTCCGGGCAAGAATACTGGAGTGGGTTGCCATTTCCTCCTCCAGGGCATCTTCCCAACCCAGGAATCCAACCAGCATCTCCNTGACCCTTTGGACCCTTTGTAGCCCACCAGGCTGCTCTGTCCATGGGATTTTCCGGGCAAGAATACTGGAGTGGGTTGCCATTTCCTCCTCCAGGGCATCTTCCCAACCCAGGAATCCAACCAGCATCTCCTGCATCTCCTGCCTGCAATTTGGGCAGATTCTTTACCGAAGAGCCATCAGAGAAGCTCCCCCCAAAAAAACAAAAACCTGAAAGCCATTTTAAAAAATTTAATTATGTATTAGTTTTGGCTGCTTTGGGTCTTCATTGCAGCACACAGGATCTTTCATTTAGATCCGGGGGCTCTTTAGTTGAGATGTGCTGGCTTAGTCACCCCATGAAGTGAAAATGATAGTGCTGGTCGCTCAGTCATCTCCAACTCTGTAATTCCCATGGACTGTAGCCCACCAGGCTCCTCTGTCCATGAAATTCTCCAGGCAGAATACTGGAGTGGGTTGCCATTCCCTCCTTCAGGGGATCTTCCTGTCCCAGGTACTGAATCCAGGTCTCCAGCCCGGAGCATGTGAGATTTTAGTTTCCCAACCAGTGACAGAACCAGACTCCTTGGCACTGACAGCACAGAGTTCTAACCACTGGACTGTCAGGGAATCCCCTGGAAGATGGATTCTTAGCCACTGGACCCCTAGGGAAGTCCCTGAAAGCCTTTTATAAACAAACAGAAAAATAGAATTACAGTATATATACAACTTGACAACTAATCTTCCTTGAAAGAGTGTCATAAGTATTTTTCAGTGTTAGTAGTTATTTGTTCATTGGTTTAGCAAACCTTAGTTGTTGCTGCTGTGAGCTAGTCCTCCTGGATCTGGGAGTGGGGAGAGAACACAGGAGGCGGTGAACCGGTGCTGGGTGCAGAGAATGAGATTTGTTCCAGACGTCTCGAGCAAGCTCACACTTCAAGGGACAGCCTAGAGGCATGTTTGATGCTCAGAAAAGAGAGGGCTAAGCTAGAGATAAAGGGCGTAGGAGTCAGCAGCTTCTTGGTGAAACCATGGAGGTAAATGAGACCACCCAGAGACAATGAGCAAAGAGAGAATAAGGCCCAAATAGATCCGCATGGATTCCAAGTGTACCTGGTAAAGGAAAGAATCTGTCCAAGAGACTGAAGTTTTAGGGAGATGAGAGAAAAAAGCAAAGAAATGTGTCCTTAGAAGCTGAGGTGGAAGAATTTTATTGAGGAAGGAGTGGTTATTTCTTGGTGCCCCTGAGAAAGAAATGTGAATTAAGGATCCTCAGGTGTTACTTGCACCAGGGGGCTTGGATTAACTGGATCAGTGCCAGCAGGTTCAGTTGATCGGCTCAGAAGCAATCCAGCAGTAGATTGAAACATGAAAGGAAAATAACAAGGGAGAGAAAATTGGTGGACAACGATATGAACAAGAAATTGAAATTCTGAAAGGACGATATTTTTACAGTAGACACAGATACTCTTGTGTTTGCTTCCAGCAAATGCCAGTTGATCTGGATTTTAGCACTCTCCTGAGAAACCACTGATTTATTCCAGATTTCTTGCAGGAGACCTGGTTTGATTCCTCGGTAGGGAAGATCAGCTGGAGAAGGGATAGCCTACCCACTCCAGTATTCTTGGGCTTCCCTTGTGGCTCAGCTAGTAAAGAATCTGCCTGCAATATGGGAGTCCTGGGTTCGATCCTTGGGTTGGGAAGATACCCTGGAGAAGGGAAAGGATACCCACTGCAGTATTCTGGCCTGGAGAATTCCATGACAGTATAGTCCATGGAGTCGAGAAGAGTCGGACACAGCTGACTTTCACTTTCTCCACCTGTAGTCTCCTGGGCCCCACCCTAGAATGTGAGACCTAAGAAGAATTCCCCCCCCCCCCCACCGGCCCTCCCCTGGCATCAACTCGATGGACATGGGTTTGGGTGAACTCCGGGAGTTGGTGATGGACAGGGAGGCCTGGCGTGCTGCGGTTCATGGAGTTGCAAAGAGTTGGACACTACTGAGCAACTGAACTGTTTGACACATATATCTTTGAGATAGTGATTTTATTTCCTATTGGATATATACTCAGAAGTAGGATTGCCGGGTAATATGGTAGTTCATTTGTAACTTACTGAGGAACCTCCATACTGTTTTCCTTAGTGGCTGTACCAATTTACATTCCTCCACAGTGTACAACGGTTCCCTTTTTTCCACATCCTCATTAGCATTTGTTATCCCTTGTCTTTTTGTTAATTGCCATGCTAACAGGTGTGAGGTGATAGCTTATTGTGGGTTTGATTTGTATACCCCTGATGATTAGTGATATTGAGCACTTTTTCACATACCTGTTGGCCACTTGTGTGTGTCTTCTTTGGAAAATAGTCTGTTCAGATCCTTTACCCATTTTTTCAAATGAGTTTTTTGTTGTGTTTTTTGGTTTTTTGCTTTTGAGTTTTTCCTTGTATATTTTGGATATTAACCCTTTCCTGGGTATGTGGTTGCAGATATTTTCTCCCATTCCATAGGTTGTGTTTTCATTGTGGTGTTGGTTTCCCTTCCTGTACAGAAGCTTTTCAGTTTGATGTAGTCCTGCTTATTTATTTTGGCTTTTGTTGCCTTTGCTTTGGTGTCAAATCCAAGATTTTGATTACTGATTCAGTCTCTTTACCAGTAATTAGTCTTTTCAGTTTTCTGATTCTTCATGATTCAGTCATAGTAGGTTGCATGTTTCTAGGAATCTGTCCATTTCTTCTTATGTTATCTAACTTGTTGGCATTTAATTGTTTATAGTAGCTTTTTATGATTCTTAGTATTTCTGTTTTCTGTAGTAATGTCTTTCATTTCTGACTGTCTTTTTTTCCCTTAGTTTAACTAATGGTTTGTCTAGGGGGTTTTGTTTGTTTTTTTAAAACAGTTCTTAGCATCTGTGATCTTTTTAATCATCTTTCTACTTCTATATTTCATTTATTTCCATTTTAATCTTTATTTCCTTCCTAGTTCTAACTTTGGGCTTAGCTTGTTCTTCTAGTTCCTTGTGTATAGTCAGGTTGTTTATTTGAGATCTTTTTTCTGAATGTAAGACTTTAAACTTACCTAGTAGAACTGCTTTTGCTGCATCCCATAAGTTCAGGTATGTTGTGTTTCCATTTTCATTTTATCAGATTCCTTATTATTTAATTTTCCTTTTGATTTCTTTTATGACCCTTGGTTGTTCAGAATCATGTTGTTTAATCTCCACATATTTGTGAATTTTCCAGTTTTCCTCTTATATTGATTTCTAATTTTATAACATTGAAGTTGGAAAATATGCTTGATATGATTTCAGTCTTTTAAACTTTATTAAGACTTGTTTTATGGCCTAACATATGATCCATCCTGAAGAATGGATTGGGATGGCTTAGTGCCATCTCTCCCAATTACATGGCACTGAGCCAGGGGTGGAGTTTATGGTGAGACTGTGTCTCAGTCTTTCCTGTCAGTATTTTTGGTGTATCAGTGTGGGTATTTTCTCATTTGCTTGATGTGGAAAAGTCACACAGCTAGTTTATGGATTTCTTTCAGAGGGAACTGCTCCATATGTAGCTATACATCCAATGCATCCAAGGGAGGAAGGAAGTTTAGTAGCCTCCTATCTCACCATTTTGGTTCCTCCTTGGCATTTTTATTTTTTTTTTTTTTTTTTCCCAGAAAGAACTAGAGAAGCAGAAGAGAATTAAGAGGAACCAGCAGCTGGAAGCAATAGCCAAAGAACACTATGAAAGGGTATTGCTAAGAAAGAAAGGTCTGGAGCCTTGGAAGAGGCTAAGAAGGCAAAGCATGCAAAACCTCCAGGTATAGTGTCACATTCTTACCCACCTCCCCGCCTAAATCAACAGGTGGACTTTCAGATAGACACCCAATTAGGCCTTGAGGTTGTTTGGAGATTTAAAAGTCAGAAAGATAAATGAATTGAGTGTGGGTATTTATTTGTTTCAGATAACAGTTTGACTTTGGTCTTCCAAGGTAGGTAAAGACTTCTGTAACTGAATCGATTAGAAAAAACTAGAGTTCATTTTTCATTAGAGACCTGCAAGGCAGGAGGAATAGAGGCCTCTCAATTTTAGCAGTGTATAGCTAGCTATGTAATAAAGGAAAAATCATTACCATAAGGTATACTAATCAGATTTCTGCTGCAATAAAGCTGCCTAACATACAGCCCTAAAATTCTGTGGCTTACAATCCAAGTATTTATTTCCTACAGACATGTTTGTGAGAAAGTTTAGGTTGAGTTCAGGTCTCTCCACAGCCTCTCTTACTGGCTCCAGCTGTTTTTCAGGGGAAACTTTCACCTGGCAAATGTCTGAAGTACAAAAGCCAAACCCAGTTATGTAAACGCTATGAAACCTGGGCTTGTATCATGTCCACTATGGTTTTTCCTGTGGTCATGTATGGATGTGAGAGTTGGACTGTGAAGAAGGCTGAGTGCCGAAGAATCGATGCTTTTGAACTGGGGTGTTGGAGAAGACTCTTGAGAGTCCCTTGGACTGCAAGGAGATCCAACCAGTCCATTCTGAAGGAGATCAGCCCTGGGATTTCTTTGGAAGGAATGATGCTAAAGCTGAAACTCCAGTACTTTGGCCACCTCATGTGAAGAGTTGACTCATTGGAAAAGACTGATGCTGGGAGGGATTGGGGGCAGGAGGAGAAGGGGACGACCGAGGATGAGATGGCTGGATGGCATCACGGACTCGATGGATGTGAGTCTGAGTGAACTCCGGGAGATGGTGATGGACAGGGAGGCCTGGCGTGCTGCGATTCCTGGGGTCGCAAAGAGTCGGACATGACTGAGCGACTGAACTGAACTGAACATTCCATTGGCCACGGGAAGTCATAGGGCCAAACTCAGGGTCACTGAGGGGAGAAAGGGGCTCTATCTACTCCAGTGGGAGACAGGATGAAATCACAAGCAAGCTGTGGGTGTCTAATCCTATTATCAGGAACAGTAATCCATTCTACCATACATAAATCAAATATCACTGAAATTCAAATTTATCCAGTGCACAAAACAGAGCATTTAAGTAAATAGTCAAAAGTTCAAAATAGATAAAATGTTATCCATAGAATTCTATTTCATAATAAGGTCAGTAATACATACTAGTTATGACCACTCTTGTTTATACATTTGGCCAAGTGAATACTGAAAAGTAAGGCTAATATTTTTGGTTGTGAAAACTAGGATTAAAGATGAACAATAACGTTCTACATCAGAAGAATCCTTGAAGGTTATACCTTTGTGAGTGTGACTCAGGTTCCTCTTTTTCCTCCCCTAGCCAATCTGTTCACCTTTCATTCTCTTTGTTCTCTTCTATTTTCACACTTTCTTCCTTTTTATCTTTTCTAAATGCCCTCCATACTGTTTTTCTATGTCCATGATTTTTTGTCCTCTGCCTCTTAATGCCTCTTAGTGTTCTGGAACTACTGAGTATCCCAAACCAGCTAAGGAGGCCAATTTATGGTGGTCAGGCCTGAGGGCATGAGGAGCCCACCTATTGGAGGCTTTGCCCCATCTGTGCCCCAAAGTGAAAAGTCACTCAGTCGTGTCCAACTCTTTGCAACCCCATGGACTATGCAGTCCATGGACTTCTCCAGGCCAGAACACTGGAGCAGGTAGCCTTTCCCTTCTCCAGGGGGTCTTCCCAACTCGGGGATCAAACTCAGGTCTCCAACATTGCAGATGGATTCTTTACCAGCTGAGCCACATTATTTTCCCGATAATGAAATGGGAGGGCCGAGCCTTAATCTATTGAGTAAACAAGTGTGGAAATGAAATCTGAATGGAAGTTTGCGTCTTGTAATATACTACCACAAAGATTAGCCATATCAAATAGTTTGCTATCCATTTATGTGCTCCTAGTTTTATCTGGCTTTTGTCTATTTCTTTGTATTTATTAATACACAAAAAGCAGAGCGGGAATAACTCTTATATTCTTATCAGCTCTTCTTTTTTTGGCCCTGTTTTTGACTGAATAAAATCAAAGGTATAAAATTTACGAAGAAAATAATCTATGGGTGAATAACCAAATTTTTAAAGTATTTATTTGGCTGCACCAGGTTGTCGTTGCAGTACTGCAAGGGATCTTCGCTGTCACATGCAGGGTCTTTGTTGAGGCATGCGGAATCTAGTTCCCTGACCAGGGATGGAACCCATGCCTTCTGCACTGGGAGTCTGAAGTCAGCCACTGGACCACCCAGGGAGACCCCCAAATTAAGTTTTTAAAAATTTATTTATAAGAATGTAAAAAGAAACCAGAGTTTGAGTTCAAAATGACAGCATAGGCTTTAAATATAGAAAAACTTAATTAAAGTAAAACCAGGAAAACACAGATATGAATCCAGCGTTCCTATTCATGAAACCATCTGGAAAGCTTGTAGAAACGCATGTTCCTGTTCCCACCCCCAAGTGTTCTCGGTAGCTCTGGGTCGTTGGCCGGGGCGGTGGGGGTGGTGTGTCAGGGAGTCTGCGTTTTTTAAAAGTAGTCCAGGACCTTCCCTGGTGACCTAGGGGTTAAGACTCCACCTTCCAGTGTAAGGGACTCGGTTCAATCCCTGGTCAAGGAACTACGCTCACACGTGCCACGGCCAGAAACATTTTTAAAAGAAGAAAAGTAGCCCGGGAGACTCCGATCCAAGTAGTCTTAGCAGCACATTTTGAGAACCACCTCTCTAGTCTGTATTGACCAACAAGTGTGTTACCTATACTGTTGTAACAAATTACCACAAACAGTGTCTTAAAACACAAATTTTATTGTCTTAAATTTCTGTTTAAGTCAGAAGTCCAAAATCAGACTTCCTGGGCTGAAGTCAAAGCGTCAGTAGGGACAAGTTCCTCCTGGAGGTTCCGGGAGAGAATCTTGTCTCCTGGCTTTTTTCAGCTTCTACTGGCTGCCTGCATTTCATTGCCCATAGCCTCTTCCTCGATTCTCTCTTGATCCCTTACTTTGATGTCACATCTCATATTGATGCTGTTCCTCCTGCCTCCCTCTTACAAGAACTCTTGTGATTACATATAGAGCTCTGCCTATAATCCAGGACCATCTCCCCACCTTAAGATCCTTCACTTAATCACATGTGCAAAATCCCTTTTACCTTGTAAGGTAACATGTCTGCAGGTTCCAGGGATTAGCTGTGGCCATCCTGAGAGCCACTGGTCAGCCAACCACACAGGATAATAGAATGTTAGAATACTAGGAATCCTCTCCCATTTCTTTCAATTTGTAAAGAAACTGAGCCTCAGAAAGGAAAACTCACTTGCTTAAGGTCACACAGCACGTTGGTCACAAAGCTAGGAGGGAACTCAGCAACCCCTTCCTCCAAAATTCCTGACCAGTTCAGGCATGTCTTCTGTGCTGGGTAGGAATCAGAGGGATATGTAGATACCAAGCACCCACTAAAAGTTTAAAACAAAACAAAACAAAGTAACAGTGCTGGAGAAGAGTAGGAGGAAGCAGTAGCTGTTTTGTCCATCAGAGTTGACTTTCAGGAAAGGATAGAAAATATTAAGAATGAAAGAGGATCTAGTTAAACAGTTACTGGCTTCTCTATACTGCATTTTTGTGTTGTTTTCAGAAGAGTTATTTAGCATTTTCCCTACAACTCACATGTACTGTATTCCATTTGTTCCAATAAACACTTTTAGAATTTTAAAGGCATCTTCTGACTTTCTTTTTCTCCCTGGTTCTCTTGTGTTTTCCTCTAAGGGAGGGTAGGAGGCTGGCTCCTCTTGCCTTTTGGCCCCCAGGTGCCACAGAGACCTCCTGGGAGTGTGTGTGACTGGCCAGTATGTGTGACTGCCAAGGGACTCATTCAAGTCAGTCACATTCACGTTGCTCAGTGGTGAGACAAGGCTTAGAAAACATGCCCAGTTTTCTGGAGAGGACTAAGAGAGTACATCATGAGAAACGCTGGGCTGGAAGAAGCCCAGGCTGGAATCAAGACTGCCGGGAAAAATATCAGTCACCTCAGATATGCAGATGACACCACCCTTAGGGCAGAAAGTGAAGAGGAACTAAAAAGCCTCTTAATGAAAGTGAAAGAGGAGAGTGAAAAGTTGGCTTAAAGCTCAACATTCAGAAAACGAAGATAATGGCATCTGGTCCCATCACTTCATGGGAAATGGATGGGGAAACAGTGGAAACAGTGTCAGACTTTATTTGGGGGGCTCCAAAATCACTGCAGATGGTGACTACAGCCATGAAATTAAAAGACACTTACTCCTTGGAAGCAAAGTTATGACCAATCTAGATAGCATATTCAAAAGCAGAGACATAACTTTGCCAACAAAGGTCTGTCTAGTCAAGGCTATGGTTTTTCCTGTGGTCATGTATGGATGTGAGAGTTGGACTGTGAAGAAGGCTGAGCGCCGAAGAATCGATGCTTTTGAACTGTGGTGTTGGAGAAGACTCTTGAGAGTCCTTGGACTGCAAGGAGATCCAACCAGTCCATTCTGAAGGAGATCAGCCCTGGGATTTCTTTGGAAGGAATGATGCTAAAGCTGAAACTCCAGTACTTGCCACCTCATGCGAAGAGTTGACTCATTGGAAAAGACTCTGATGCTGGGAGGGATTGGGGGCAGGAGGAGAAGGGGACGACCAAGGATGAGATGGCTGGATGGCATCACAGACTCGATGGACGAGAGTCAGTGAACTCCGGGAGTTGGTGATGAACAGGGAGGCCTGGCATGCTGCAGTTCATGGGGTCACAGAGAGTCGGACACGACTGAGCGACTGAACTGAACTGAACTGAACTGTGCTCTGTTCTGAGCTCTGATAAAGATGTTTCCCGGAGACCTGGGAGCCAAGGGCAGGTCAGCATTGCAAGAAAGGAGGGCCCCCAGGCAATCTTCCGCTACTGCCTTAAACGTCTCCTTGCCTGCTGAAGCCGCTTCTCCTAGAGCCTTCTAACCTACATGGCTCTGCTGCCCGAGATCCCCTCGCACCAGAATAAAAATAGCCGCTCACTTCAGAGCAGCTGACAGCAGTGCCAGGCTGCCTGGGAGGAGGGGGAATTGAAGAGAGGGAGGATGGATGCTTGAGCTGGGCCCCAGCTGTGTGACCTTGGGAAAGTCACTCTTCCTCCTAGAACCCCTTTTTGAGGGCCAGGGTGGGAGGTGAGGATGCCACCTCCCCCAGAGGGGCAGCAATATAACATGTGGCACTCGGTACCAGTAGGTAACTCACAAGTGCAGCCTTGGGAGGAGGAATGCTCCAAGCCCAGTACACTTCCTCCTCCAGGAAGCCCTCCCTGCTGCTTACCTCGTCCACCTTCCCACAATACTCCGTAGCATCCTCTACATCTCAAATAATTTCTCAGCTAGTGGCCTTCCTCACGGTGGGCCTGGGTCAGGTGACCAGGGAGCCAACCAAAGGTGGACAGACCCTTCTGTACCATTACCATCCTCAGGCACCCTGGGAGGTGGATTGAGGAAGAAGGAGAAGAAAGTCTCTCCCTCCCTTCCCTGCTTCCGGGGGATTTACTCCGAGCCAAAGGGCCATGTGGGCACATGTCCATCCTTTCCCAGCCAGAGCCTGGCACACTCCGCATCTTTGCACCTGCTTCTCTCTCCGCTTCCCAGAGCATTTCTTCTCTTTTCAGTTTGGCAACACAGATTCCCCTCCAAAGAAGGGGTTCACGGCTTCCCTGGTGGCTCAGTGATAAAGGATCCGCCTGCCGGGTCAGCAGACACAGTTCGATCCCTGGTCGGGGAAGATCCCACATGCCAGGATGAGGGGATGGGTGTGGGGGCGAGGGGCGAACTAAGCCCTGGAGCCACGACTACTGAAACCTGTGTGCTCTAGAGTCCACCAGAGCCACAGAGAAGCCCGCGCAGCAGCAAAGGCTCAGCACAGCTAAAATAAATACTGAACAGATCCTTAAAACTAATGTGGCTGAATTTTTTTTTTCCTAAAAAATGAAAGGGTTCAATGGGAACCTGTGTGGGGGAGAATTATCCACCATCTACCTGAGAACCCCATGCCCTGTCCCCTCCTGTCTGGGTAATCCCTAGGGGGACTTCTTCCTCTGTCAAATGGGGATCTGATTACCAATCTCATAGGGTTACTATGGAGTGACTGAGCTAATGCATCAGCCACCTTCTTTCCTGTTCCTGACCCAAACAGCCTAGAGAGGAACACTAAGATTCCCAGGGGGGCAGGACGAGATGTACTCTCTGCCTTGGAACACCGCCCCCTACCCCCAGGAGTGAAGGATGGGAGCTGGGAGCCCGGAGGTGCCTCCGGAGACAGCCGTCTCCAGGGGGGCGGTTCTCCCTGGCAGCTGCCCCCAGCCTGCCGCCCTGAGCCCCAGAGCCTGTTATCAACCTCCTTAGTCATCACGCCAGGAGCTCAAATATAGCTTTTACCCTGTTCCTTTCTCAGCCGGGGTCCGCCCCCCACCCCCTTCCCGTGGCAAGGCCATGTCTGGGTCTCAGAGCCTCTTTTCCTTCCCCTCCCCAGGAAGACAGCTGTGGCAGGGTCTGTTTCGTCATCCGCCAAATGCGCAGGTTGGAAGAGATGGTGGTGCTGGTGGTGGCGATGGTAACTCCAGGGCAGCCACCTTCACCGAGAGCTTGCTTGTGCCGGCTGTTGCTGCGGCTGTTTCGTCACTCGGTCGTTTCTGATCTTTGTTACCCTATGAACTGTAGCCGGCCTGGGTCCTCTTTCCATGGGATATTCCAGGCAAGAGTACTGGAGTGGGTTGCTGTTCCCTCCTCCAGGGCATCTTCCCAACCCAGGGCCTGAACTGCTTCTCCGGCACTGAGGGCGGGTTCTTTACCACTGAGCCACCTGGCAAGCCCTGCTTGTGCTGGGCTCTGCGCTAAACCCTTCACGTGTATTATGTGGTTGCATTCTCACAGCAACCTTAGCAGGTAGCTCCTGTTTTTAGTCTGCATTATACTCAAAATCGGAGTGACTCTCCAGGTCAGTCAACAGCAGAGCCCTCTGCAGAATCTGAGAGATGGTGGAGACCCTGCAGAGGACCCCTCTGCGTGCTTACTTGCCTGACATTTGCCTGGCTTTTCAAAAGCACTGATGCCCCTGTATCAGCCCTGGTGGCTGAGCCTTAGGACTGGTTCCTGGGACCCGGATCTGTCCTCTATCACTTCCAGGGTTGCAACAGAAACCAACGACTCCCGAGAGCCTCGGTTTTCTCATCTGTAAAATGGAAGTTAGAGGGCTAGGCAGGGTAGGTTCAAAATTCTTTTCCGTTTCTAGCGGCCTGAGCATCACCACCACGTCTGCACTGACCTCCTCCCTCATTGCCACCCCACCTTCACCTCCAGCTCCACCACTACCTCGTCTCCCGTCAACATGACACCCCCCAACGCCTCTCCTGCCCACATCTCTCCTCCGCTTTTACTATAAGCCTCGTCACCATCTCTTCATTCCACCACCTCGACCACCACTAAGCTTTGCTATTGCTTCTACTGTTGCCATGACCATCACCTCCACTATCCCTTCTATCACATTATCCATCCCTTCACTGTCGTCACGCACCCCCTGCAACATCACTGACGGTCCTCCCCTCCGTCATCCTAACTATGTGGGGTTTCCTCTCCACCTCTGCAGTCATCACCTCCCCCATCACCACCCAAAGACAGCCTTTCTACCCCAGAACCCTCCTGCAGCCTGGGTCTCTGCCTCTTCAAATTCCAGCCTCACGGAGGCACCAGGCCCAAACTCAGACTAGACCCAGAGACAGTCAAGCGGAGGCGGGAAGCCCACCCAGGAGAGGGGAAGGGGGCATCTGTCCACATGACCTTTTTGCAGGGGGCCACACGGGCCCGGGGCACTGGTGGCCAGCAAGGGGCTCTGGGCGCAAAACCGAGCGTTTTCTGCCTAAACGGAGTGAGAGCATTCCTTTCTAAGCAATCTAGCAGTTCTGGAGGAACTGAGATTTCAGGGACCGCTTGGCAGACAAGAGTGAGAGTGGGGAAGAGGCAGAAGCAGAGCCCACAGCCATGTCCACCCGTATCTGAACCGTGTCACTCGCTCACGCTTCTCACTGATTGATTGGTCCATCCATTCAGCCAACGCTTCCCTAGGTGTGGGAGCGACAAGGCCAGAGAAGTTCCCAGGCCTGTTTTTGACCCTCTCACCATCTGTTTCCCACCGCTTGGCCTTTCTCCACCCTAGGCCCCTTCCCCCAGAAACACCAAGTGGCTCTTGTGGGTCACAGAGGCAGCTCTCTGTCCTCCCTGAGACTCAGGGGACCTCCCCAGCTCACCAGATGACCTTGAGAAAGTCCCTCTCCCAAGCCACACCCAGCGAGTCCTGGAGAAGGAAAGCTGAGAGGACCCCCCCGGGCCTGGCGGTGGGGACAGGCGGCAGGTGTCTACAGAAGAGGAGGGGCCGCTGCTGAGGGTGAGATGGCAAAAGGGCTCCAGTTGCTGGAGCCTGAGTGTCTGGCTCTGGGATGGGAGGGATAGAACCAGGAAGGGGGCCAGGCACCAGGGCCTGAAAATGGGGCAAAGGTGGGGGCCAAGGCAAGCCCTGAGTTGGCCGGGAGTCAGGAAGGTCACAGGATCAGGGCCAGGCCCCCGGTGCCTCTGAGGCCCTGGAGAGGGGGTTGATCCTTTGAGTTACCTTACCCTCAGGTATGTCAGTGCCTTTCCCTTGAGCAAGGGCTGGCCAGGCCTATTGGAAGGAGGGTGAAACCAAGAAGAGAGCTGCCACTATGCTGGGACCTGTGTCAGGCCCATGGGCCCACTCCCCACCCTTTCCTCTCCTGCCAACACCATTCCAGGTTCAGCAGCCCGTCCCCAGGGGATAGGCCACCTTGCCCGACCACCTCTAGGCTGGAAAGTGGGTGCCTGTGCCTTTAAATTCTCAGCAGGTTGAACCGACTGATGACATCACTGGTTCCCGAGAGGGGAGCGGAGGAGCTAGAGCTGGAGCCAGGAGGGAACCTGGAGCTGCCTGGGCTGCAGACATGGAGGGCCGGGGCGTCGGTGGCAGCAGGAGGCCAGGGACCCAGGCTGGCCTGGGCCCCCTGCCCATGCCCCATGGGATTTCACAAACTGGGGCACCCTCCAAGGTAAGACCCCTAAAGCTGGTCTCCCCCATTCCTGATCCTTGGTCCCACACCCCACACACATTGCAGGCACCTTGGTGCCCCCAACTGAGGGGCTGGCATTCTCCTCTGCCCACCAAGCAGGGACTGGGCAAACAGGGTACCCTAGGGTCTGAGGGGGTAGCGATGGGATACCCAGAGAGAGATGGAGTTAGCCATCTCCAGGACCCTATGGGAGAGCCCTGGACTGGGTATCAGGGGACCCAGCCATGCTTTAGCTTTGCTGTGTGACCTTGGGCAAGTTGCTTGTCTTCTCTGAGCCGATGCAAAATGAGGAGGCTTGTCCCTGAAGACTGAAACTGTGACATCTGGGATGTCTAACTTGTTAGTACTGGAGGCGGTGTGGTGTTTAGGTGGGGTGTGGAGTGGGACACTAGAAACCAAGGAAGACGCCCAAAATGCAAGCCTCAAAGAGCTGAGTTTGGGGACAGAGGTGGAGACAGTTTCAGGTTCTCTGAACCGAGAAGGACACGGGATACAGGCAGAACTGTGTCTCTGGAGGCAGGGATGGGGCCGCCCCAGGGTGAATGCAAACCTTCATCTGCCCTCCCTGGCAAAGGACACTTCATCCTGACTGCTGGAGACAGGGGCGTCAGAAACAGGACAGACGGGAAAGGGAGAGGGCCTCCCTGCTGGGCCCAATGCCCCCAACCGCCAGACAGGAAGAGGGTACTTGCTGGCCTGCTTTCCCAGGTGAAGTGACGGGGGTAAGAGGGTACAACTTGCACACAGACGTGTGCCACCAGGATCAACAGAACCCTGGACTTGCTCTGGATTTGAAATCACACTTGGGAGGATGGACAATTCCCTGGAGCTCAAATGCAGTCCTAGCAAATGAGCTCAGAAATGCAGAGAGATGAGACCGGGCTCCCCAGGATCAGTGTGGCCACAGACCCTTCACCAGCTTCCTTCACTTTACAGACAGGGAGACAGAGGCCCTAGGCAGGGAAATGCTAGCCTACGGGCACACAGAGCTGGGCTTGGGATCAGCATGGCGAGCTTCAGCAGGGCTCTTGCTCCTGCAGGAGACCTGGGAACAGGTGAAGAGGACAGAGGGGACTGTGGCCAAGGAGTTGGGGATGTTTGCCGGGGGAGAACATGAGGGTTCCTGGGTACAGTGGAGGAAGGGGGGCTGTTTAACAGGCTGGACCCAGGATGTCCAGGGTGGGCAGACCTGGGGGGTCAGATCAGTAGCCCCTGGCCAGGAGAGCAGCACGGACCGTAGGGGGCTGGGGCAGTGCTCAGGGAAGCTGGCTCCAGCCCCTCAACGTTCCAGGGTGGCGAGGGAGCAGATGCCAGCCAGGAGATTAAGGGGAGCCCTCAGGCCCAGGCTGACACTCTGCTTCCTGTAAGTTGGGGATTTTAAACTCTGCTTCTATGAAAGAAGTATCACAGATGAGAGAGAGGATAGTTTTCCATGTCCCGTTTCCTTTCAAAGAGAAACTGATTCACAGCAGAATCGACTGAGGTGAGAAATTAGGAAGAACTTCCTCAGAAAGATATGCCTTTTCTAGCTTGACAGAGTCTGCTAGGATCTCTGTGGAGCAGAGGACTGCTTAGGGTTGGTTGCCCCTGAGTCTCTGCCTGGTCCTATACCAGATGGGGGTTTCCCAGGACAGAAGAGCCGGGTGGGCTGCCATCTTTGGGGTCGCACAGGGTCAGACACGACTGAAGCGACTTAGCAGCAGCAGCAGCAGGTGGTACTAGTGGTAAAGAACCCGCCTGCCAATGCAGGAGACGCTGAGATGCGGGTTTGATCCCTGGGTCGGGAAGATCCCCTGTGTAAGTTGGGGATTTTAAACTCTGCTTCTATGAAAGAAGTATCACAGATGAGAGAGAGGATAGTTTTCCATGTCCCGTTTCCTTTCAAAGAGAAACTGATTCACAGCAGAATCGACTGAGGTGAGAAATTAGGAAGAACTTCCTCAGAAAGATATGCCTTTTCTAGCTTGACAGAGTCTGCTAGGATCTCTGTGGAGCAGAGGACTGCTTAGGGTTGGTTGCCCCTGAGTCTCTGCCTGGTCCTATACCAGATGGGGGTTTCCCAGGACAGAAGAGCCGGGTGGGCTGCCATCTTTGGGGTCGCACAGGGTCAGACACGACTGAAGCGACTTAGCAGCAGCAGCAGCAGGTGGTACTAGTGGTAAAGAACCCGCCTGCCAATGCAGGAGACGCTGAGATGCGGGTTTGATCCCTGGGTCGGGAAGATCCCCTGTAGGAGGGCATAGCAACCCATTCCAGTATTCTTGCCTGGAGAATTCCATGGACAGAGGAGCCTGGCGGGCTACAGTCCATGGGGTCGCAAAGAGTCAGACACGACTGAGCGACCTGGCACGCACGCGTATAAGATGGACTCACGTTTTCAGCTCCCAGCGAGGAAGTCAGCCCCAGTGTCCTTGGCACCGCGGTTGGCTCTGACGCCTGTGGGGCCACGAGCAGCAATTCCGCCTTCCTCAGAGGGGCCAAGGCTGGCTCTGGCGTCTCCCCGACCCATCTTGGCTCCAGCGGCCACCCCTGGAGGGCAGAAAACAGCTCCTGCCCACCGCCGCTCCGGCCTAGCTCCAACATCTGTGGGCCAGTTGGTGATGTCTGCCTCGGCTGGGCAGAAGCCTCCTCCTGCAACCTCAGGCTCAGTCCTGGCTCCGACGTCCCTGGGGCAGCTCCTGATGTCTGCCTCAGCTGGGCCAAAGCCTCCCTCAGCTACCCCGGTGCCCAGGCTGGCTCCATTGTCCAGGGACCAGAAGCAGGTGCCACCTGCCTCCATGGGACCCAAGCCAGCACTGGCTGCTTCAGGCCTGAGCCTGGCTGTGACATCTGAGAAACAGCCCCCACAGCCCCCCTCCAGCCCTTCCCCAGGGCCCAGTCCGGTTCTGTCGCCATCTCAGGAACAGGTCCTGGCTGCAGCATCCGTGACACCAGCCCTGGCCTCCACAGGGTGGACACGAGCTAAACAGAGGGACGCTCCAGCCCCTAGACCTCCCCCCCATGCTGAGGGGCGTCTTCCAGCCCCAGCTCAGGCCTCTGGTGCTGTGGGCTCCCCATCCTCGATCCAAGCCCCCCCAGATCCTCGGGTCTCCGCCTCCTTCAGAGCCCGGCCCGAGGTCCCCCGCAGCAGCCCTGAGGATCCTGTCTTGCCCCGGCCACCCCAGACCCTGCCCCTGGATGTGGGCCAGGGTCCTCCAGAGCCTAGCACTCGTTCCCCGGGACTTCTGTCCCCAACCTTTCGGCCAGGGGCCGCCTTAGCCCAGACCGCGCCCCCACCTCTGCCCAGGCCGCCTCGGTCCCCCAGCCGCTCCCCCAGCCGCTCCCCAGGCGTCCCCCCAGCTCCTGAGATGGCCCTCCCCAGGCCCGGCACCCAGGGTGCCGGGCCTGGGGAGCGTCTGAGTCCCAGCCTTCAGCCCGGAGAGACTGCAGTCCCGGTGACCTCCTCTTCTACGCCTCCCTCCTCCTCCTCCTCTTGGTCAGCCCAGCCCACCTGCAAAAGCGACCCTGGCTTCTGGTGAGGGCCTTCTCCCGAGGGGCCGGCGGCCAGGGCTCGAGCTCTGAGGCGGCGGGCCCTGCTCTGCCCCAGCTGACCCCCCTGAGGAAGAGCCCCTGGGGGTGTGAGACCCAGCCTGGGGCCCTCAGGAGACAGCAGTCCCCTCCCCCGCAAGTCAGCTGATCTCCCCTGGAGAGTCTGGTGGGAGGGGTCCTGGGCCCACGGTGGGTCCTCCTGAGGGTATTCGCCCACAGCTTGTCTCCACATTAAGAGCCCTGTGGGAGGGAGCCTGAGGGTAAGGGGTGGCGCCCAGTAGTAACCCCTCCCATCCCCCCATCCCCAGGATCACTGTGGTCACGTGGAACGTGGGCACTGCCGTGCCCCCCGACGATGTCACGTCCCTTCTCCACCTGGGCAGCACCAGCAGTGACAGTGACAGGGCAGACATGATCGCCATAGGGTGAGGGGCAGGGCGAGCAGACTCCCTCCCGAGCCCCTTGCCCATGGGAGCGGTTCCTAGGGCACCCCCAATCCGAACACCGCCTCGCCATCCGCCCCCCCACCCCCTCCGCCCCCCAGGTTGCAGGAAGTGAACTCCATGATCAACAAGCGGCTCAAGGACGCGTTCTTCACGGACCAGTGGAGCGAGCTCTTCATGGACGCTCTGGGGCCCTTCAACTTTGTGCTGGTAACGCCTCCCTCAGCCGCCCCCCGGGGAAGTGGAGCCCCCTGGCTTCCCAGCACTAGCTCTGCCTTGACTCCCTGCGGGCCGCGCTGAGCCTCTGTGGCCGGGTCCCTGAAATAGGAGGATGGAGGAGCAGGCCTTTAAGGACCGGAAAAGGCGAGGGCGCGGTGGGAGCCGTGTCCCGCCGCTCAGCCTCCCCTCGCCTCTGCTGCAGGTGAGCACTGTGCGGATGCAGGGCGTCATCTTGCTGCTGTTCGCCAAGTACTACCATCTGCCCTTCCTGAGGGACGTGCAGACTGACTGCACGCGCACTGGCCTGGGAGGCTACTGGGTGAGCGTGGAAGGGGCCTGGGAGGGACCAGGGGCCTAAGGGGTCTGTAGATTAGTCCCCGGCAACATCCCCTCCCCAAACTCCACCGCTTACTCTGAGACCTGCTTCTCCCCACCCACCGCTACCTCTCCTTTTCTAGGCCCCGCCCCTTTCTATAAAACTTTCCTAGGTGAAGGCAGTGGCACCCCACCCCAGTACTCTAGCCTGGAAAATCCAATGGACGGAGTAGCCTGGTGGGCTGCAGTCCATGGGGTCGCTAACAGTCGGACAGACTGAGCGACTTCACTTTCACTTTTCTCTTTCATGCATTGGAGAAGGAAATGGCAACCCACTCCAGTATTCTTGCCTGGAGAATCCCAGGGATGGGGGAGCCTGGTGGGCTGCCGTCTATTGAGTAGCCTGGTGGGCTGCAGTCCATGGGGTCGCTAACAGTCGGACAGACTGAGCGACTTCACTTTCACTTTTCTCTTTCATGCATTGGAGAAGGAAATGGCAACCCACTCCAGTATTCTTGCCTGGAGAATCCCAGGGATGGGGGAGCCTGGTGGGCTGCCGTCTATGGGGTCACACAGAGTCGGACACGACTGAAGTGACTTAGCAGCAGCAGGTGGCAAAGTGGTCAAGAATCAGCCTGCCAATGCAGGAGACACAGGAGATGAGGGTTCGATCCCTGGGTCGGGAAGATCCCCTGGAGTAGGACATGTCAACCCACTCCAGTAATCTTGCCTGGAAATTTTCATGGACAGAGGAGCTTGGCGGGCTGCGACCCATGGGGTTGCAAAGAGTGGCCCCTTTCTATTCGCACCACTTCCTACTGTTCCATTCCTTTCCTTAGAGTCCACCCCTCTCCAAGCCTGCACCAGTCCTGAGTCACACCCGCTGACCACGCCCACCCAAACCCCGCCCCAGAGCTCACCTCCCTGCCTAAGCCCCGCCCACGACCCGCCCAACCTGTCTCCCCAGGGCAACAAGGGTGGAGTGAGTGTGCGTCTGGCTGCCTTTGGGCACATGCTGTGCTTCCTGAACTGCCACCTGCCGGCCCACATGGATAAAGCGGAGCAGCGCAAGGACAACTTCCAGACCATCCTCAGCCTCCAGCAGTTCCAGGGGCCTGGCGCTCAAGGCATCCTGGATCACGAGTATGGGCCTCTTGGAGCTTGGGTGGGGCTCGTGGAAGAGGCTGGAGAAGGAAGTGGCAACCCACTCCAGTATTCTTGCCTAGAGAATCCAGTGGACAGAGGAGCCTGATGGGCTGCTGTCCATAGGGTCGCGCAGTCAGACACGACTGAAGTGACTTAAAGGCAGCAGCAGCGGAAGAGGTGGTAGGAAGGCCCTGTAGCGAGAGGCGGGGCCTGAGGGGGCGGAGGCCGCCAACACTATGTCTAGGAACCGGAACGCGGGAGGGCGTCCCTCATCCGCCTGCAATGCAGGAGACGCAGGGTTGATTCCTGGGTCGGGAAGATCCCCTGGAGAAGGGAAAGGCTACCCACTCCAGTATTCTGGCCTGGAGAGTTCCATGGACTATACAGTCCATGGGGTCACAAAGAGCTGGACACGACTGAGTGACCTTCACGTTGATCGGGAAGTGGTGGATCCTGCAGGATGGATCTTTGCTGAGGGGCAGGACATTGCTGGGAGTCAGAACCTGACAACCCACCCGCCCCCCGCCCGTGTCATCACTGGGAGCAGCCAGCGCTGTCAGGTTGGATGGGGGCAGAGAAGATGGAATTGGGCTCTTCTTCCCATGGACCCCGCTGACCGCCCCTCCTCCCTTCCCGGAACAGCCTCGTGTTCTGGTTCGGAGACCTGAACTTCCGCATCGAGAGCTATGACCTGCACTTTGTCAAGTTTGCCATCGATAGTGAGCAGCTCCACCAGCTCTGGGAGAAAGACCAGGTGGGGGAATTGCAACCTGTACCCCAAACCCCAAGCACACAGAACACACCCTAGGACCACCTGTACCCTAGGCAATGGTCCTTGCCCTCAGCTGCTCTGCCCAAGCTCTTGTCCAATTCTCTGCTTCTGGACCCTCACAGCTCAACATGGCCAAGAACACCTGGCCCATCCTGAAGGGCTTCCAGGAGGGGCCCCTCAACTTTGCACCCACCTTCAAGTTTGACGTGGGTACTAACAAATACGATACCAGGTGAGCTCAGCCCCGGGATGAGAGGTGGGGATGCGGGTTGAGACAGGATAAAGGGGATAAAGGAATAAGGATAAAGGAGAGGAAAGGGGAACAGGGGCGCTCGACTCACGGCCTCTGATACTCAGGTTACCCCTGCCCATCACAGTGCAAAGAAGCGGAAGCCAGCCTGGACAGACCGTATCCTGTGGAAGGTCAAGGCTCCAGGTGGAGGTCCCAGCCCCTCAGGAAGGGAAAGCCACCGGCTCCAGGTGACCCAGCACAGCTACCGCAGCCACATGGAATATACCGTCAGTGACCACAAGCCTGTGGCTGCCCAGTTCGTCCTGCACGTGAGTCCTGGCCTCCCCTCATGACATCCCCAAGCCCGGCTCAGCATCCCACTGCCCATGGGTAACCCCAGGCCCTCACCACCATCCACTTATCATAACAGACTGGGAGTGGGATTACGATCTCCATTTTTAGATGAAAAAAAACCCTGAGGCTCAGAGACACAGCATCCGTTTCCTGGGGTCACATGATTAACAAAGTGGAGAGTTAGGATTTGAACCCAGGCTAGGCTGATTTCAAAGAGGATGTCTTTTCCATTCATTTCTAGCTCTCCTTTTCCAAGAAGTGGTTAGGGCAATTGTGTTAAAATTCACATATACAGTAAGATGAGCAAACTCAAAATATATACTCAAATGCCGTGTAGTGTTCATTCACATTCGCTTATTATTTATTTACCATCTTACCATATGTGGTGGGGAGAGGGAGTAGAGATAGAAAACAATATACAGCTAGACTCTGAATAGTTACTATAAAATTTAGCTTTGTGTTTAGGATTGAGGCCCCTACTTGCGAAAGTAAAGAAGGGAAATCCAAGAATGTCAGAACTGGATCTTAGAGATCCAACTCTTTGGTTTTTTTTTTGTTGTTGTTGTTGTTTTTCCAGGAAAACGGAGGCTCTTAGTGGGGTAGGCATGAGCCCCAGATCACACACAGGCTCAGTGGCACAGTAGGGTGGAGCCCACTTTCCAGCCCTGAAACCCAACTCTGGGCTCTCCGATTCTCTTGATCTGATAAGATGGAGCCCAGCAAACCAGAGAATATTTTCCCAGCTAACTTTGTCATATGATCAGTCGGCTGGACAGCAGCCAGTGTCCTCAGCTAGGAACGGAAATCTGCCTATGTCTGGCCTCCCATGACCTCTGGTAAAAGCCTTGAATGTGAGGTTTAATCCCTCACCTTGAGAACTACTCCTTTTGGGTGCTGTATCCTGCATTCTTTATCTAGAACTCTCCCTTATAAAACCTGTTGAGCCCCTCCTCACCTCCTCCTCTGGCTTTGTGTCCGAGCCTGTGTAGGATACGTCAATGTGTCATCCTTTTGAATGTCCTGGTAAGCCCCAAGGAGGTCCACATTCTCCTCCTGGTTTCACTGATGAGGGAAACAGAGCCTCAGAGAACTTCAGTCTCTTACCCAAAGCAGCACAGGACAGGGCTCAGCCGGAGTTTTGACCCTGTAAGGCCCTAGAGGGTGTTTCCAAGACCCCAGCCTGGCCACCCCAGCCTGGTTCCTGCTGTCGGGAACCCAAGGGCAGGGAGAGGAGGTGCTGGTTTCTTCTGAAGCAGCTTGGCTTAGAAGCTGAGGTGGGGAAGAAAGTGGAAACCAGATAAACGGGAGCCAACAAAGGCCTGAGGCTGGCACCCCCTGAGTCCTTCCCCGAGGGACAGAGCTGGAGCCAGCACTCTGGCCACATGCCACCCCAGCAACCTCATCCCCATGGTGACCCCCCGATCAACCCGGGGTGACCCTGGGAAGAGGAGACTCATGGTTATCATTTGTCGCCACGGACTGGTAACAAACAAGGTTCATAGTGGTCCCTTAGTACAGGGGGGGAAGCTGAGTCTCACTTATGGTGGCTTGGGACTTACCTGAGGTCATGAGCAAGTTAGTAGCAGAACCTAGGTCTTCAAGCTTCTCCCCAGAGCTCTACTTGACGGCTCAGGGGTGTTCAGTTTACCCCAGAATATCCAGGGCATCGTGGGACTTTACCTGTCTCCTTTGTTAGTGTATAAGTGAGTCATTCATTGAGCACCTACTGTATATTGAGAAGTATATAGGATGCTTTATATGGTATCTCACTGAATCTGCAGAGCAACCCCAAGAGTTAAATGTGATCCATCAGAGTTTACAG
Organism: Oreotragus oreotragus; assembly: GCA_006410675.1. Classification (NCBI taxonomy): domain Eukaryota; kingdom Metazoa; phylum Chordata; class Mammalia; order Artiodactyla; family Bovidae; genus Oreotragus; species Oreotragus oreotragus. Next base: position 370,062 of record SJYX01017552.1, on the reverse strand, counting down.
ACAGGAGCCCAGGTATTCAGAGAGGTCAAGAAACTCACCTCGGGTCACACTGCATGCCTGTGGCAGAGCCAGGGCCAAACCCACAGTCTACCAAGGGTCAAAACTGTGTTTTCATTCACTCCCCACAGAGGCTAAGGACAAAAGGAGGCCTGAGCTGGGAGGCAGGAAGCCTGGCATTTATCCTGGGCCTGCTCCTCCTCCTGTTTCCCAGTTCATGTCGCGGCCTCAAAGGCCCTTCATCTCAGCCTATTTGTGCTGATTCAGGCCCGAGGGATCTAGGTGCAGAGAATAGAGGGTCTCCCCTGATATTGTCCCTTGCCCCTGGGCAGTTTGCTTTCAGAGACGACGTGCCTCTGGTGCGGCTGGAGGTGGCAGACGAGTGGGTGCGGCCAGAGGAGGCCGTGGTGAGATACCGCATAGAAACAGTGTTCGCCCGCAGCTCCTGGGACTGGATCGGCTTGTACCGGGTGAGAAGGGCAGGAGTGGACAGCAGATCGGGGAGGGAACTTGGGGCCTGAAGGGGCAGCCAGGGACCCATACGGGGCTTCTCCAGAGTTTGATGTCACCCAGGGAGGCTGGTAGGGTCACCGTTACGGGTCACGATCCTGATTGCTCTCGCCCCAGGTGGGTTTCCGTCACTGCAAGGACTACGTGGCTTATGTCTGGGCCAAACACGAGGATGTGGACGGGAGCACCTTCCAGGTATTTAAGGGGAGAGGGAGAGTGGGAAGAAGACCTCATTGCCCTTGGGGGCTCAGGATTCAGTTTCAGGGGTCCTGAGGCTGCCTCCCTCACCACAACCTGGGCCTAACCCTCCCGACCCACCAGGTGACATTCAGTGAGGAGTCACTGCCCAAAGGCCATGGGGACTTCATTCTAGGTTATTACAGCCACACCCACAGCATCCTCATCGGTGTCACCGAGCCCTTCCAGGTGAGTGGTCCTGGATGCAGGGTTTGGGGCTGGGGGTGGGGAGGTGGCGCCACCTCCACAGATCCTCTAGAGCCTCTGCGTTCTCTGTGAGCTCTACAATAGCCTGACCTTCCTGGGCCTGCCAGGGGAGGGCGGGAGGGGTTCCCAGAGGCCTCCACAGCCGGTTAGGGAGAGGGGCACCCCAGTGAGCAGCCTCGCTCCCGCCCACCCAGATCTCGCTGCCTACCTCGGAGCCGACCAGTAGCAGCACAGACAGCTCGGGCACCAGCTCGGAGGATGAGGATGACAGCACCCTGGAGCTGCTGGCACCCAAGTCCCGCAGCCCCAGCCCCGGCAAGTCCAAGCGGCACCGCAGCCGGAGCCCAGGCCTGGCCCGCTTCCCCAGCCTTGCCCTGCGGCCCTCGTCCCGGGAGCGCCGGGGCACCAGCCGAAGCCCCTCGCCCCAGAGCTGCCGCCTGCCCCGGGTGGCCCCCGATGGGGGCGGCGATGGTGGCAGCCGGGGCAGTAGTGAGGAGGGGCCCCCTGGGCTGCCGGGGCCCTGGGCCTTCCCGCCATCTGTGCCTCGAAGCCTGGGCCTGCTGCCCGCCTTGCGCCTAGAGACTGTAGACCCTGGTGGCGGTGGCTGCTGGGGACCTGATCGGGAGGCCCTGGCCTCCTCCGGGAGCCTGTCTCCCAGCCCCCAGGGTCGGCAGGGGCTGGAGGAAGGGGGCCTGGGTCCCTGAGGGTGGGGTGGGCGGGTGGGCCCAGGGTGCCCCCACTCTGCCCCAGTCTTCTGCAAACCCGTCTGCCTCCCACCTGCTGCTGCTCCAGCTTGATCTGCACCTGCCACTCTGTTCTGGCCAGGGGTGGTCCCCCAAACTCGGTCCTGGCACCTCAACTGTGACAATCAGCAAAGACCTATCCTGGCCCCCATCTGGGATGGGGGGTAGGGGGCCTGGGTCCCTGAGGGTGGGGTGGGCGGGTGGGCCCAGGGTGCCCCCACTCTGCCCCAGTCTTCTGCAAACCCGTCTGCCTCCCACCTGCTGCTGCTCCAGCTTGATCTGCACCTGCCACTCTGTTCTGGCCAGGGGTGGTCCCCCAAACTCGGTCCTGGCACCTCAACTGTGACAATCAGCAAAGACCTATCCTGGCCCCCATCTGGGATGGGGGGTGGAGCAAGCCCAGAGGTCATTGTTTAGGAATTAAATTCTCCAGCTTCACTCCCGACTCCTTCCTAATTTGCTAGCAGTCTGGGGTGAGGAGCAGGTGGTCGGAGGAAATGACTACAGAGGCGAGAGGATGACAGGTCTGATAGTGACTAGGCACCAGCTGTATACATTACACATGCCAGCTCCTTTAATCAGCACCATAAGCCTGAGTTGTGGCACTGAGTTCAGTGCAGTTCTTAGCCCCATTTTACAGATGAACAAACTGAGGCCTCCAAGAAGTGCTATGAACCTTTGCAAATCAGTTGTCTAAGTGCAGTTTGGCTGGGTGTTGGAGGGAGAGAACGTTTACTGGGTGCTGAGTGCTGTCTGGGAGTTGGTTCACTTAATCCTTAACAACTCTATGAAGTAGCTCCTGTCTACACCCCCCTTTCTCAGAGGAGGAAACTAAGGCTCAGAGTGAAGGAGGTCTCTTGCTCAAGGGCATAGGGAAGATCTGAATTTAGGTTTAGGGCAGAAAGAATGGGCCAGGGCTGGGCTGGGAAGGGCATAGCAGCTGTTAATAGAAGGGGTCCCCTGAGGAGGAGGGGAGTTAAGAAGCCCCTCTCTAGCTCCCCCATCCTGTATTCAGGCACTTCTGTGACATCCCTTCTTAACCACCCTCTGCCCCTAGACCTCAGTGGGCAGGCTCTGGGGTTTTCCTGGACAGCTCTTGAGACGTGTTAATTTCACAACATGGACATAAGTGTACCTCCTCCTGGTACCTCCTGGGGCTTCTGCAACGTTACCCTCTCCTCTTTCCCATCTGGGAAAGCTTGGGGCAGCAGAATGAGTCTCCTGAATACCACACCCAAGCACAGAGAGGTTGTGTCACCGGCCTAAGATCACCCAGCACAGCAGGAGACGTGGTCCAGCATTTGGGCCTGGCCCCTCCAACCCTACCCGTGCGGCCCTCTGTCTGTCCACAAGAGCCTGTCCACACTTCAGTCTCACAATGGAGGGGAAGCCGAGACCCGCCCCACCACAGGGCCCAGCAAAGCCCTGGGTCCGATCTAGTGCCCAGGAGAACAAGAAGTGAGGTCACTGGTTCTAGGGTTTCTGCTGCCCTTTGGGTCTTCCAGCTCCTTGGGTCAGCTGCAGGCACCGGTCGTAGAATGACGTGGGGGCCTTTGGGTGCTCTGAAGGCCTTGCCTGCCTGTGGTGAGTGCTCGACCCCTGGAGCTGGTGTCGCCTCTGCTGAAGTCGCCGCAGGTGCCGAGCTGACACTCTTATGGCCCTGGGGTCACTGGAACAGCTGTGGGGACAGAAGAGGGGGGACAGGGGGTCATAGCTGGCAAGAAACCCACCCTGCTCTGTACACAGGGCAACCAAGGCCCGGAGAGGAGCAAGGATGGGGCTGGGGTGGGGAGTGGTTACACTTAGCAGGGGGCAGAACAAACCTAATCTGGCACCTAGAGGCTAGGGTTCTGCCCGAGATGACTGCAGAAACCTGGGCCACTGAGCCTTAGTTTCTCTACATATGAAATAGGAAAAGTAACAAGGAGTTGGTTTTGAGGATCCGAACTGAAATGAGATTGTGGCTTAGGAGGAAGAGTTCAGGAGGTCCTTCACTAGCTGTTCTGCAGGCCTTGCCTACGCACCTCACACACAACACGCCCTGGTGTCTGCTTCCATTTCACAGGTAATGAAATGGAGGTGTGGACAGGTGACTCAGCTGGCAAGGCCACGCAGGGAGTAGATGACGGAGCTGAGACGCAACCTACGTGGGCCCCTGACCCGCTCCATCACCTTTTCAGCCCAGGTGCATAAAGAGGGGAGAGGGAACCCACCCTCTTGGAGAAGACCCACGTCCCTCCTGGCCCTGCCATCACCTACTCTTTGACCTCAGCACAGTCCAGCGGAGGGGCCAGTTTGAAGCAGGTCATGCTCAGCAGCTCCTGAAGCATGATGGCACCCACGGGTGGGTTGTGGAGCCTCAGGAAGCGGGCCAGCCTGAGGGCAGAGGCAGGTTCAGACTGGGGCAGGGCCTTTCCAGCCTGGAGTCCCTTCCCGGTGCCTGGCAACAGGCAGCCCACCCACCAGAGATGTGAGCAGGCCTCACTGGCGTGTGCAGTTGCAGTGGAAGAGGGGGTCCCAGGCGCTGTTGAACAGCTGGAACTTGGTCTCCTGGGGCCCGATCTGATGCTCACACCGGTCCAGGCGGCGGAAGCTGCGGCAGGCCTGGTGGACACCTGGGGGCAGGTGCACTGGTGAGGGGAGCCCCGTCCCGCATCAAGGTCTCACAGGTGCCCGCTGCCCTCTGGCATAGGCTCAGTCCCACACACACAGCGTGCCTTCATCTCCTGTCCTCTGTGCTCTCAGAGTGCTTCACACGTAGAGGAGACACACACACACACACACACACACACACACACACACATACACGAAGCAGTACTGCCATGGGGGAAGCCCAGAAAGGTAAGAACGCTCAGAAAAGGTTTCCTGGAGGCAGAGACTGCTAAGCTGATGCTGAAAGAGGAAGACTCAGGGAGAATGCCCCTGGGAACAGGAGCGGCATGTGCAAAGGCCCAGGGGCGGGAGAGAGCAAGCAGCTTCAGAGGAAACAAATGCAGTTTGTAAAGCTGGAATTTTGACTGGGGAGTAGGGTTTGCAGGCCCAGCACCCAGAGACCCCTGGGTGTTGGATCTCCGTGGTGGGGGCTCAATGCGGAGTCCCCTGGTCATGATTGCAGCTTATGAAAATCCCTCTGGCTGTAGTGTGATTTGACGGGTGAAGTTTGGAGTCACTGGAAGGAGTTCAGAGCAGGAAAGGAAATAACACAGGGTCCCTCCAACCCCACACAGAGGCTCCTCTTTACCTCAGGTGCCCCCAAAGTTAGGTTAAGTTCTGTGCTCACCCTGAGGCCCCTGGAGGCCTGGATCGGTGACCTCTAGCTGGACTCTGGGGAGCATGGCAGGCCCAGGGGAGGCCACAGGGGCCAGGAGGGCTGTGGCCTTGGCTTGACTGGGGTGCCTGGACTCTTTCTGCTGTGCTGGCCACTTCTGAGGATGCTGCATCAGCTGAAGCTGGCTGGGGGCTGTGTTCTGGGGGCTGGGAGTTGAGGGGGTGGCAGGGTAGCTCCAAGAGGCATTGTAGAGGGTCCTGGGCTGGAGACGAGCAAGGGGCACAGAGCCGTACCTTCTACACCTGGGAGGCAGCACACGGTGGCATTGGTCACCCAGAATCGTCCCTCCCAGAGGGCCCCAGGCTCATCTACATGGAGATCGGGGCTCTGCCAGTCCCATTGCCTCATCCCACAGCCCACTGGGTTGTGCGGGGCACGCAGGGAATATCTGTGTCCTGGGGCCCCCACCCCCTCCCTGAGGAGAGGACAGGGAGGACAGGATGAGACATGGTTCCCTGGAGGATGGACATACAGACAGGCCTCCCCTGCAGCCTTGGAGCCCCAGCTCCCCCCTGGCTGGGAAAGGGGTCAAAAGGGGAAGCAACGTACCCGCCCCACCAGTACCACTCCACACAGGCCTCCTGCTCCTCCAGCACAAAGCAGGGGGTAGCCAGCACATTGAAGAAGACCACGCCCACGATGTCGGAGACGGAGTCCCGCTGGTTCTCCAGGCACTGCTGGAACCTGCCCCAGAGGCGGCACTCAGTCCCCGGACCTGAGAGGGCTACCTGGCTCTTCTCCCAGACCACCCAGCCACCACTCCCAGCCAGGTGACGCAAGGTCCAGCAATCCCCCCTCCTGTTAAACCTCAGCTTTCCCACTGCACAGGGGAGTCTGCCTGGCTGATCCTTTGGGACTCTCTGGAGCCCTGACTCTGCACCCAGGAACTGGGTAACCCCACCTCGAGCTCCCAGCCCTCCCTGCCTGCTGCTAACTAACCTGGCGTCACAGCTGCAGTGGGAGATGGTGTGGAATCGGTAGTTCCGGATGCCGTAGTTGTACCGGAAGGGTGAGACCGTCTGGGGGCAGTGGTCATGTTCCTGGCAGCAGAGATCAGGGCCCTGGAAGACCCCTGCAGGGAGCAAAGGGGGCACTGGCTCAGCAGTCCCAGGACCCTGGGCACCACATGCCAGCTCTGCCCACATGGTGTCGGGAGCAGAGACACCTCTGTGTCTCCCTCTGTGGGACTCACAGTTCCAACACTTAAGGAGAACACCCAGGTACAGCTTCTGCTGGGCAACACCAAGTGCCAGGCAGCCCACCCAGGAGCCCTTGTCCATGGAAAAATCTTTCGTAGGTGAACAGGTGTCTGCCTCTAGAGTTCTCAGGCTCACATCCCAAGTGAAACTCCAAAGTTCCGAATGTGTGTGAGATGGGATGGCAAACAGTAGGGTGCAACCTCGCTGGCGCGATGAGGCATTGTCAGGATGCCAACCTGCTCCAATGTAAGCGCCAAGTCCTCCCCCAGCCCTCCGCACGTAAGCGCAGACAGCTGTACCGAGACGTGCAAAAAAGCCATGCGTGCTTTCCAACACCCGAGCAATAGCGCCCTTTACTGAGCATTTTCCCAACGTCTGGCACTTCCCACCCCAGCACACAGCAGGCCTGGGAGGGAGTTGTCACTTTTACTGTACAGGTTCACAGAGGGGAAGTGACTCATTCAGCTTGGAAGGACTGAGCTGGGATTTGAACCCAGGCCTTTGGGTCTCCTCGTCCAGTTGGCTGGGCATCCTGAGCCCATAAATCCTCCTCTTGGGTAATGGCTTTTTGGCTCAGCCCAACCCATGGGCGCAGTCCATGGGGTCGCTAAGAGTCGGACACGACTGAGCGACTTCACTTCCGCTTTTCACTTTCACGCACTGGAGAAGGAAATGGCAACCCACTCCAGTGTTCTTGCCTGGAGAATCCCAGGGACAGCAGAGCCTGGTGGACTGCCGTCTATGGGGTCGCACAGAGTCGGACACGACTGAAGCGACTTAGCAGCAGCAGCAGCAGCAACCTGGACAGCCAGCCCCAGCCAGCCCCCTCCCTCAGATGGTGATTAATGACGGCTCCCAGATGTGAGTAGGACATTTCCCATCTATAACCTCATTTGAGTACCCCACAATGAGGTTTATCGTCACCCCATTTTACAGAAGGTTTCCCTGGTGGCTCAGCAGTAAGGAATCAGCTTGCCATGCAGTAGACACGGGTTCGATCCCTGGGTTGGGAAAATCCCCTGGAGGAGGAAATGGCAACCCATTCCAATATCCTTGCCAGGAGAATTCCATGGACAGAGGAGCCTGGCGGGCTACAGTCTGTGGGGTTGCAAAGAGTTGGACACGACTGAGCATGCGCGCACATTTTCCAGCTAAGGAAACTGAGGTTCAGAGTAGCTAAGTCACTCCCTCAGGACATGCAGCCTGGGAGAGTGGATGCCAGGGCTAAAGCCTGCGCTTCCTCCCCCATCAGCCCCCAAGTCCACACCCCGAGGTCTCACCCAGCTCCGTGGAGTTCCTGGCAGAGTCCCCGACTCCACACCACAGCGTGCCAGGCATAGTCCAGCCCCTCTTCACCCGCTGGTGCCGGACGCCAGGCTCTCCACTCTGCCCTGGTGCTCGCTTCTCCCTGGTCCCCGTTGGACTCTCAGCAGGCCCTTGGCAAGCCTCCCACTGGCTCTGAAGGATGGCCAGGGCTCTCTGCAGCTCAGGTCCAGGGGTGTGGATGAAGGAGCCCCGGGTGAGCTCACCAGCACAGAGCGCACGGAAAGCTGCAGTGAGCTCTGGCTCATCCTGCCGGCTGCACACCTGCAGTCTCCCGTGCCCATCCCAGCGGGCATGGAACAGAGCTAGGCCCTGGACATCCTTGCCCAGGAAGCTCAGGGATCCCAAAGGGATGCTGGCGGTGGGCCTGACCAAGTGGCAGGAGGTGCTGTGCAAGCGCAGGGCAGGGGAGCCTCCCAGAACCACCCCCAGGAAGCTCAGCACCCCCAACAGTGCCACCAGAACCCCCATCCTGCCCTGGCCCAGCCAGACAAAGCCCTCGGGAAGCCTACCCCGGTGGGCCCACGAGGCAGCAACTCTGCGGCCGCCCAGCGGAAGCGTTGCCCAGCCGAGCCGGTGCTGCGGCACCAAAGAATGGAGCTTTGGGAAGAGTAGGAAGGAGGCTGGAGTATGGGGTGATCCGGGGCTTGTAACCGAATCCACCGGCTAGGCAGGCCGCTGATTGGCTGAGGAGTGCACTTGCCGGGGCCCACGCCCCCACGCAGCCGGGCTTTCTCCTCCACGCCTTTCAGTCACCTGCCGCCGCCGGCCCAGCCCTCCTGGATGGGGACGGTAGGAGCCAAAGCGCTGGGACCTGGGGGCGGGGGACAGGATGGATGTCTGCGTCTCCCTGGGTGCGGGAGGAGTGTCCAGGGGCTCAGAGGAGGCTCCTGAACTCGGCCTCATCACCCCGCCTCAGGGATGGCTGCCACGCCCACCTCCGCGAAGCTGGCGGAAGGCCACGTGGCTCTGCCAAAGGGCAGGGCTGGGGCTCTATGGGCCCCCTCGCCCGGGAGCTCTGAGGCCCCGGCCGGTTGGGGTGCTCCCCCTGTCAGGTCCTGGTTCTAAGAAAGGCAATGAGAACACTAAGGGAACAGAGTCCCAGGCCTCCGCGCTTCCTGGACCCCAAGCACAAGCGTGGCCCAGGAGCAGCCCTCCTCGTAGACACACCCACCGCAGACTTTGAAGGCAACTCTGGGCTGGGCTGATACTTTGGGCTTGAAGAGACGGAGGTCCCCAGAGGAGCAGAGGTGGACTAGGAGGGCTGGGTCTGCAAGCACCTCCATGCTTGCATTGCACTCACCTGGGGACTCGGCAGGCCATCCTGTGTCCTGCAAGAGACCCTGGTGGTCTCTCCATCAGGGAGGGGCTACCCCCAGCGGATGTTCCTGTATCTCAAAGCTGATGTGTCATTCAACTTCCAACCAACTGGGAAAGCTGGGTACTTACAACCCACGTGCAGATGAAGAAACTGAGAGTTAATGAGGGTGAGGAAACCTCAGCTGACAGAGCCCAGCTCGGGACGGGTTAGAGGCTGGGAGTGCAGCTCTTGGGGGCTCTGCTGGGAGGTCAGAGCCGGCTGGGACAGTGTCTCTTCTGTTCTGCCCGTCAGCCTACTGCTCCCGTAACATCCCCTCAATCTCCACCTGGGTCTCTTCCAGGAGGACGGGCCCCAGGGGGGGCAGAGGTGGGGAAGGGGAGATCCCCGGGGCAGAGGAGGGAGAAGGAAGCTACAGGCTATGCAAACGCATCTCTGGCTTCAGCACCAGCCTGGGTCTGTAGCTAAAAATGTCATACATAGATGGGGACAGTGAAGAGGAGAGGGGAGAGGGGGAGGGGAGCCCAGCATCCAAACTCCTTCTCTCCAGAGGCTGGGAAAGGGGGTGCAGGGTAGAACAAGTGGTGGCTGGAAGGATAGGGATGCCTGGGGTCCCCAAAGGCAGGGACTGAACACAGAGGGGGTCCCTCTGGGAAGAAGTCTGATGTTCCTACCGTTCTGGGAACTTTCCCAGCATAAGACCCTGTCACACACCTTACCCTCCTTCTCTATATTACAGAACCATTTCGTGCTGGTCACAACCCAGGGAGTCTGGGAGGTGCCCGGGCAGGAACCAGACTTTCAAGGTAGGACAGACCAAGCTTGGGTCCTGGCACAGTGTAACTTCAGGCTTGGAATTCTCAGCTTCTCTGAGCCTCCATCTTCTCATCTATGTGACGTAGTGGCCACTTCACAGGACCCTGGGCACAGTGCCTAGCATCTGAAATGCTGTCACTGAAGGCTCAGGACACCCCTGGGCAGGAAGCAGTTTACCCAGAAGAAGGTGCATCCGCAAGGTTTCAGGGCCACAGCATCTGCGGCGGGGAGTCCTGGTTAGGCCCCTGCCTGGCGATGTGACTGCAGGTTCGTCCCTGCCTCTCTCGGGGTCTCAGCTTCCTGCTCTGTTCAGTGCGGGGTGCAGTGGAGCTGACCTTTGAGGTCTCTTCCTGCCTGGGCCCCAAAGGGAGGCAGTCTGGGGCCTGCCCGGGGCCTTGAGGGAGGGGTCACTGGATTTTCCCTTTAGATTAACTGGCAGCCACGTCAGCTGGACAGGCTCTGGGGCCGTGCTTCTCCCGGGGGCGCCCCTCAGCGGCCTCGGAGCAGAGGGTGAATTTTGATTCTTGTGTGGTAGATTTACAGTGTTGTGTTACTTTCTGTAGTACAGCAAAGTGGTTCAATTACACACACGCACTATTTTTCATATTCTTTTCCATTTTAGTTTAGAACAGGATATTGAATACCGTGCCCTGTGCAAAACAATAGGACCCCTTTGTTTATCCATTGTATATGTAATAGTTTGCATCACAAACAGGAATTTTTTTAAAGTACACTGAGAGCTCACTCAGTGCTAAGCCTGTTCCGTATCCTTACGATATTCGACATTCGACATTCGGAGGTAGGACTAAATCTTTCCATTTCAAAAGGTGAGGAAATGGAGGCTTCTGTAGGTGACACTTCTGTCTGAAGTCACACAGCTAGTAAGCATGGGACCTTTGAACACTCTCCAATCAGAGATCAGCAGAAACACGCCTGTGGCTGAACAAGTTGGGTTTATTATTTGTTACAGCAAAGCGGTAAACTCTGAGAAACGCTAGGGCATCTCAGTAACACAGTCTTAGGAAGGTCATTTAGGATTTGGGCTTATGAGAGATAACTTGAGGATAGGCTTTAGGAAGCAGGGCTTCCAATCAAGGAATGGATGGGAGACCTGAACAAACTTTTCTCCAAAGAAGACATACAGATGGCCAATGGACACATGGAAAGCTGCTTCACACCACTAATTATTAGAGAAATGTCAATAAAAACTACAATAAATTATTACATCACCTCACTCAGAATGGCCATCAAAAAAATGACGACAAATAATACATGCTGGGGAGGGTGTGAAGAAAAGGGACCCCTCTTACACTGTTGGTGGGAATCTAAGTTGGTACAGCCACTGTTTAAAGCCATTTGGAGATTCCTCAAAAAACTAAAAATGGAATTACCACATAATCCATCAATCCCACTCCTGGACACATATCTGAAAAAGATATAAAGTCTAATTTGAAAAGATACGTGCATCCCAGTGCAGCACTATTTACAATAGCTGAGAGACGGAAGCAGTCTAAATGTCCATAAACAGATGAATAGATAAAGACATGCATATACATACATATACAAAATGGAATATTATTCAGACTTTCAGCTCAGTGCAGTTCAGCTGTTCAGTTGTGTCTGACTCTGCAACTCCATGGACTGCAGCACGCCAGGCCTCACTGTCCATTACCAACTCCTGGAGCTTGCTCAAACTCATGTCCATCAAGTTGGTGATGCCATCCAACCATCTCATCCTCNTATTCAGACTTTCAGCTCAGTGCAGTTCAGCTGTTCAGTTGTGTCTGACTCTGCAACTCCATGGACTGCAGCACGCCAGGCCTCACTGTCCATTACCAACTCCTGGAGCTTGCTCAAACTCATGTCCATCAAGTTGGTGATGCCATCCAACCATCTCATCCTCTGTCATCCCCTTCTCCTCCTGCCTTCAGTCTTTCTTAGCATCAGGGTCTTTTCCAATGAGTCAGTTCTTTGCATTAGGTGGCCAAAGTGTTTGGAGTTTCAGCTTCAGCTTCAGTCCTTCCAAGGAATATTCAGGACTGATTTCCTTTAGGATCGACTGGCTGGATCTCCCTGCAGTCCAAGGGACTCTCAGACCTTAAAAAGAATGAAATATTGCCATTTGCAGTAACATGGATGGACCTAGAGGTTGTGATACTAAATGAAGTAAGTCAGGGAAAGAAAGACAAATATTATATGATATCACTTGTATGTAGCATCCAAACAAATAATACAGATTCACTTAACAACAAAATGGAACCAGACTTACAAATGAAGAAAACAAACATGTTTATCAAAGGGGAAAGGGGAGGAAGAGGGATAAATCAGGAGGATGGGATTAACAGATAGACACAACTATATATAACATAGATAGGGGATCTGTGCTCTCACTGCCAAGGGACCAGGCTTGATTCCTGGGGGAAGCTGAAATCCCACAAGCTGCTTGGTGTGGCTAAAAGATGAATAAATTAAAAAAATTAAACAACAAGGATGTACTGTTTAGCCCATGGAACTATATTCAGTACCTTGTAATCACCTATAATGGAAAAGAATCTGAAACTGTACATTTGAAACTAACACAATATTGTAAATCCACTATAGTTAAATAAGGAAGCAGGGTTTTAATTTGGACCAGATGCTGTGTATGACTGGGTATCTTGGTAAATATTATCTAGAACAAGGGACTAGACAGGGACTAAAGCTGTAATTGATGAAATAGCAATCTCTATATAAGCCATGGTAGGGAAATACTTGGTCATTTTTGTGCTTTGGACAATGTTCTTCGTTTTGTCTGATTCAGACATGATTATGGAAAGGTCTTGTTAATGTCTTGATCCATCACAGTCATGGAGTGGCCTTGTCTGATGTTGATGTTCTGTGCTTTGCTTTTATGCTAAACAGGGGAACACCAAGGGCTCCCTGTGAGTGTCAGCCTAGCTCCTGGATATTAGGGGCTACTTTTCTGTTTCTCAGAGCCTGAACTCAAATCCAGGTTCATGTGACTAGAAACATCTGTGTCCGCAGGAACTTGAAGAGAAGGATGGCAGATAAGGAATTTCATTTATGAGTTTATTTCATCTACTGCCTTCACGTCCTAGTCAGAATCAACCCCTCAGACAGTCCCTGGGATAATGGTAGGCACTTAATAAAAAAATACTTGTTGAGTTAATGGAACAATGAAGATGAGTGTTAAGAACTCCAGAGAGCAATGTCTGGGTGCAAACTGCAGCTCTATCATCTTTCAGTATGTCATCTAAAAACTGTTAATTAAATGATAAAATTGCATAAGCTTTTAAAAGCTTTTCTTTACCATTTGTAAAGCAGAGGTAATGACCGAAACCATCCACAAGACTGCTGTGAGGATTAAATGAACCACTGTGCGCAGTGTGCTTAGGCAAGCTCGGTAAATGTTTGCTATTAATATTTTCAAGCTAAGTAGCCCATTCGTTTTGTTATTATATGTTTAATATTTTGCCTGCTAGGTATGAAAGCCGGGGAAGGCAATGGCACCCCACCCCAGTACTCTTGCCTGGAAAATCCAATGGACAGAGTAGCCTGGTGGGCTGCAGTCCATGGGGTCGCTAACAGTCGGACAGACTGAGCGACTTCACTTTCACTTTTCTCTTTCATGCATTGGAGAAGGAAATGGCAACCCACTCCAGTGTTCTTGCCTGGAGAGTCCCAGGGACGGGGGAGCCTGGTGGGCTGCCGTCTATGGGGTCACACAGAGTCAGACACGACTGAAGTGACTTAGCAGCAGCAGCAGGCATGAAAGCAAAGATCTTGTCTTCTTTTCTACTGCTTCACCATGCCACGCACACAAATGTTTGACATGTAAATAAGTAAATCGGCTAGGACCCAGGCTTTCCCCTCATTTTGAGGGTAAATTTTAATTTTTATATATAATTTCTGTCAAATGAAATGAAAACACACAGTATGAGAGTGGTCAGTTTTGATTTTATTGAGGACTTACTGAGGACTATAGCCCAGGAGGAGATAGCTTCTTAGAGGAACTGCTCCTAAATGATAGTGGAGGTTCGTATATATGTGACTTTTATATCTAAAGTCACATATATAAATTGTAAAATTGTATAAATCTAAAATTGTGTGTGTAGTCAGGACTTCCCTGGTGGTTCAGTGGTAAAGAATCTTCCTGGTGATACGAGAGATGCAGGTTCAATCCCTGGGTCAGGAAGCTTCCCTGGAGAAGGAAATGGCAGCTCACTCCAGTATTCTTGCCTGGGAATTCTCATGGACAGAGAAGCCTGGTGGGCTACAGTCCATAGAGTCACAAAGAGTCGGACACGACTTAGGTGCAATCAAGTACACATNTGGTGATACGAGAGATGCAGGTTCAATCCCTGGGTCAGGAAGCTTCCCTGGAGAAGGAAATGGCAGCTCACTCCAGTATTCTTGCCTGGGAATTCTCATGGACAGAGAAGCCTGGTGGGCTACAGTCCATAGAGTCACAAAGAGTCGGACACGACTTAGGTGCAATCAAGTACACATCTTGATAGAAGTTCGCTGAAAGTCACGAGAAACACATAAGTCAGTTAATGACAAATATTTTCCTAGCTACAATAATATGCAAGAAGTCAGGCTCCTAAAATTTTCTCCTGAAAATACCTAACCATCTGAAGGCCTGTTCTGCCAGTTTTCCCAGTGCAGAGTGCCTTGTTTCTGATCTCCACCCCCAAACTCCTTTCTTTGTGTGTCAGAGGTCAGCGACTACAGTGGCTAATGACTCAATCCTCATAGAACCAGGTGTCAAGAGACTTTCTTCAGTTGATATTTAAAACTAAAAGAAAAGTTGCAAAAATTATGTAAGGAACTTCCACATATCCTTCACCTAGATTCACCACTTGTTTACATTTTGCCTCATTTGCTTATTCTCTCAATTTCATACATTTTTTTCTGAATCATTTGAAATTAAGTTGAAGACATTGTGCCCTTTACCCCTAATAAGTCAGTGAGTATTTCCTAAGAGAAGGGGAGTTCTCTTAACATATAACAGCAAAACAATGATCAAATGTAGAAATTTTAACACTGATACAATTTGTAATAACAGAAAAACCACGTCCATATTCAAATTTGATCTCTTCCAGGAGACACATGATCTTTACTTGACCTATAACTGGTGATGTTAACTCTGATCATTTTAATTCACTTGTCCTGCAAGGCTGCTGCTGCTGCTAAGTCGCTTCAGTCGTGTCCGACTGTGTGTGACCCCAGAGACTGCAGCCTACCAGGCTCCTCCGTCCCTGGGATTCTCCAGGCAAGAACACTGGAGTGGGTTGCTATTTCCTTCTCCAATGCATGAAAGTGAAAAGTGAAAGTGAAGTCGCTCAGTCGTGTCTGACTCTTCGAGACCCCATGGACTGCAGCCTACCAGGCCCCTCCACCCATGGGAGTTTCCAGGCAAGAGTACTGGAGTGGGTTGCCACTGCCTTCTCCGCCTGCAAGGCTAACCTCTGTAAAATTCCTATTTTCCCTTTGTAGTCAATAAGTAATTTATGGGAGACCCTTTACTGTGTAACCATCCTGTTTCTCCAGGTTTACCATCCATTACTGGTTTTCTAACTCCATCATATTTGTTAGTCAGCATTCTACTAAACGGTTTCCCAGGTGGTGCAGTAGTAAAGAATCCACCTGCCAATGCAGGAGAGGCAAGAGACATAGGTTCCATCCCTGGGGTTGGGAAGATCCTGTGGAGTAGGAAATAGCAAGCCCGCTCCAATATTTATGCTTTGAAAAATTCCACGGACAGAGGAGCCTGGTGGGCTATAGTTCATGGGGTCACAAAGAGTCCAACACGGCTCTCTCTCTCTCTTACACACACACACACACACACAGAGTCTACTAAAAGGAAGAATTTTCCCTCCTCCCCTGTTTATTTAATCACTTCTTTATTTATATCAATAAAGACTCATTGGGTTACCATTTTAGTCAATCAGTTACACTCTGTTACTCTCATCATGGATTTTGCTCAAATTGCCCCAGTTTGGCCAGTGGGATCTTCAAGTTAGCTCATGTATCCTTTGACATATTCTCGTCAGTCTGATTCCCATCATCCTTACACATTACGTTCCAAAATGTTCCAAGCTTGTCTGACGCTTTCCATGGTCACACCTTGGCTGTCTCAAAGGCTTCCAGACAGTCCTTGTGTTTTTTTCCTTCCGCCCGGCAGGCGGAACCTTAGAGCCCAGGATCTGGCCCGGAGCACAGCGCAGTGGACCAACCTCTTCCGGTTTGGGCCGGAAGTTCCTCGGAAAGCGACGGCTTCGCGTCAGCTGACCAGAGTCCGCGTAGGAGGGCTCTGGGGTCCGGCCGGAGAGCCTGACCCGGGTAAGGGACTGGCTGAGCGACCGACGGGCTGACAGGCTGGAGCGGCCTTGGCGGCGTTAACTGAGCCGAGGCAGGTGCGTAGGGGCTTGGGGGGTCAGCTCGGGGCCGCCCAGGTTGAGGGACGGGGACAAGTTTCCGCCCTCACCGGGCCCACGGACTCCGACGCTTGAGCCCAGGAGCGCAGAGACTTCGAGCCCGACTCTGGCGCAGGCCCTCTGCCCCAGGAGGGAGGTCAGGATTATGTTGTGGTCTTTTGTCCAGTGATTACAGTTTGGGAAAACCGAGGGCTAAGTAGAGAGAAGGCTCCCGCAAACTCTCCCCCCGAGTGAGGACCTCACTCAGACTCCCAGTCGAGGCCGCTTCTCACGTAGGGGGTGCTTTTAATGAGTTTGCCCCCAGTGGAGAGGCCGAGGCCGGGGCGCGGGCTGAACAGAGCTGGGCTTGGGAGTGAGACCAGAGCTGGAGGCTTCGCCGCCAACAGCCCGTCGAGCTTTCCGTGCCAAGACCTTTCCCCGTGCCGGGCCTCAGTTTCCTCACTTGTAAAACAGGGCAGTGTTTCTCTAAATACGGTTCTCACAGCCTGTGCTTTGAAATGCCATGGGGTGCATACTTCACAGTTCAGGACTCAGATAAGAGCTCTAATGTAGAATCTGGGTCGGAACCGGAGAAACTGCCTTTTGAACATACTCCTCGGGGGTCCTCTGCATACCCGTGTTTGAAGCGCACTGATGGTAAGTGCTTGCTGTGGGTTCTAGAAACCCATTCTTTAAGCAACTGGAACTCCTTCGGTATCTTTGGAAGAGGGTGGGGTGCTGTTTAGCTCAGAAAAGAGAGCAACGGAAGGGAACTGTCATCAAAAACATTGTTATGGTGAAGAGAGCGTCCACTTCATCTGTGCTGTTGAAAGAGGCAGAAAACTAGGACCAATAGGTGGATTCTACAGGAAGACAAGATTTTAATAAAAGAATTTAAGGCTGGTCACAGGGGACCAGCAATGGAATGGATTGCCTCCAGGGGTGGTGTACTTCCTGTCGAAGAAGTTTTTAGATGAAAGTCCTTTTCAACTTTAAAGTGGCTAATTCTAAGTCGTTATTTTGTGTCTTCTCTGGTGCTGACTTCTTTTTTTCTGCCCTCTTTTCTTAACATCTACGTCCCCCCAGCCTACATCTCCTAAGAGTGAGGCCAGTGGGTTTGAATTTATGTAATCTTTTCCTGGTGTGTGTACCATCCTTTTCAAGGACTTTGGAATGTGTACCATCTGATCAGAGCCATTAATGTTTGTTGAATGAATAACTAAGCAGGGGCCCCACCCCCTCGATTTGGAGCTTATTTTCCTAGAACAACTTGGAAATGAATCTGAAGACTTTGTGACTGATGAGGAAAAGCCAGTAAACTCTTTGGACTCAGAGTTGAGGAGCCTGTGTCTGAATGACCCCCTTGAGGTTGTTCAGGCCAGCCTCCCCCAAGCCCCAGGACATAAATCCCTCTTCCTCTCTCTAGCAGTGTGTTGTTATAGATGATGTGTCTACTGAGAGAATTTTTGCAATCTGTTGGCTAACTTCAGCATTAAAATCAGTCCTTTGATGGGCTTGACTTGCCAGTTCATCCTCACCAGTGATCTGCAGATACTGCTTCTAGCATGTCTTTAGTTTCCTAATTAAACGTCAGAGCTCCTTATTTTGTGATTTACAAAACTCCAAGCGGATCCCTTTTTAAAAACCAGTTAGAATGCTTAGGTTGCCCAATGGAACAGAGGTTCCATATTATGACCCAATCCTGCTGACATGCCTTTGCCAGAAAAAGGTTGGATTTGAGCCAGGACTTCCTGCTTGTATTTATTCTTTCTCCCTTTTTTGTGTTTTCTAGAATTTGTCTTTTAAGTTGTGAAGTGCTTATTCAGATGTTATCCAGGTGCTGAGTAAAATGGTTTTAATTTGGTGGTGTCTTTAAAACTTTTCAATCTGAAGTTTTTCTTTTAAAAAAGTACCTTAATCAGCATTTCCATAGTGTGTTCTTCAGGCTGATAGTTGAAGAGAAGCCTCTGAAAAAAGTATTCTGTGGTTAAAGTAAGTTTGGAAAAAGCCAGGTATGAGTATCCCTTCTTAGAGCTTCTCAGCGTGTAGTAGCTTGTCAAAGGCACTGAGACGTTGATAAGAAATGTGCCTAACCTTGTTTAATCTAGTGTTGCCAAACTTAATTGATGTGAAGCACTTTTTTTTTTTTTTTTTTTTTTTTGAGTAATCGAAGCACACTGGCAAATTCTGACCTAGAGCAGGAGTCTGCAGTCTCTGGCCTGTGGCCCAAATCTGACCCCACTGCCTGTTTTTGTGTGGCCTGTGAGCTGGGAATGGTTTTTACATTTTTTAATGATGTAGATTACATCCAAAGAGGAAGTATATTTTGTGATATATGAAAATTATAAGAAAATCGAATCTGTTTCTATAAATAAAGATTTATTGGAACACAGCCACATCTGTTAATTTACATACTGTTTTTGGCAGGAAAGTTGAGTTAATTGCCCCGAAAACCATATGATCTGCTAAATCTAAATTATTTACAGTGCTTTTCAGAAAAAAATTTGCCAACCACTGAGCTGCTCCATATACTTGTTTTTCTTTTTATTTTGAAATGATTTTAGACTTCCAAAAATAATACATAAACTTCAAGCATACTCTTAACTGTCCCTAAGTTAACATTTACATAACCATAATAAAATTGTCTAATAAATTGAGCATAAGTACAGTACTACTAACTAATCTATAGGCTTTATTCAAGTTTTGCCGTTTGTTTCACAAATGTCCTTTTTCTGTCCCAGGATCCAGTCCAGTTTCCCACGTTGCATTTAGTATCAAGTCTTCTTAGTCTCTGCAATCTGAGACAGTTACTCAGCCTTTTTTGGCTTTCATGAATGTAAACTTTCTTTAAAAAGATAACTATTTATTTATTCATTTATTTTTGGCTGTTCTGGGTCTTCATTGCTGTGTGGACTCTTCTCTAGTTGCAGAGAGTGGGGCCTACTCTCCAGTTGTGGTGTGCGGGCTTCTCATTGTGGTGGCTTCTCTTGTTGCCAAGCACTGGCTCTGGGCATTCGGGCCGGAGTAGTTGGGCAACTGGGTTCAGTAGTTGCAGCCTGCAGACTCTAGAGCACAGGCTCAGTAGCTGTGGTGCACAGGTTTAAGTACTTCTTGGCATCTGTGCTCTTCCCGGATCAGTGTGGTGCCTCCTGCATTGGCAAGTAGATTCTTTACCACTGAGGCACCAGGGAAGCCTGACTGTAAATTTTTGAAGAGAACTGGCGAATTATTTTGTAGATGCCTCTCAAATTTTTTGGCAGGGGTCGGGGGTGGGATAAAATTCACATATTATGAAATTCATCATTTTAATGTGTGAATGTTCACAAAGTTATGCAGCCTTCACCACTGTTTGAGTTCCAGAGTATTTTCATCATCCCAAGAAGAATCCCTGTACATGTTAGCAGTTTCTCCCTGTTCTTCCCTCTTCCCACCCGCTGACAGCCACTAATCTGGAATCCCGTAGTCTGTGGCCTTTTGTCTCTGGCCTCTTGGGTTAAGCATGATGTCTCAGGCTTCATCCAGCATGTGTCAGTGCTGCGTCCCTTTATTCCACTGCGTGGACGTACTGTGTTTTGTTAGTTGTCAGCTGATTGACATTTAAGTTGTTTCTTCCTTGTAGTTGTAATGACAGGCTGCTCTGAACATTCATGTGCAAAGTTTTGTTTGAACATATTTTGAATTATTTTAGATGCGTATACCTAGGAGTGGAATTGCTAGGTCATATGGCAGCTCTGTTTTTTAACTTTTTGAGGACCTGCCTAACTGCTTTCCACAGCACCTCACCATTTTATATTTTCATTAGCAGTATATGAGAATTCCATTTTGTCCACACCCTGTTCAGCACTTGTTATTACCCTTTATTGTTTTATTATTTTTTTCCACCTTAGTGGGTGTGATGTGGCATCTCATTGTAGTTTTATTTGCATTTCCCATCTCCCTGAGACTTGATGATGTCGAGTAGCTTTTCTCAGGCATGTTGGACGTCCCTGTATCTTCTTTGGAGAAACGTCTGTTCAGGCCCTTAGCCCTGCTGTAATTGAGTTACTTGTCATCATGTACAACTTCACATGTAAATATTCAGAGTTTGCAGACCCCTTGAAGCCCCTTGAAGTAATTCAGTGTGAGCTGAACTGCACAGTCTGAGGCAATGCCAGTAACTCCCTGATCTGAATGCAGTTGGATTTGGACATGTTGAAGGGGCTTCCCAGTGGCTTAGCGGTGAACAATTCTGCCAGTGCAGCAGACACAGGTTCCATCCCTGGGTTGGGAAGATCTTCTGGAAGAGAAAGTGGCAACCCACTTCAGTATTCTTGCCTGAAAATTCCCATGGACAGAGTAGCCTGATGAGCAACAGTTCAGGGGGTCGCCAAAGAGCTGGACACAACTGAGTGAGCATGAAGTTCAGAGTAAGTTGCCGTTTGAAACTGCTGACCACTCAGCTTGGTTCAGCCCCAACCACTGCTGACTGTGCAGAGCTGGGATGGCCGTGTCCGGTGAAAGGGGTACCGCAGCCTCACCCCAGAAGTGATAAGAACACTAGGAAATGCTGTCATTCAGGAGCTACTCTTGTGTTTGTCTGATCACAGGCAGGGACTCGAGGAGTCAGAGGTAGTTGGCAAAGTCGGGACTGGTGATGGCCTTGGGCCGCTGCCTGAGTTGGCAGAACTACCAGTACCCTCATACATCTCTTGACTCCAGAGCATTCGGCTCTCACTAGACTGTCTGGAAAACACACACACACCAGTAATTCCTTTTTTTTTT
>SJYX01017552.1:258568-348219 GCA_006410675.1 Oreotragus oreotragus | reverse complement strand
TCTATCTTTAGAGTTTTTCAGAGGTCCTCAGCTTCAGATAAAATTTGAATTAATGAGATTTTGTAGAATCTGAATTGGATAAGAATTCACTGGCCACATGAAAACAAAAGCAGAACTCTCACTTTGAAAAGTTTTGGGATGACAAAGCAAGGAGAAACAGAATCACCCCATTTGCAGGTGAGGGCCCTGGCCTAGTTGAGAGGTCCAACTGACAGCATCAGACTAGGCCCCCCGGCTCTAGATTGTTCCTCTCACTGTATTATCCTAGAAATTCGCCATGCTTGACTAGGACCTGTCCACTCTAAAGATCTTTTTTTGATACAGTGTTTTATCCAGTTATGTTGGTTTGAACTGAAATTGTCAAATTCCCTTTGTTTATGGACATATACTTATTGAATATATACAGTGTGTCAGGTACCATGCATGTGACTCTAGGAGGTGTTCAACTGGAGTAAGCAAGGCAGTTCAGTGAATCGTTGATCCTGTGTGTGAGCAGCGTTGTCTCTAATACAGATCGGCACTAATCTAGGGAAACCTGAGCTTCTTATGGTCCCATATCCGTGATCTTTTTTTTTTCTTTCATTTGTTGAAGAGTTTTGAACAGTGCTTAAGAAAAAAAGTACGACAGTTATGTAACATTTCCAGTTCTGAAAAACATCCCTGAAGAATGTCTTGTACTTTTAGGACACTGGTTTTCTACAGCTTTAGTTGGCTACAGTGACTCATCTTGAGTTGTACAGTTCAGAGTACTCCTGGGCATCAGATCCATTCAACCCACACACATTTATGAGGTGCTCTTGAGGTGTCTAGCCCTGTGCTGAGTAAGGGACTTAGAGTCTGGGTCTGGACTTGAGAGGACACACAAATGAATCACTGAGGTACTTAATTGAGCACATTGGCTTGGGAGTTGAAAGCTTTGCCTGTGACTGGTGCTGTGACCATGGGCAAATGACCTAACTACTCTACCTCAATCTAACATCGCAGGGGGTGCTATATATGGCAGGGACCGTTTACCTCGAAGGCAGGTTGTGAAGATTAAATGAGACAGTTCGTGTAAAGGGCTGAGCACAGTGTCAGCCAATGTTACTCGTAATGATAATAGATATAACAGTTCCCTCCTGCTTGTAACACTGTTGGGGGAAATCTGATTTTGCCCAGGCCAAAAATCATGTTCTGTTCTGGATTTGTTCATACACAGTTCTGCTGTCTCACCTACAATGCCTTCAAGGAACGATGCTCATTCAGGAAAGGAAGTTTTGACTCATTCATTCAGCAAATTAATCAAATAAATACCTGCTGACTGCATAGCTCTGTGGGGAGTGTGAAGAAGCAGTTACACCTTCAGTGTGCTCTGTGAAACCTCACAGTGGAGGGGGATTAACTCTGTGACAGCCCTCATTGTTTTATCTCTTTAATCCCTCCAACTACCCTGTGAGGAAGGTAATTGCCCCTTTTTAACAGATGGGTAAAAAAGGCCTGAGAAGATAATGACTGAGGTCACAGAGTAAGTGGTGGAGCTGAGATTTGAACCCAGAGCCATCATATTCTTCTGTGCCATGATGATTTTTAAGGATAAAAGCCCATAAAAAGTTAAAGAACATTTTAAGACAGTGATATAAGGAATGACAGAAGGCAGCCTTTTGGTCCTTGAAAGTNGATAATGACTGAGGTCACAGAGTAAGTGGTGGAGCTGAGATTTGAACCCAGAGCCATCATATTCTTCTGTGCCATGATGATTTTTAAGGATAAAAGCCCATAAAAAGTTAAAGAACATTTTAAGACAGTGATATAAGGAATGACAGAAGGCAGCCTTTTGGTCCTTGAAAGTTTGTGCTGGGTTATCTGAATCCTACCTCATCCTTGCCTATGAAACCTGGTAAGCTTTAAGAAAAATCATTGACACTTGATGCCAAACAAGTTAAAACACTTTTGATTTAGAAATGATGGAAGATAGGACATCCCTGGTGGTCCCCTGGTTGAGACTCTGTGTTTCCACTGCAGGAAGCGTGGGTTTGATCCCTGGTCGAGAAACTAAAGTCTTGCATGCAATGCAGTGCAGCTACAAACACAAAAGGGAAAAAGAAAAAAAAAAAAAAAAAAAACCTAATAATAACTGGAAAAAAAAAACCCACCAAAAAAATAATTGAAGGCAATGTGAGAAAGTTGAAACAGCTGAACTTAGAATTTCCACTCAAATATGTGTTATGTTTGGAAATTGTTATCTGTAAAGCCTAGTCCAGTGCATGGGATATAATGGGTTTTAATAGTTAAGTAGCAAATGAATTAGTGAATTTAAAATATCTTCCCAAACTGCCCAAATGACCCTATTTTCCCCATGAGACTTAGAATGCATTCTCTTTTGAAAACATGTATACTGTTGGCAAAGATGGGAGTAACAAGCACTCTTAAGTATTTTTCATGGGAGTGAAAATTGGCACATCCTTTTTCAAAGGCATTGGTACAAAATTAGAAATTTTAGATACCCTTTGACCTAGCAGTCCTACGCTGGAATATGTCCTAAAGATGTAGTCTGAGAACCATTTGTCCCTAAGGCCAAGAATAGAATGACTAGGTTGCATGGATGAGACTTTTCAGTCTGATCCTTTTGAGCCTTTTGAATTCAGCCACATGAATGTTATTCATTAAAAATACAAATCAATAAAATTTTAAAATGTGAAATGTCTGAAATAATTATTATGCTAAGGATCGTTACATGTTAGTATAGATTTCTTTAATCAGATTGCTTTCCTTTTTGTCCTGTACTAAGATCTGAAATTCTGGGACATTTAACACTTTCCCATATTTTTCTGTGTCTTAAAAAGGTAGCACTTACTATGGAAAAAGTGGGAAGTACAGTTAAGTGTAAAAGCAGCTTTAAAAATTTGCCCATGGTTGCATTATCCAGAGACCACTACAGATAGTATTTGGGCCCCTTCCAAGTTTTTTCTGTATCTTTTAACCTGTTAATATCATACAGTATGTTCAGTTTGGTATATAATTTTCTATTTTGCTTTTTTTTTTTAATGTTATATAGAAAAATTCCCACATAACCAAAATCCTCATAGAAGGGTAATTTTTAGTGGTCTTATAGTCTGTCGTGTGAATGTACCAGTTTAGTTTAGCCAGGGGATGGGAGCTGGGTGGAGAAAGGAAGAGACATTGGGATCATGGAAGCCTTTGGAAGGTGAAGTGGGTCTGGATTAGGTGGCTCAGCTGGGCATGTCAGCCTGACAGGCCAGGACTGAAGGGCACAAGGACTTGCAGGCTTTTCTTCCTGCTTTGGTTGCAGACCTTGCTGCCCTGCTACCCCGGCATGAGCTCTGGGCTCCAGCCACGCTGAACTTGGCAAATTGAGTTGTCCACTTGTCCTGTGTCCCCTCGGGCACTCTGTACACACCACCGTCAGCACACTGGGCTGCCTGTTGGTTCACTTGCCTGTATCTCCCTTTAGACTGAAACCCTTTTTTATTTATGCCTTGAATGCCTGGCAAATAGGATCATTAATAAAACTCTGATGGTTGGTGTGGAATTGGGTGGACAGATAGCTTAGAGAGACCCAAGAAAAGGACCAGTGCAGCCCTAAGGAAAAGAGGCCAGTTGCTTTGCCTCCTCTGTCCTTCTGGACCTGAAAGTCCACTCATGCCCTTGGTCCTGTATTTGAGGGCTGGGCCTCTGTGAGCTAACTGTGGGACCAAAACTTCACTTAGATGCCAAAATTTTAGGGCCTGGTTTCTGTGTGTTCCGAGTTCAATCATCTTACTCAGATTTCTTCCCATTCTAACCTTCTGTGAGTGTGATGTCGGCATTCTTAGAATGTGGGTCCCCTCTGTGCCTTGTGTCCAGCAGCAGCCTGATGAGCCGTGAAGACAGGCTGGGGCTCGCCACTGTTCCTGACAGAAGACTTCTGTGTGAACACGTGTCTGCCCATAGAAACAAGACCTCTGCTGGATCACCTCTCACATCATGCTAGTTACTTACCATCCAAATCTGTAACCTTCGTAGTTATTACCGACCTTTCCAGATGCCTCTGTACACTCTGGTCAAGGAATTCTTAGAGTTAGAGGGGCAGAGAAGGAAGGTCATGCACTCCTGCAGTTTCTCTAGGACCTGAGAACTGAACACAAGAGCACTGCAAAGCGATTTCTTCACGAGTTCACGTTCCCTGGTGGTTCCTTCGGGATATGCAGCTCTCGCTTTTTCTCTTCTGCTTCGTTCCTGTGAGGTAAGCCAGGCCAGCCCTGGGAAGGTCGTAGGAGTGAGGAGGCTCAGTCCGTCCACTCCAGTTGCCAGGCTTGGCATTCCTAAGGGATCATGGAGTATTACAAACCTGCCTTAGTCCCAGCACTATGTGTGGTGCCTTGGACATCTCAGATTTAGAGCTGTTTTTCAGAGCAAGGTGTGAACTTGTTTTTTAAATGATCAGCTTTGTCATGGATGGTCCAGGTGCTGCCTGGTCTGAGGCAGACTTGTCCCCGCCTCCTCCAACCCCCTGAGTTGACCTGACCTCTCCATGGTCCCTGTGGACTGTAGCTGGGGGTCGGGCATTCTAAAGGACAAGCCTTGAGGTTATTATCTTTCCAAACTGCATTCTGGTAGAGTTCTCCTATTTGAGAGCTGATTTTCCAAAACTCTTCATCAGAATCATCTGGAGTGGACTCTGGGGACGCTTATTTAAAATACACGTTCTTGGGACTTAACTGATAGTCTAGTGGCTAAGACTTCTTGCTCCCAATGTAGGGGACCTGGGTTCAGTCTCTGGTCAGGGAATTAGATCCCACATGCTGCAACTAAAGATCCTACAATGAAGAGCAAAGATCCAACCATCCAGTTCCAGGTCCTGTTTAAATCACTGAGGGAGTCTAGGAACCAGATCTCTGGGAGGGTGCCTTGTTTAGGAAAAACAGGTAAGTTTGATGGAGCTCCTGGTTAAGGATTCTTATAATTAGCTCCTTTTCTAGACTCCAGGGACTCAGCATGGTCTTGCTCTTCTTCATGACTCCATCACCCCAGGTGGTAGCAACGGGCCTCCATTGTAGTTGGAGTAGAGATCCTTTGGTCTCAGGCATAAATGGATGAAGGGTGAGTTTGCTTTGCAGTCACTGCAAAGAACAAAAAAGAGGAATCCATTTGAGGAAAAGCAAAGACTAGATGTTTAATTTTGTAATGCTGCATGTTAAAAGGGCAACAGGTAAGAAAGGAAAGAGTGCTGATGTGTTGGAAAGTCTGAATTGGGCACAGAATTATTACACGTGCAGTGGCCTGACATTGGGCAGGTCCTCTGACATCTCTGGCCTGATGTCCTCTGTAAAGTGGAGTGAGAGTCAGAAGTGGTAGTAGATGTGAATGTGCTTTGAAAACTGGAAAGCGCATTCAGATCAGGAGTGAAGAACGGTAGGGGTAGGGACAAGGGCACACAACCGATTACTGCAGGGCCCCTCTGTGGTCAGGTCCAGATCGAGGCCCTCCAGGGACCGGCCAGCTTTCAGCAGGATGGCAGCGCACATACGCCCAGGGTCTACTTCCTCTCCACTCCCTCTGGTTCCTGAGCCGGCAGGGCCCTCTGTTCTCTAGACCAGTGTCCCAGAGGCTCTGTCCACATCGCGTTCTGCAGGTGTTCAGTGAATGGCCCCAGTGAAGGGCCTGGTGCGGTGAGGCTCCTGTGCCTGAGGGAAGGCAGAGGTGGAGAGAGGAGGCTCTGGGGATGGGGCCCAGGGTACGTTGTGGAGAGAGCTTATGTGAGCGGCGGCCTGGGAGTTGACTGGAACCAGTCATGCATGTCTGCACCCACTCAGCAAATATTTGAGTGCCCACTGGGATGAAGCTCTAGAGCTTAGGTAGGGACCACGTGATCAGTCTGCTAAGAATTAGAGTGAAAGTGATATGGTCTGCCTAGAGTCGGGACATGCTGGCCTGTCCCAGTGCCTGGCCTGCTGCAAGACTGTTCTTCCCTGCAGACTCTGAGGTGACCTGTCACTGTCCCCTGGCCATTCCTACCCTGCCACCTGCCATGACCCCGATTGTCCCCGTAGGCCTCTGTAGGAAGTGTGCTGTGTGGAGCCTTGTGGGGCAGTAAGTGGAGGGGCCAGGGAGCTGGGGTCAGTGGGTGCATGTGCATCTCCCCATAGCAGCAGCCCCCTCCTCCCTCAGTGGCTCCTCCAAGTCACTGTGTTACCTCACACGGCCACCTTAGCAGCCTGTAGGAGGTGTGACATTTTCATTTTTCTGGTGAGATAAGATACTCAAGCCATCAAGGCCTTTACTCAGAGCTACACGCTGGTCAGTGTGGAGCCAGGACTTCAGCTCAGAACTCTCAGGTGTGGGAAGTGGAACATCAGGGAAAAAGTTTTTTAAGGGCATTGTTATTGTCTGACTTTAGAATACAGGTGAAAATGTCAGTATTATAAACAGGGAGGATCTCTGACCCCCCACCTGCAAAGTCCCCCAGCCCTCCTAATCCCAGGAACGACTATTGATAGTTCATAGTGTGTGCCATGTAGACATTTTCTTTATGAATGTGTGGATGTACACTTATTTACATGATTTATTTCTCCTCACCTAAATAAACTCAAACACATACTCTTTGCAGCCTGACCTCTTTGGAAAGCACCTTTTATTATGGGAGATTTTCGAGCACACATAAATAATGCAATGAATCTGCACTCATCCAGCTCCAACGTTGTCAACTTCCTTGCTCTTGTTTCATCTTTTTTCTCCACTTTCACTTTTCTCCCTCGAGTACCTGAAAGCAGGTCCCAAATATTTTATCATTCCTTCCTAAAGACTTAATTGTACATATCTAGCAGGTGGAAAAATTTTAAATATCCCATTATCATAACAGAAATTCTTTAGTATAAACTAATGCCCAGGCTGAGTCCGTTTTTGTTATCCATCTCCCAGACATCTTTGTGCAGGCGGTTTGTGTGAATTTGGTTCCAGTGAGACCCGCATGCTGCCAGTGGCTGGTGTGTCTCAAGTCTCAGTTTATAACTCCACGCTGTGTATTTTCTGGAGAACTTTGGTTACTTGTCCTGTAGAAACTCCCACATTCTGAATTTGCTGATTGCAGCTCCCTGGGGTTGTTTAACACGTGCATCTGTGCCTCATGTTTTCTGAAAATGGTCATTTGTTTTACAGACTTGATTAGAGTGTGTGTTTTAGGGTGAGGGCACTTTGTTGTTGGTGCTGTGTCCTTCCTGTTGCATCACATCAGGCGACTGTCATTAAGATCCATTGGTGAACCTGACTGACGATTGTCTTTCCACATCTGTACACATAGTCCTTAATTTTAAAAAAAATATATATTTTAAAAGAAACACACGTGTCAGAGTGCTTGAGTTGGAATGACAAATAAAGGCCATAACGGGGCCCTCGCAGACAGGCTTCATGCTGTGAAGAAGAGAGCAGACTTGTGGAGAGGAGGAAGCCCTGGACCATGGGGAAGGGCCTGGAGCGGAGGCCAGCATGGTGCTGTGCTGCTGGCAGCCAGCTGCTCTTCTGGGACATTATGTAAAATGATGTAACTGAGTGAAAAAGTGGTGCTGAGCTGGCTGCCTCTCCCTGCTCAGGTCGCTGAGCTGCTGTCGTGGTGAGGGGTGCTCGTGGACGCCTAGTTCCAAGTCCGTGGTGTGTAGGGAGGCCCTGGGCCTGAAAGGACTGCGGCCTTTTGGTTCTTATCTCCTGGTACCCTGGAAGCTGAAATCAGGGCAGTCTTCTGTTGCTCGAGGGGTGAGTCCCAGACTTGTGGTGGGCCTACCTGCGCTGGAGTGAGTGAGTGGGATGGCCTGCCACAGCAGCCTCAGAGCAGGAGGGGGCACTTGGAGACCATGGAGTCCAGTGCCTCAGTTTACAGATGAGGAAACCGTGGCCCAGAGAGGAGAGGGGAGGGTTTCAAGACCACCTAGCAGGTGGTCTTGGAACCCCTATAAGCAAGTTGGAGGCTCAACTGACCAGGATCCAAGCCTCTGATTCTCTGACTGGTAGCCAGCTAACATTTCCCCCTTGGAATTTCTGAGGTGACCGATTCTTCCTCTGCACCTAGAATTTCTGGGTATCCTTTGGTGGTGGTCTCGTGCTTGTTCTTGTCCAACTCCTGGTGGATCTTTGCACTGGAGGTGGTCATGAACGGTGGTCTGTTTCTCCCGGTGTGTGGTGCCCGGCTTGGTCTGTGGTGGCGCAGAGGTGGTGTGCATACAGACTGTGTCAGGAGTCCCAGCCTCAGCTCCACATCCATTAGTCAGCCAAGAGGTCTCATGCTGCAGTTTCCTGAGGAATAAAAGCTTTTCTTTCATTATGTTTATATTTATTTTTTACTTACGGTAGGTGATACTGATTTTCTATTTTCAGCATGAATATAGCCTTCTCGTTATTGAAAGTTGGTAGATTTAGACAAAATAAGGTAGATAGGATTCCAGCCTAGCAGAAGGGAAAATGCAAAAGATGGCAGTGTGGAAAATGTTGGACCAGATGGCTCTTTTGGTCCTTGCCAGCTTCCTAACCTTTCACGGTTCCAGGGTTTTCTTTGTATTCTGGTGTGTGCTGGTCACAATCCTCTGGCTTGAGCAGCCTCACCCACCAACAGAGAGGCCGTCCAGAGTTAAGAGGACTGCCTGTGAACTTTCAGTCTGATTGAGCATGTATTTATCACTTGGGCAATAACCTGGGAGAATGGAAATACACTGAGATGGGGTCCTGGTTCCAGCGGAGGCTGTCTTCTATTTGTGCCCCGTGTTATTTACGTGGTCCATTCTGGGCTACATTCACGGAAAGTTTCTGAGTCATTTTTCTCTGGCTAACACCCCACGACTGCCACCCTCTGCTGCTTCTAGGAAGTCTCAGGGGTTCAGTCATAATCTGGATTTCCAGATGTGAGAGAAGATGGGGGTGTTGGTGTGGAGGGGGGCACAGGGAGTGGGCTGCAGAAATGGGCAATCATGTCTCTGCCTTTCAGGATTTCCCTGGGGAGAATCTTCACCCTGAGCTTGCTGGCAGCCAAGGATGGCAAGCAAGGGGCCCTCGGCCTCTGCGTCCCCTGACAACTCTAGTGCAGGGGGGCCCAGCGGCAGCAGCAACGGCACCGGTGAGAGCGGGAGCCAGGACAGCACGTTCGAGTGCAACATCTGCCTGGACACAGCCAAGGACGCCGTCATCAGCCTGTGCGGCCACCTCTTCTGGTCAGTACCCCTTCCGTTCTTCTGGGGGACGTGTGCTCAGTTTAAAAAGCTTGTGGCCCTGGACAGTTTTGGAGCATTTGGATCCTGATAGACTCAGGCCCAAAGGCAGGAGACCTGCATTCTCATCCCCACTCCGCTGCTGATAAACTGAGTGAGCTTGGACAGGTCCTGTCCCCATCGCTGAAGTGATGGTGCTCACCATTTAGTGAGCGCTGCTCCATGCCCACTCGCTGCAGTGAGCCAGGAGGCAGTTGCAGTGCAGTGGCCCTGAGCAAGGACCTGGCCCCGAGTCCCGGCTCTGCCACCTTCCTCCTGCGGGGCTGTGGGCGAGGTGCTTCCGCACACGGCGCTTCATTCTGTAGGGTTGTTTGGGAGCATTCATTGGCTTGGAAGAACATGTAGTAAATGTCATGTTTTAGCTGTGATCCTGATGTTTGTTACCATAGTTTACATGTATCAAAATGAAGTGGCAGGGTCAGTGTCCATTTCAGCCTTGGTGCTTACAGAAGCCCCTCCTGGCTCTGAGAATCTGGGTGGATGTCAAGATTTTATTGATTTATTTTTTTCCTTTTGCTTTTGAGCTGGACCCTGAGGGGCAAATTGGGGGAACTAGAGGGATGAGAGTGCCACCTAGGTAATGTGCAGAGCGTGCCGCCTGAGGCAGGCAGTTTGCATGGTCGGATTCATGTGAGACCTGAAGCTGCTGTGTGGGCAGGGAAGTATTAGAAGCAAGATGGTTAGGGGAGGATTGGGCCAGATTGTCAAACCTAAATTTGATTGAGCAGAATATGGAGCTGTTGAATATTTCTAAGCACAGGAGTGGTGTGAAGAAAGGGTCATTTAAATAATGTGTCAGTAAGTTTAAATTGGCAACAGGGAAAAGGATAAATTTATTAGTGATTTTTTTTTTTTTGGCGGCTCTTGCTCTGATTATTAAGTTTTATGCAAAAACTGTTTGTCATCAGCCCTCTCTTAGAAATTGAAGATACTCCAGTTTCGTGACTGAGGTATCATAAAACCAAGATTTGAAAAAATTAAGAAATCAGTCAGGGTACTGTTGGAAAGAACAGATTCAAAAATGAAACAGATGCTTCCAACCCGAGTGATTTGTCCCCAGGCAAATCTTCTGTCCTTGGTCTGAACCCCAGCTTCCTTGTCCGTGAAATGGAGGTGGTTGCAGTGCCTTGAAGGTTAGTGTGACAACTGTTGAGTGACACGGATACAGGAAGAGTCATTCAGCCACAGCCACAACCACTGTGTAGTGGTGGTTTAATGCCTAGGAGTGACCATCATCGTTAGAATCCAGAATTTTTCATGGAGAGGCACCCCGTCTTCTTCCCTGCAGCCTGCGAGGGAAGTTGCCACTGGAGAGCTGCCACAATTTGGGGTGCCCTCTGCTCTGTTGGGAATGGAGTTGCAGGGTTAATGTTGGAGTCCAGTGTCTGTGTTTTGGGTTATGAGGGTAAAGTGTTGGTTAGTAATTGGGAAAGGAATTAGCGTCTGAGCCCAGAGAAGATGCGTTACACCTGCGTTTTCTACTGTCTTAGCACTTGGTAGGCATGCGGTAAGTATTTGTTAGTTGAGTGGACAAGTGAATGAAGAGAGAAGGAATAAATCTGGGGGTAGAGTGACTGTTTCTTCAATTCTGTAAATGTCTTCTGCACCAGTGCTGGGCAGCAGGGGGACAGGAAACTGGAAGCCAGAAGACCTGTGTTTTGTTTGTTTTTGACTGTGCTGAATCTCCGCTGCTGAGCGGGTTTTTCTCTTGTTGCCGCTGTGGGGCTCTCGTTGCGGTGGTTTCTCTTGTTGCAGATGGCAGGCTGCAGGGTGCTCAGGCTTCAGTAGTTGTGGTGCATGAGCTTGGTTGCTCCGTGGCATGTGGGATCTTCCCGGATCAGGAATTGAACCCATGTCTCCTACATTGGCAGGAGGATTCTTTACCACTGCGCCAGGGAAGCCCAGACTTCTGTTTTAGTCCTGGTGCCGCAGGCAAGTGGTTTCATGTTTCAGAGTTTGGCTTCTTCGTTTGTAAAATGAGAATTCAGGCAGCAATCTCTCCCTAAGCTGAAGGTAGACCTTTCTGCCAAGCAGCGTCCCCTTCTTTACATTATTTCACTATGTCTTTATAGTGCCCCTGAATTTTTAAGCTGCTTCCTGCCTGCAGAGCTCTCAGGGCTGAGAACAGCCTGAAGATTTTGTAAAATTGGATCTAGATCCCACTTTCCTTGTGAGCCTGAGGAGGCTGTGAACCCACTGAAGTTGAGTCTAAAATAGGCCATCTGTGCATGTACATGTGAGGATGCCCCCGTGAATTTCCTTGCCCAGAGGATCCTTAGCTTTTGTTGGTTTCCTTCAGAGGTCGTAACCCCCCCAAAGGTCGATTTGTAGAGAAGCTGGTTTGGGTATGGTCTGGAGCCTGGGGATCTTCATGAGTATTGGGACTCCGAGGGTAGAGACTCGGATCTTGTCTCCATTGCTTCCCTTTCTCTGTGGCTTTAGCTCAGTCTTTCCTAGTTTCTGATACCAGCAACCCCCACAGTCTCGCAGCGGGTTGCAGTGCTCCACAGTGCAATCCTGTTGCCCCTTTTTCTGCTGCCACCTTACCCAGTGTTTCTGTTAACGAAATCATTTACCTTTCCCCTTTCTCTTTCTCCTTGATGAATGGTTGCCCTGGGGACTCCTGCAGTTGGCCATGTTTACATCAGGTAAGATGCATTTCATTTTACTTTGTCTTTCATCAGCTGTGGTTGCACAAGACATCCCTGGTCTCGGGAGACTGCTGTCAGCAGCTGCAATCTCCCCTGCTTGTGGGCTCATTTGCCTGCGTTCCCCCCAACCCTGTGTATTCACCTGCCTGCTGACAGCCACTTGATGAAACAAGAGGTCAGTGGCGCCAGGCAGGACGCTCCTGAGTGCTGCCAGGGCCCTTCGTGGCTTCGGCGAGCTGCTCTTCTCTGGGCCTCATGCCTTCATGTGTGAATCAGGTTGGATGTGATAGCGTGTTAGATTTTATTGTTGAGATTGTGCATCTATAAAAAGTACCTCCTATCATATCAGCAATCTTTCTAGCCTTAAAGGCCTTGAAAATACTAGGAAGGGGAGAACTCTTTTGGGTCTCAATGGAGAGCTTTTATGAGAGAGAGAAAGTCTGTTTTCCCAGCATTTGATTATTATGAGAACCAGTAAGTCTTCTCCAAGACCCAGGCGCCTGCTTGGTGGGACAGAGCGGGGCCTGGCACTGACGGCTGGCTGTGAATAATCGCTGCTGGCTGACAGTCTCCACAGTTGTTGGCAGTCAAGCCCTGTACTCGTAGGTGGCTTGGGAATGTAGGGGGAGGTTAGAAGTTCCAGACTGCTGGAGCCTCAGAATCTGAATGGGAGAAGCAGAGGAGGCTAGAGGGCTTTCCACTCTGTTTCCGGGCTGTGCATTCTGACCCCAGTGGAACCTGGTAGAGCACCTCTGTTCTAAATCAACAGAGAGCACGTAGCACATTTTCACGCTTTTGACAGTAAAAT
Source organism: Oreotragus oreotragus (assembly GCA_006410675.1). NCBI lineage: Eukaryota > Metazoa > Chordata > Mammalia > Artiodactyla > Bovidae > Oreotragus > Oreotragus oreotragus. The sequence continues at coordinate 335,533 of SJYX01017552.1, read as the reverse complement.
AAAGGCAGTAGGATATAAAATCGTCAGATGCTGCTTTCTCCTTGCCCTAAAGTTCTAGATTCACATTTGTGTGATAAACGACATGTCACTGTGTCTAAAGGTACAATTTATGCTTTAAGATAAATATTGAGTGTGTGTATGTGTGTGTATATATATATATATAGAGAGAGAGAGATTATAAATAAATATCTAATGTCTACAAAGACGCTAACATAATGTATTTTTATTTTAATTTTGTTTTTGAGAAAATTAAAATTATTTTAATACAACCAGGGAAAGGACCTAGAAAACTCAAAACAGGATTGTTTTTAATTTTGAAAGAAGTAGTTGAATGCAAAAATTAATGAAAGTGCATAAAAAAAACACTAAGCAAATTTAGATAATAAGAAAAATCTATTCTTAGCACATAGTAAATAACCAGAAAATGGTCAATTTATGTCTAGATACTGATGACTGAGGTACATAGTTGTTGAGGAAATGCTGTAAAAACAAGAAACAGAAAAATATGACTGTCAGGATCATACAATTGATCGGTTAGGGGAGGTGGAGATTTAAAGTTTGTTATATTGGGACTTCCCTGGAGTCCGATGGTTAAAACTCTGTGCGCCCAGTGCAGGGGGTGGGGATTCAACCCCTGGTTGGGAAACTGAGATCCTGCATAACACACGGCATGGCCAAAAAGAAAAACAAAGTTTGTTATACTTACGTGTGCGTTCTCAGTTATGTCTGATTCTTTGCAACTCCGTGGACTGTAGCCCACCAGGCTCCTCTGTCTGTGGAATTTCCCAGGCAAGAATACTGGAGTGGGTTGCCATTTTCTTCTTGGAGGATCTTCCCCACCCAGGGATCAAACCTACATCTCCTTCTTGGCAGGTGGATTCTTTACCACTGTGACACCTGGGAAGCCCTTGTTATATCTGCAGCCTAACCGAGACTGGGTTTGTCATACCTCTTAACACAGCTCCAGGCCTGCAGTTCTTCCTGCTGGGAAGCCCTGTGAGAGAAGGAAGCATTAAAAAGCCTGTTTAATTATGATGGCATTTAAAGGCAATTTTGATTGCACCACTAGTAAATATTTACCAAGTGCTAGGTGCAGGATGAGAGACTTGGGTTCCTTGAGATGTTCCTTGCTGGTGCTCATGTTTCTAGTGTGAGGCCTCTGGTCCCCTGCTGGCTCTGACGGCCCACCCTGGTGGGCGTGCGCCCCTCATGCACTTTTCTCTCCTGCTTGCAGTGGTTGGAGACGAGACCTAACAGACAGGTGTGTCCAGTTTGCAAAGCTGGCATCAGCCGCGACAAGGTCATCCCGCTCTATGGCAGGGGCAGCACTGGGCAGCAAGACCCCAGGTGAGTCCATGGGGCCCCTCTTACTGCTCCCCATGGACACAGCCTCATTCCCATTCAGCACCCCTCTCACCCCCACCCTTTAGTAGGTGCTTAGAGACCCTTAGTTTCCAGATGCTTGGGATCCAGGTAGGAGTCAGCCAGGAGGGGAGCGGAGCCAGGTTGCCACTTGCTGGGCTGTAACACAGACATGCGCTGAGCACCTGCTCGCGAGCAGGTCATGTGCTGGGCAGCACGCTGGACTCCGCCACCGCAGGTGCGCAACATGCTGTGAGGGAGCCTGGGAAGCAGGTTGTCCAGTGGGAGGCTCTGCAGGGAGGGTGGTGGCTGTAGCCGTGATGTAGAGTCGGAGGAGGAAGCAGGATTGGGAGACTTCCTGGGATCTGAGATTTCTGGAGATGGAGGCATGAGCAGGTCTGGCATGCTGTAGACACAAGTACTGAGAGCCTGCATGGTGTGCATGCACGCGTGCACACACACAGACACACTCTGCCTGCAGCTCCTCCCACACACACACACTCTCTTCCTGCATCACACACACACACACAGGCACACACACAGACTCTCTCTGTCGCCCCTCCCTGCCCCGCCCCAGACTCCTGCAGCCTCTCTTCCCCTTTCGCCCCACTCCAGCATACCCTGTATCCAGACACATTGGCCTTCCCTTAAGGGGCACACTTACTTTTACCTTTGTATTTAATGTCCCTTTGCCCTTTCTACCCTGTTGGTCCTGCTCAAGTCCCCGCTCCTCCTCTAAATTCTCCGTCTTTAATGAACAGCCTAAAGTCACCTCCTCCTTGAAGCCCCCTTTCCTCCCCGCATTAGTCGCTTGCACCCTGCTCCATTCAGTTGGCACCTCTGTTAAAGAAGTGCCTTCTGCATGGTAGTGTGATAGGCTGCAGCCCCCTTTAATTCACAAGCACNTGCCTTCATGTGTGAATCAGGTTGGATGTGATAGCGTGTTAGATTTTATTGTTGAGATTGTGCATCTATAAAAAGTACCTCCTATCATATCAGCAATCTTTCTAGCCTTAAAGGCCTTGAAAATACTAGGAAGGGGAGAACTCTTTTGGGTCTCAATGGAGAGCTTTTATGAGAGAGAGAAAGTCTGTTTTCCCAGCATTTGATTATTATGAGAACCAGTAAGTCTTCTCCAAGACCCAGGCGCCTGCTTGGTGGGACAGAGCGGGGCCTGGCACTGACGGCTGGCTGTGAATAATCGCTGCTGGCTGACAGTCTCCACAGTTGTTGGCAGTCAAGCCCTGTACTCGTAGGTGGCTTGGGAATGTAGGGGGAGGTTAGAAGTTCCAGACTGCTGGAGCCTCAGAATCTGAATGGGAGAAGCAGAGGAGGCTAGAGGGCTTTCCACTCTGTTTCCGGGCTGTGCATTCTGACCCCAGTGGAACCTGGTAGAGCACCTCTGTTCTAAATCAACAGAGAGCACGTAGCACATTTTCACGCTTTTGACAGTAAAATAAAGGCAGTAGGATATAAAATCGTCAGATGCTGCTTTCTCCTTGCCCTAAAGTTCTAGATTCACATTTGTGTGATAAACGACATGTCACTGTGTCTAAAGGTACAATTTATGCTTTAAGATAAATATTGAGTGTGTGTATGTTTGTGTGTATATATATATATATAGAGAGATTATAAATAAGTATCTAATGTCTACAAAGACGCTAACATAATGTATTTTTATTTTAATTTTGTTTTTGAGAAAATTAAAATTATTTTAATACAACCAGGGAAAGGACCTAGAAAACTCAAAACAGGATTGTTTTTAATTTTGAAAGAAGTAGTTGAATGCAAAAATTAATGAAAGTGCATAAAAAAAACACTAAGCAAATTTAGATAATAAGAAAAATCTATTCTTAGCACATAGTAAATAACCAGAAAATGGTCAATTTATGTCTAGATACTGATGACTGAGGTACATAGTTGTTGAGGAAATGCTGTAAAAACAAGAAACAGAAAAATATGACTGTCAGGATCATACAATTGATCGGTTAGGGGAGGTGGAGATTTAAAGTTTGTTATATTGGGACTTCCCTGGAGTCCGATGGTTAAAACTCTGTGCGCCCAGTGCAGAGGGTGGGGATTCAACCCCTGGTTGGGAAACTGAGATCCTGCATAACACACGGCATGGCCAAAAAGAAAAACAAAGTTTGTTATACTTACGTGTGCGTTCTCAGTTATGTCTGATTCTTTGCAACTCCGTGGACTGTAGCCCACCAGGCTCCTCTGTCTGTGGAATTTCCCAGGCAAGAATACTGGAGTGGGTTGCCATTTTCTTCTTGGAGGATCTTCCCCACCCAGGGATCAAACCTACATCTCCTTCTTGGCAGGTGGATTCTTTACCACTGTGACACCTGGGAAGCCCTTGTTATATCTGCAGCCTAACCGAGACTGGGTTTGTCATACCTCTTAACACAGCTCCAGGCCTGCAGTTCTTCCTGCTGGGAAGCCCTGTGAGAGAAGGAAGCATTAAAAAGCCTGTTTAATTATGATGGCATTTAAAGGCAATTTTGATTGCACCACTAGTAAATATTTACCAAGTGCTAGGTGCAGGATGAGAGACTTGGGTTCCTTGAGATGTTCCTTGCTGGTGCTCATGTTTCTAGTGTGAGGCCTCTGGTCCCCTGCTGGCTCTGACGGCCCACCCTGGTGGGCTTGCGCCCCTCATGCACTTTTCTCTCCTGCTTGCAGTGGTTGGAGACGAGACCTAACAGACAGGTGTGTCCAGTTTGCAAAGCTGGCATCAGCCGCGACAAGGTCATCCCGCTCTATGGCAGGGGCAGCACTGGGCAGCAAGACCCCAGGTGAGTCCATGGGGCCCCTCTTACTGCTCCCCATGGACACAGCCTCATTCCCATTCAGCACCCCTCTCACCCCCACCCTTTAGTAGGTGCTTAGAGACCCTTAGTTTCCAGATGCTTGGGATCCAGGTAGGAGTCAGCCAGGAGGGGAGCGGAGCCAGGTTGCCACTTGCTGGGCTGTAACACAGACATGCGCTGAGCACCTGCTCGCGAGCAGGTCATGTGCTGGGCAGCACGCTGGACTCCGCCACCGCAGGTGCGCAACATGCTGTGAGGGAGCCTGGGAAGCAGGTTGTCCAGTGGGAGGCTCTGCAGGGAGGGTGGTGGCTGTAGCCGTGATGTAGAGTCGGAGGAGGAAGCAGGATTGGGAGACTTCCTGGGATCTGAGATTTCTGGAGATGGAGGCATGAGCAGGTCTGGCATGCTGTAGACACAAGTACTGAGAGCCTGCATGGTGTGCATGCACGCGTGCACACACACAGACACACTCTGCCTGCAGCTCCTCCCACACACACACACTCTCTTCCTGCATCACACACACACACACAGGCACACACACAGACTCTCTCTGTCGCCCCTCCCTGCCCCGCCCCAGACTCCTGCAGCCTCTCTTCCCCTTTCGCCCCACTCCAGCATACCCTGTATCCAGACACATTGGCCTTCCCTTAAGGGGCACACTTACTTTTACCTTTGTATTTAATGTCCCTTTGCCCTTTCTACCCTGTTGGTCCTGCTCAAGTCCCCGCTCCTCCTCTAAATTCTCCATCTTTAATGAATAGCCTAAAGTCACCTCCTCCTTGAAGCCCCCTTTCCTCCCCGCATTAGTCGCTTGCACCCTGCTCCATTCAGTTGGCACCTCTGTTAAAGAAGTGCCTTCTGCACGGTAGTGTGATAGGCTGCAGCCCCCTTTAATCCACAAGCACTTCAGAAGCGGCGTCTGTCATAGCCTGCTGCCTGGTGGGTAACGAGCCCTCAGTCCAGAGGCAAAAGAACAGTGCAAAGTACTTACCCAAGGGTGGTGGGAGGTAAAGCTGAAGGTGATAAGGCGGGACAGAGAGACCCTGAATCTCAGCCCTCTCTGCTGACAGGCCGTCTTCTGTTCCAGTTTGGATTTTGGGGTTTTGACACAGTGCCCCACTGGCAGTCATTGCAAAAGAACAGTGCAAAGTACTTACCCAAGGGTGGTGGGAGGTAAAGCTGAAGGTGATAAGGCGGGACAGAGAGACCCTGAATCTCAGCCCTCTCTGCTGACAGGCCGTCTTCTGTTCCAGTTTGGATTTTGGGTTTTTGACACAGTGCCCCACTGGCAGTCATAACCAGTCTGGATCTAGCTCTCTATTAGAGGAGTAAGCCAAGAGCAATCTGATGAACATCTTGTAGCAAGCGGGTTTTCTGTCTGGTTTTCTGCACACTAGGGAAAGGCAACTGTAGGTAGCACAGAGTTGTTAGTTGATCTGACTGGGCATTGGTTCATGTGCAGGGCACGAAAAGGGGCCCTGGCCCTGACCTTTTTGGTGAAGGGCTCTCCCACTCAGGGAACAGATCAAAGCATTTCCTAATGGACTGACTTTACACCATTTCTGCTTCAGAGAGAAGACCCCTCCCCGTCCTCAAGGCCAGAGGCCAGAGCCGGAGAACAGAGGGGTAAGGAAAATTCTAGAACAAACCTTCTTGAAATGAGCCCCTGGCTTTAGAAGTTTCCCTCTTGGCCCTACACTTTTTCTCCTTGATTACAAAAGTAAAGGAAAATTTGCAAAATACAGAAAGGAAAAGAGGGGAGAAAATAATATAATCACACTATCCAGAGATAACCACTGGAAACATTTTGGTCTGTTTACTTTTCTATTTTTCTATAATTATCTGTGTACACAGACTTTATAGATTTATTTGTGCGTGTATCTTTTACAGATCTATCTGTTTGTATACATATATTTTTATTTTTATGGCATTTGGCTCCTGTTTTGTAACCACCTTTAAAAATTTTATTCTTTCTTTTTAAATTAAAAAGTTTATTTTTTAAAAATATTTCTTTTTAAAATTTTATTTAATGCCTTCTATATGCTAGGCATCAGTTCAGGCACTGGTGATGTACATAGTGAACATTCTAAAGATCCTTGCGTCTGTGGCTCAGTTCCAGACTGCCACAGTAAAGTGAGTATCACAGTGGAGTGAGCCACACAATTGTTTTGGTGTTCCCAGTGCGTATAAAAGTTATGTTTAGACTGGCACAAAGAAACAGCAAAGAAGCTTGAATAACAGCTGAAGTGTCACCCTCGTTAACAAGAATTACAGTGTCCAATATGTAGGATGAAAAATTGCACTAGGCGACAGTGGCAAATAAGTAAAAACTTAGTGGAGTAAGCTTTTAAAATCTTTACATTGTTTGAGGGGAGAGTAACAGACTGCTTAGTTGAGCAGAGTAGCAGTATTAATAGTTGCAGTAAATACTGGGTGAACAGAAGTAGTCATATCTATAACTTCCAGATTAGTAGAGAGGAGAAATTAGACTAAAAAAGAAAATCCCAAATTCTTCCATAAGGAAACAGGTACAAATAGAAAGCACAAGATAATGAAAATACATACATAAAAATTTGCCAGTTATTAAGTAAATGCAGATGGGCAGAAAACTCCAGTTAAAAGATAGATTTCTTTTTCAGACTGTAATTTTTTAGTTCAGTTTTTGTGCTACTTACAAGAAACATCTAAACATGAAGATGCTGAAATTTTGAAAGTAAATGATGGGGGGTGAAAAAAAAGAATAAACCTGGAGAATACTAAAGAAAAAAATTAAAGCTGATATATCCACAAAATAAAAAAGTTATGTTTACACTATAGTCTATTAAATGTGTAATAAGTAGACATAATTTTTAGACAGTAAATTAAATTATGGCCAAAAAAAGTATATACTTCAATTAAGAAATACTTTATTGCTAAAAAATGCTATCATCTGAACCTTCAGCAAGTCTTAGTAGTAACACCAGAGATCACTGTTCATAGATCACTGTAACAAATATAATAATGAACAAGTCTGGAATACTGTGAGAATTAGCAAAATATGATAAATCGAACAAATGATATTGGAAAATGGTACCTATAGACTTACTTAATGCAGGGTTGCCATAACCTTCCATTTGTAAAAAACACAGTGTCTGTGAAGCACAGTACAGTGAGAAATATCCTCAGAGAGGGAAGGGTTTGTAATGATGTATCTTGAGATTTTGCATCAGTAATATTTTACTTAATGGCAGTTTAAGTGTTCAGATGGACTTAACGTAATTTATTTAATCTTTTGGATTGAATGGATATCTAACTGCTTCCTTTTCTTTTTTATATTTAAAAAATACTCTGATGAATTTCTTTTTTTGGCCACACTGCACAGCCAGCTTGCAGGATCTTAGTTCCCCAACCAGGGGTTGAACCCAGGCCCTTGACAGTGAAAGCACTGAGTCCAAACTACTGGGCCACCAGAGAATTCCCCCTCTGATGAGTTTATAAATTTTTTGCAGGTTCACGATTACTGGGATAAATTCTTAGAAGTATAGTTACTGGATTTTGCACATTTAAATTTGCACAAAACAAGTATATTTCATTTCCCCATCTTCTCTTTGTCTGTGTGCTTGTGTATGTATATTTTTATGTAGCCATTAGCATTCTGCTTTCTTCTTCAGGAAAATTTTATTTTTATTTTAAATTTTTTACTTTGTATTGGGGTATAGCTGATTACCAATTTTGACAATGTTTTCCATGAGGTTCTTCGTGTCCTCTTTATTAGTTTTAATAATAATAAAAAATACTTATTTCATTGAATTTTGATGCACTGTAATTTTTTTTTTTCATTGAAGGACCTTTTAGTTGCTTTCAGATTGAGGATCTTAATAACAGCAATGAACACTTGATGAGTGATTATTATATGCAAAGAACTATATGTTAAGGCTTTATACGTATGATCTTATTTAAACCTTACATCAACCCACTGAACAAAAGAGGAAACTGAGGTTTGTGAAGTGACTTGTCCAGGGCCACACAAACAAAGCTGAAACCTAGACCAGGCTTGTATTGAAGTCCTGGCTCTTGACTACCAGATCACCCCACGTTAACCATCCCAGGCTTTGGTTCCCAGCAGAGCATTGCTCCTAACACAGTAATCTGAGGCCCCAGGAAGGCGGAGGCCCTGGCTGTGAAAACTGCGATGCACCTTTGACGTCGACCAGCGCCCACTCACAGCCGCCAGGCAGGCTTTGCTTGCTCTGCCCCAGGAGCAGAAGCCCACCGCTTGTGAGGCCTTGTGGGGGTTACACAGGTGTTGCTGGAAGTGGAGCTGGAGGGTCAGTCCTTGGGCTGGCCCTGAATGAGGTGGTGGTTCCTGATGAAACAGTTGCACCTTTCTAGGTAAGGCAGCCCTGATCCCAGGAGCCCTCATACTCCACCAGGCTGGTTGAGTTGGAGGCTTTTCTGTACCAAGGAGATGGAAGCCAGTTGTTTTCCTTCCCTGTTCATCTTATCAAAATCAGCTGTTAGGCTTTATATGTAGTGCGGCCCAGCAGGAAGTTCAGAGCTGGTGCCAGGCTACACTCAGTAGGGATGGGGGCGGCCACCTCCATGACCTTGGAAAGACTCACAAGTGCAGCCGGTCAGCTCTTTGTGGAGAGCAGTTAGCCCAACAATTTTTCATATTAACATTATTTTAAAATCATTTGTTCTAAGGATCTTCCCACGGATGCAGAGGAGGAGAGTTTTTTTTAACGTGTGCACAATAATTAAGAACATGGCAGGGAAAGGGGGGTCCACGTGGTTAAGACTCTGCACTTCCATTACAGGGGGCTCAGGATCGATCCCTGGTCGGGAAACTAAGATCCCAAATGCTGCTCAGTGCTGCCAAAAAAATAAAAGAATAACCGTATGCTTTGGGACTGTGCTGGTGGTTCAGTGGCTAAAACCCTGAGCTCCCAAGGCGGGGGGCCCAGGTTCCATCCCTAGTCAGGGAACTGGATCCCATGTGCCACAACTGGCGCAGACCTGGTGTGGCCAAATAAATGTTAAAAAAGAAAAAAGCATGGATTTTTAGACCATATTGATCTAGCTTCAGATCTAAACTCTACCCCTTACCAGCTGTGTGACCTTGGTCAAGTTATTTCACTTCTGAGCCTTGGTTTGGTTATCTGTGAATGTGGGTGATGCTGATGTAAGAATTAAATATGATTAGAGTGTCCCAGGACTTCACCTGGTGCCCAGCACAAAGCTGGCCCTTAGAAAATAGGAGTTAACCTATTTACAGTATGGCAGTTCCTGCTGAGTCTTTTCATGTGAAAGATGATGCCGTGTAGAACACATTATAGAGAAAAAAGCTGAGGACGATACCAGACTGCTGACAGTGATCATTGCAGGCAGGAGTTAGAAGTGGAGGGTGAACAGACCTCTGACTTTCTATGTTGTTTATTCTTATAATATGTGAATTTCTCATAGCAAGCATATATTACTTTTATAATCAGGAGAAAAAAGTGTTTTGAAGTTTCAAAATTCTCTGTGACAATATTAAAAATTTGAAGGAGAATACTTACCCATATCTTTTCCACCTGTGTACATATTGTCTTGTACTTGTGATCATGGTGTTCAAGCAGTTTTATCTGATAACTTGTCACAAGAGTCTTTCTCTGTTCCTGAATAGTCATCGTAATGTTCTTTTGGAGGGTGTATGGAAATTTTGATCATGGTCTCCATTGTTGGCTAATTACGGTTCCACTTTCTCTTGCTGGTACAGGTAGTGTGTAGCTTGCTCGGTGTTCCTTTATAATTGGGCATAGGGGTTATTGCCACTCCGTCTGTTGCAAAGCATGAAAAGTGTTCTGGCTAGGGTGGGACTCTGGGAAAGAACCCCTGGAGCTCTGAGAACCCTCACATGCATCAGCAGAGAGTTCTACTTTGGGCCAGAGCCAGCCCTTTCTGGCATTCACAGCCCTTTAGCTGGGCCGCCTGGAAGGGCAGAAGAGCATAGCTCCTCTGCCTTGGGGTTGAGATGGGAGGAAAAGAGGGTGGGAGGTGCCACACGTATGTAAGGTAACGTGTGACAGGTACGAGAGAAACCTGCTGGTTCTGAAGTGCGTCTCTTCCACACAGGGATTCCAAGGGTTTGGATTCGGAGATGGTGGCTTCCAGATGTCTTTTGGAATTGGGGCCTTTCCCTTTGGTATATTTGCCACAGCATTTAACATAAACGATGGGCGGCCTCCTCCAGGTAAGACCCTGTTCTCTTGGTAATTTTGCTTGCGGACTCCTTGGAATTGCGCAGTATGTACGTGGATAATCAGGCTTTTCAAAATGTGCTGAACTCTTTCTAGATTACTGGTAGTCCTGGTCATAACACTGCACACTTAACCAAGCATTAGGCATGTTCAGAGTGCTTTCCATCATAAACTCGGGGTCCTCACTATGAGCCCATGGGACGGGGGTGCAGTCAGCGAGCTCCATTTTACAAATCAGAAAACGCTCAGTAGTGGTTCCAAGATATTTCCCATGCTTCTAAAATGAAAAGGGATAAACTGTACCAGCTGAGTAGAAGCATCATCCTTTGACCATTGCGGGCGGGGAGGGCAGGGAGACTGCGTGGAGTCAGGACCTCTCAATTCTCTAGCATCTCTGGCCAGTTTCCCCCAGGACACACATGAGGCTGATCCTAAGTCCCAGCCCTTTGGGAACTCTGCCTGGGTCTGCCAGCTGCTTCTGCCTTTCTCCCTTCAGCCAGCCTGAGTGCCAGCTCATTCAGTGTAGGGCAGGGTGGAGAGGTAGATGCCCTGGGCTCTGTTGCAGTCTGATGCCCGGGCCTGGATCCTGACCCTGGAGCTGCCGAGGCCACTGGGTGCTGCCTGTGCTCACTGGTGCCTCTGGTGTGCAGGGCACATGGTGCATGGTTGCGGAGCAGGAGCTCACGCTCTCAGGACAGGAGCCTCTCCTGAGCCGTCCGTTCTTCTCGTGCCTCCACCCTGGTGCTTGGCACGTGGCAGACAATCCATGAGTCTTTGTTGCCTGCCAGCCTGCCTGGCTCCACCAAAGCACCTCACTGGGGAGGAACGCAGCCCCGCGCAATCTGGGGACTGGCCTTCCTGCCTTCCTCCGCCCAAGAAGTTTCTCCTCTGCCCATCTGCTATTTCACCAGATGAGAGAGGCCCCGCAGCGCCGGTTGTGCTCTGCTCCGAAGCAGCCGCTCAGGGCGCTGGGGCTTCCCAGGCACACGGAGTTCACAGCCAGGCTGACTGTGGGCCACTGCACCCCCCTGCCCCAGTCACAGGTGGTTTTCCCGTCATGTTGGGTACAGTTTGCCCATCTGGGATGGAGATTCTCCTAACTCCTTGCCCCACAGGTAGGAGGAGGAGCTCTGCATAGTAGCTTTTCTCAGAGCGGAGAGGAGTGGAGACCCAGGTTCTCAGCCCACTTCTGCCTCGAGCCTGCTATGCACTAAGGGAGACTGGTCTTCTTGTCTGTCTGGGCGCTTCTTCTTGCCTCTGAAAAAGGAAGACACCCAACACGGGGCTCCCTGAAACCCCTCCTGACTCACCAGTGCTGGAACCCGGAGACGGTATGCAGAGGCTGAGAGCACAGCTGCGGGGTCTCCACCAGCTCATGGACCTCAAGTTGTTGGGAAGTTTCCCTCATACCTGTGCTTCAGTCCTTGTTACACAAATGAGATAAAAATACCTGTCAGGCCGTAATGTGTATACTAAACAGCACACATAAGATACTTAACAGAGAGTAGCTTTTCTTCTTTTCCTCCAAGACTTTCCTGTTTTATGTGCACCTGCAGGCAAAAACCCTCTTAGGATAAACTGGAGACTTTTATCCTCGTTGTTACATGATTCCACATTTTAAAAATAATTCTGATTTTGTTTTGTCTGATATTATTTGGGGTTGGAAATATTTTCAGTGTAGCAGGATTCTGTTGTAAAGAGACGAAGCCTGATGCTCTGGACTTCTGACCCAGCGGCCAGTGAGCACGGCTGCAGCATTCTCACAGTCTCTCCCCTCCCTTATGTCCCTCCAGCTGTCCCGGGAACGCCCCAGTACGTGGACGAGCAGTTCCTCTCACGCCTCTTCCTGTTTGTGGCCCTGGTGATCATGTTCTGGCTATTGATTGCCTAATGCTGGGCTCCCGGCCCACATCCACGGCAGGGCCGCTGGACCAGTGACACGCCACCCCCACCCTTGATGTTTGACTTCCTGGCTAATCCCGACCCCTGGAATCAGTGGGGTTAGCGACACATCAAGGAGTCTTGCTTCTCCATCAGAGCTTTGGAACTCAAGACCATCCGTTGAGGACCCTGGAGTCTGGCCACTGCTGTAAACACCCTGCTGTAACCTCAGGCCCTGGCATCGAGTCAGTCTCTCACTGGTTACACCATGAAATCCTGTCCAGCCAGCTCAGCAGGTCCTGACTGCACATAGAGGAGAAGCAGGAGAAGAGGAACTGTCCGGTTTCACCCAAAGTTAACATTACAAAGACAAAGGGATGAACCCAGTACGGAAACTTTCTTCCATCTCTTTATAAAATACCCCTTGGTGAGTGGCCTCTGAGGTCAGTGGGACTCCTCGAACAGAGAGGTTCCCCTGCCACATCCCAGTGCTGTTCTGTCCTGTTTCCTCCTCTTCCTCCTCAGCAGACATGCATGAAATTGCTATTCTATTAAGATCCTTATTGCAGCAGCTGGAGCTGGGGTTGATTCATGAACTCAGCAGAGACCCAAAGATGTATTGCCTCTGGGCCTTGTTCAGTGTCTTTGGCTCCAGAGTGGCCTGAATGACCTCCTGATTTCCTGACGTATATTACCCACAGAGACATGTGGTTGCCCATCACCTCACCCTCCAGAACTATGCACATCTGCCTCTTGCCCGGGGGCACCAACCCAGGTGATTGCCAAGCCTGGGTCCGACTGCATCTTAGGAGAGACCTGCTGTGGGACTCAGGTGGGGTTCCGAGCTCGGTGCAGAAAGGACTGAACGAGCAGCCATCCCAAGGCCGCAGAAGCTCTGGGTGCATCCTCTCCCAGACCCCCCAGAGGAAACTGGGGGGCCGTGTTGAGTCATCCCAGCAGCACGTGAAGACCACTCTCCTCAGAAGCCAGCTTGTCCTTAATGAAGAGGCAGGGACGGGGAGACCAGCGTGTGACTCTGATTTTGGTGTGGCTCCAAGACCACCTGTGTGTGTGCTAAAACCAGGGGAGCACGCACCTCCAGAGCTGGCAGCCCCTGGTGTTTTGTAGAGCCAGGCACAGAGACCAGGAGCCTCAGCATGATAAGAGGATGTGGTCTCCCGTGGAAACCTTCCCCTGGAAACGTCCAGGGAAGCCATTCCTCCCCAGCCCTTGATCTGATTTTCAATCTCAAAAGCTTCTTCCTCTGAATCNTCTAAAATAGGCCATCTGTGCATGTACATGTGAGGATGCCCCCGTGAATTTCCTTGCCCAGAGGATCCTTAGCTTTTGTTGGTTTCCTTCAGAGGTCGTAACCCCCCCAAAGGTCGATTTGTAGAGAAGCTGGTTTGGGTATGGTCTGGAGCCTGGGGATCTTCATGAGTATTGGGACTCCGAGGGTAGAGACTCGGATCTTGTCTCCATTGCTTCCCTTTCTCTGTGGCTTTAGCTCAGTCTTTCCTAGTTTCTGATACCAGCAACCCCCACAGTCTCGCAGCGGGTTGCAGTGCTCCACAGTGCAATCCTGTTGCCCCTTTTTCTGCTGCCACCTTACCCAGTGTTTCTGTTAACGAAATCATTTACCTTTCCCCTTTCTCTTTCTCCTTGATGAATGGTTGCCCTGGGGACTCCTGCAGTTGGCCATGTTTACATCAGGTAAGATGCATTTCATTTTACTTTGTCTTTCATCAGCTGTGGTTGCACAAGACATCCCTGGTCTCGGGAGACTGCTGTCAGCAGCTGCAATCTCCCCTGCTTGTGGGCTCATTTGCCTGCGTTCCCCCCAACCCTGTGTATTCACCTGCCTGCTGACAGCCACTTGATGAAACAAGAGGTCAGTGGCGCCAGGCAGGACGCTCCTGAGTGCTGCCAGGGCCCTTCGTGGCTTCGGCGAGCTGCTCTTCTCTGGGCCTCATGCCTTCATGTGTGAATCAGGTTGGATGTGATAGCGTGTTAGATTTTATTGTTGAGATTGTGCATCTATAAAAAGTACCTCCTATCATATCAGCAATCTTTCTAGCCTTAAAGGCCTTGAAAATACTAGGAAGGGGAGAACTCTTTTGGGTCTCAATGGAGAGCTTTTATGAGAGAGAGAAAGTCTGTTTTCCCAGCATTTGATTATTATGAGAACCAGTAAGTCTTCTCCAAGACCCAGGCGCCTGCTTGGTGGGACAGAGCGGGGCCTGGCACTGACGGCTGGCTGTGAATAATCGCTGCTGGCTGACAGTCTCCACAGTTGTTGGCAGTCAAGCCCTGTACTCGTAGGTGGCTTGGGAATGTAGGGGGAGGTTAGAAGTTCCAGACTGCTGGAGCCTCAGAATCTGAATGGGAGAAGCAGAGGAGGCTAGAGGGCTTTCCACTCTGTTTCCGGGCTGTGCATTCTGACCCCAGTGGAACCTGGTAGAGCACCTCTGTTCTAAATCAACAGAGAGCACGTAGCACATTTTCACGCTTTTGACAGTAAAATAAAGGCAGTAGGATATAAAATCGTCAGATGCTGCTTTCTCCTTGCCCTAAAGTTCTAGATTCACATTTGTGTGATAAACGACATGTCACTGTGTCTAAAGGTACAATTTATGCTTTAAGATAAATATTGAGTGTGTGTATGTTTGTGTGTATATATATATATATAGAGAGATTATAAATAAGTATCTAATGTCTACAAAGACGCTAACATAATGTATTTTTATTTTAATTTTGTTTTTGAGAAAATTAAAATTATTTTAATACAACCAGGGAAAGGACCTAGAAAACTCAAAACAGGATTGTTTTTAATTTTGAAAGAAGTAGTTGAATGCAAAAATTAATGAAAGTGCATAAAAAAAACACTAAGCAAATTTAGATAATAAGAAAAATCTATTCTTAGCACATAGTAAATAACCAGAAAATGGTCAATTTATGTCTAGATACTGATGACTGAGGTACATAGTTGTTGAGGAAATGCTGTAAAAACAAGAAACAGAAAAATATGACTGTCAGGATCATACAATTGATCGGTTAGGGGAGGTGGAGATTTAAAGTTTGTTATATTGGGACTTCCCTGGAGTCCGATGGTTAAAACTCTGTGCGCCCAGTGCAGAGGGTGGGGATTCAACCCCTGGTTGGGAAACTGAGATCCTGCATAACACACGGCATGGCCAAAAAGAAAAACAAAGTTTGTTATACTTACGTGTGCGTTCTCAGTTATGTCTGATTCTTTGCAACTCCGTGGACTGTAGCCCACCAGGCTCCTCTGTCTGTGGAATTTCCCAGGCAAGAATACTGGAGTGGGTTGCCATTTTCTTCTTGGAGGATCTTCCCCACCCAGGGATCAAACCTACATCTCCTTCTTGGCAGGTGGATTCTTTACCACTGTGACACCTGGGAAGCCCTTGTTATATCTGCAGCCTAACCGAGACTGGGTTTGTCATACCTCTTAACACAGCTCCAGGCCTGCAGTTCTTCCTGCTGGGAAGCCCTGTGAGAGAAGGAAGCATTAAAAAGCCTGTTTAATTATGATGGCATTTAAAGGCAATTTTGATTGCACCACTAGTAAATATTTACCAAGTGCTAGGTGCAGGATGAGAGACTTGGGTTCCTTGAGATGTTCCTTGCTGGTGCTCATGTTTCTAGTGTGAGGCCTCTGGTCCCCTGCTGGCTCTGACGGCCCACCCTGGTGGGCTTGCGCCCCTCATGCACTTTTCTCTCCTGCTTGCAGTGGTTGGAGACGAGACCTAACAGACAGGTGTGTCCAGTTTGCAAAGCTGGCATCAGCCGCGACAAGGTCATCCCGCTCTATGGCAGGGGCAGCACTGGGCAGCAAGACCCCAGGTGAGTCCATGGGGCCCCTCTTACTGCTCCCCATGGACACAGCCTCATTCCCATTCAGCACCCCTCTCACCCCCACCCTTTAGTAGGTGCTTAGAGACCCTTAGTTTCCAGATGCTTGGGATCCAGGTAGGAGTCAGCCAGGAGGGGAGCGGAGCCAGGTTGCCACTTGCTGGGCTGTAACACAGACATGCGCTGAGCACCTGCTCGCGAGCAGGTCATGTGCTGGGCAGCACGCTGGACTCCGCCACCGCAGGTGCGCAACATGCTGTGAGGGAGCCTGGGAAGCAGGTTGTCCAGTGGGAGGCTCTGCAGGGAGGGTGGTGGCTGTAGCCGTGATGTAGAGTCGGAGGAGGAAGCAGGATTGGGAGACTTCCTGGGATCTGAGATTTCTGGAGATGGAGGCATGAGCAGGTCTGGCATGCTGTAGACACAAGTACTGAGAGCCTGCATGGTGTGCATGCACGCGTGCACACACACAGACACACTCTGCCTGCAGCTCCTCCCACACACACACACTCTCTTCCTGCATCACACACACACACACAGGCACACACACAGACTCTCTCTGTCGCCCCTCCCTGCCCCGCCCCAGACTTCTGCAGCGTCTCTTCCCCTTTCGCCCCACTCCAGCATACCCTGTATCCAGACACATTGGCCTTCCCTTAAGGGGCACACTTACTTTTACCTTTGTATTTAATGTCCCTTTGCCCTTTCTACCCTGTTGGTCCTGCTCAAGTCCCCGCTCCTCCTCTAAATTCTCCGTCTTTAATGAACAGCCTAAAGTCACCTCCTCCTTGAAGCCCCCTTTCCTCCCCGCATTAGTCGCTTGCACCCTGCTCCATTCAGTTGGCACCTCTGTTAAAGAAGTGCCTTCTGCATGGTAGTGTGATAGGCTGCAGCCCCCTTTAATTCACAAGCACTTCAGAAGCGGCGTCTGTCATAGCCTGCTGCCTGGTGGGTAACGAGCCCTCAGTCCAGAGGCAAAAGAACAGTGCAAAGTACTTGCCCAAGGGTGGTGGGAGGTAAAGCTGAAGGTGATAAGGCGGGACAGAGAGACCCTGAATCTCAGCCCTCTCTGCTGACAGGCCGTCTTCTGTTCCAGTTTGGATTTTGGGTTTTTGACACAGTGCCCCACTGGCAGTCATAACCAGTCTGGATCTAGCTCTCTATTAGAGGAGTAAGCCAAGAGCAATCTGATGAACATCTTGTAGCAAGCGGGTTTTCTGTCTGGTTTTCTGCACACTAGGGAAAGGCAACTGTAGGTAGCACAGAGTTGTTAGTTGATCTGACTGGGCATTGGTTCATGTGCAGGGCACGAAAAGGGGCCCTGGCCCTGACCTTTTTGGTGAAGGGCTCTCCCACTCAGGGAACAGATCAAAGCATTTCCTAATGGACTGACTTTACACCATTTCTGCTTCAGAGAGAAGACCCCTCCCCGTCCTCAAGGCCAGAGGCCAGAGCCGGAGAACAGAGGGGTAAGGAAAATTCTAGAACAAACCTTCTTGAAATGAGCCCCTGGCTTTAGAAGTTTCCCTCTTGGCCCTACACTTTTTCTCCTTGATTACAAAAGTAAAGGAAAATTTGCAAAATACAGAAAGGAAAAGAGGGGAGAAAATAATATAATCACACTATCCAGAGATAACCACTGGAAACATTTTGGTCTGTTTACTTTTCTATTTTTCTATAATTATCTGTGTACACAGACTTTATAGATTTATTTGTGCGTGTATCTTTTACAGATCTATCTGTTTGTATACATATATTTTTATTTTTATGGCATTTGGCTCCTGTTTTGTAACCACCTTTTAAAATTTTATTCTTTCTTTTTAAATTAAAAAGTTTATTTTGTAAAAATATTTCTTTTTAAAATTTTATTTAATGCCTTCTATATGCTGGGCATCAGTTCAGGCACTGGTGATGTACATAGTGAACATTCTAAAGATCCTTGCGTCTGTGGCTCAGTTCCAGACTGCCACAGTAAAGTGAGTATCACAGTGGAGTGAGCCACACAATTGTTTTGGTGTTCCCAGTGCGTATAAAAGTTATGTTTAGACTGGCACAAAGAAACAGCAAAGAAGCTTGAATAACAGCTGAAGTGTCACCCTCGTTAACAAGAATTACAGTGTCCAATATGTAGGATGAAAAATTGCACTAGGCGACAGTGGCAAATAAGTAAAAACTTAGTGGAGTAAGCTTTTAAAATCTTTACATTGTTTGAGGGGAGAGTAACAGACTGCTTAGTTGAGCAGAGTAGCAGTATTAATAGTTGCAGTAAATACTGGGTGAACAGAAGTAGTCATATCTATAACTTCCAGATTAGTAGAGAGGAGAAATTAGACTAAAAAAGAAAATCCCAAATTCTTCCATAAGGAAACAGGTACAAATAGAAAGCACAAGATAATGAAAATACATACATAAAAATTTGCCAGTTATTAAGTAAATGCAGATGGGCAGAAAACTCCAGTTAAAAGATAGATTTCTTTTTCAGACTGTAATTTTTTAGTTCAGTTTTTGTGCTACTTACAAGAAACATCTAAACATGAAGATGCTGAAATTTTGAAAGTAAATGATGGGGGGTGAAAAAAAAGAATAAACCTGGAGAATACTAAAGAAAAAAATTAAAGCTGATATATCCACAAAATAAAAAAGTTATGTTTACACTATAGTCTATTAAATGTGTAATAAGTAGACATAATTTTTAGACAGTAAATTAAATTATGGCCAAAAAAAGTATATACTTCAATTAAGAAATACTTTATTGCTAAAAAATGCTATCATCTGAACCTTCAGCAAGTCTTAGTAGTAACACCAGAGATCACTGTTCATAGATCACTGTAACAAATATAATAATGAACAAGTCTGGAATACTGTGAGAATTAGCAAAATATGATAAATCGAACAAATGATATTGGAAAATGGTACCTATAGACTTACTTAATGCAGGGTTGCCATAACCTTCCATTTGTAAAAAACACAGTGTCTGTGAAGCACAGTACAGTGAGAAATATCCTCAGAGAGGGAAGGGTTTGTAATGATGTATCTTGAGATTTTGCATCAGTAATATTTTACTTAATGGCAGTTTAAGTGTTCAGATGGACTTAACGTAATTTATTTAATCTTTTGGATTGAATGGATATCTAACTGCTTCCTTTTCTTTTTTATATTTAAAAAATACTCTGATGAATTTCTTTTTTTGGCCACACTGCACAGCCAGCTTGCAGGATCTTAGTTCCCCAACCAGGGGTTGAACCCAGGCCCTTGACAGTGAAAGCACTGAGTCCAAACTACTGGGCCACCAGAGAATTCCCCCTCTGATGAGTTTATAAATTTTTTGCAGGTTCACGATTACTGGGATAAATTCTTAGAAGTATAGTTACTGGATTTTGCACATTTAAATTTGCACAAAACAAGTATATTTCATTTCCCCATCTTCTCTTTGTCTGTGTGCTTGTGTATGTATATTTTTATGTAGCCATTAGCATTCTGCTTTCTTCTTCAAGAAAATTTTATTTTTATTTTAAATTTTTTACTTTGTATTGGGGTATAGCTGATTACCAATGCTAAAATTTAATTTTGACAATGTTTTCCATGAGGTTCTTCGTGTCCTCTTTATTAGTTTTAATAATAATAAAAAATATTTATTTCATTGAATTTTGATGCACTGTAATTTTTTTTTTTCATTGAAGGACCTTTTAGTTGCTTTCAGATTGAGGATCTTAATAACAGCAATGAACACTTGATGAGTGATTATTATATGCAAAGAACTATATGTTAAGGCTTTATACGTATGATCTTATTTAAACCTTACATCAACCCACTGAACAAAAGAGGAAACTGAGGTTTGTGAAGTGACTTGTCCAGGGCCACACAAACAAAGCTGAAACCTAGACNTTTCAGATTGAGGATCTTAATAACAGCAATGAACACTTGATGAGTGATTATTATATGCAAAGAACTATATGTTAAGGCTTTATACGTATGATCTTATTTAAACCTTACATCAACCCACTGAACAAAAGAGGAAACTGAGGTTTGTGAAGTGACTTGTCCAGGGCCACACAAACAAAGCTGAAACCTAGACCAGGCTTGTATTGAAGTCCTGGCTCTTGACTACCAGATCACCCCACGTTAACCATCCCAGGCTTTGGTTCCCAGCAGAGCATTGCTCCTAACACAGTAATCTGAGGCCCCAGGAAGGCGGAGGCCCTGGCTGTGAAAACTGCGATGCACCTTTGACGTCGACCAGCGCCCACTCACAGCCGCCAGGCAGGCTTTGCTTGCTCTGCCCCAGGAGCAGAAGCCCACCGCTTGTGAGGCCTTGTGGGGGTTACACAGGTGTTGCTGGAAGTGGAGCTGGAGGGTCAGTCCTTGGGCTGGCCCTGAATGAGGTGGTGGTTCCTGATGAAACAGTTGCACCTTTCTAGGTAAGGCAGCCCTGATCCCAGGAGCCCTCATACTCCACCAGGCTGGTTGAGTTGGAGGCTTTTCTGTACCAAGGAGATGGAAGCCAGTTGTTTTCCTTCCCTGTTCATCTTATCAAAATCAGCTGTTAGGCTTTATATGTAGTGCGGCCCAGCAGGAAGTTCAGAGCTGGTGCCAGGCTACACTCAGTAGGGGTGGGGGCGGCCACCTCCATGACCTTGGAAAGACTCAAAAGTGCAGCCGGTCAGCTCTTTGTGGAGAGCAGTTAGCCCAACAATTTTTCATATTAACATTATTTTAAAATCATTTGTTCTAAGGATCTTCCCACGGATGCAGAGGAGGAGAGTTTTTTTTAACGTGTGCACAATAATTAAGAACATGGCAGGGAAAGGGGGGTCCACGTGGTTAAGACTCTGCACTTCCATTACAGGGGGCTCAGGATCGATCCCTGGTCGGGAAACTAAGATCCCAAATGCTGCTCAGTGCTGCCAAAAAAATAAAAGAATAACCGTATGCTTTGGGACTGTGCTGGTGGTTCAGTGGCTAAAACCCTGAGCTCCCAAGGCGGGGGGCCCAGGTTCCATCCCTAGTCAGGGAACTGGATCCCATGTGCCACAACTGGCGTAGACCTGGTGTGGCCAAATAAATGTTAAAAAAGAAAAAAGCATGGATTTTTAGACCATATTGATCTAGCTTCAGATCTAAACTCTACCCCTTACCAGCTGTGTGACCTTGGTCAAGTTATTTCACTTCTGAGCCTTGGTTTGGTTATCTGTGAATGTGGGTGATGCTGATGTAAGAATTAAATATGATTAGAGTGTCCCAGGACTTCACCTGGTGCCCAGCACAAAGCTGGCCCTTAGAAAATAGGAGTTAACCTATTTACAGTATGGCAGTTCCTGCTGAGTCTTTTCATGTGAAAGATGATGCCGTGTAGAACACATTATAGAGAAAAAAGCTGAGGACGATACCAGACTGCTGACAGTGATCATTGCAGGCAGGAGTTAGAAGTGGAGGGTGAACAGACCTCTGACTTTCTATGTTGTTTATTCTTATAATATGTGAATTTCTCATAGCAAGCATATATTACTTTTATAATCAGGAGAAAAAAGTGTTTTGAAGTTTCAAAATTCTCTGTGACAATATTAAAAATTTGAAGGAGAATACTTACCCATATCTTTTCCACCTGTGTACATATTGTCTTGTACTTGTGATCATGGTGTTCAAGCAGTTTTATCTGATAACTTGTCACAAGAGTCTTTCTCTGTTCCTGAATAGTCATCGTAATGTTCTTTTGGAGGGTGTATGGAAATTTTGATCATGGTCTCCATTGTTGGCTAATTACGGTTCCACTTTCTCTTGCTGGTACAGGTAGTGTGTAGCTTGCTCGGTGTTCCTTTATAATTGGGCATAGGGGTTATTGCCACTCCGTCTGTTGCAAAGCATGAAAAGTGTTCTGGCTAGGGTGGGACTCTGGGAAAGAACCCCTGGAGCTCTGAGAACCCTCACATGCATCAGCAGAGAGTTCTACTTTGGGCCAGAGCCAGCCCTTTCTGGCATTCACAGCCCTTTAGCTGGGCCGCCTGGAAGGGCAGAAGAGCATAGCTCCTCTGCCTTGGGGTTGAGATGGGAGGAAAAGAGGGTGGGAGGTGCCACACGTATGTAAGGTAACGTGTGACAGGTACGAGAGAAACCTGCTGGTTCTGAAGTGCGTCTCTTCCACACAGGGATTCCAAGGGTTTGGATTCGGAGATGGTGGCTTCCAGATGTCTTTTGGAATTGGGGCCTTTCCCTTTGGTATATTTGCCACAGCATTTAACATAAACGATGGGCGGCCTCCTCCAGGTAAGACCCTGTTCTCTTGGTAATTTTGCTTGCGGACTCCTTGGAATTGCGCAGTATGTACGTGGATAATCAGGCTTTTCAAAATGTGCTGAACTCTTTCTAGATTACTGGTAGTCCTGGTCATAACACTGCACACTTAACCAAGCATTAGGCATGTTCAGAGTGCTTTCCATCATAAACTCGGGGTCCTCACTATGAGCCCATGGGACGGGGGTGCAGTCAGCGAGCTCCATTTTACAAATCAGAAAACGCTCAGTAGTGGTTCCAAGATATTTCCCATGCTTCTAAAATGAAAAGGGATAAACTGTACCAGCTGAGTAGAAGCATCATCCTTTGACCATTGCGGGCGGGGAGGGCAGGGAGACTGCGTGGAGTCAGGACCTCTCAATTCTCTAGCATCTCTGGCCAGTTTCCCCCAGGACACACATGAGGCTGGTCCTAAGTCCCAGCCCTTTGGGAACTCTGCCTGGGTCTGCCGCCTGCTTCTGCCTTTCTCCCTTCAGCCAGCTTGAGTGCCAGCTCATTCAGTGTAGGGCAGGGTGGAGAGGTAGATGCCCTGGGCTCTGTTGCAGTCTGATGCCCGGGCCTGGATCCTGACCCTGGAGCTGCCGAGGCCACTGGGTGCTGCCTGTGCTCACTGGCGCCTCTGGTGTGCAGGGCACATGGTGCATGGTTGCGGAGCAGGAGCTCACGCTCTCAGGACAGGAGCCTCTCCTGAGCCGTCCGTTCTTCTCGTGCCTCCACCCTGGTGCTTGGCACGTGGCTGACAATCCATGAGTCTTTGTTGCCTGCCAGCCTGCCTGGCTCCACCAAAGCACCTCACTGGGGAGGAACGCAGCCCCGCGCAGTCTGGGGACTGGCCTTCCTGCCTTCCTCCGCCCAAGAAGTTTCTCCTCTGCCCATCTGCTATTTCACCAGATGAGAGAGGCCCCGCAGCGCCGGTTGTGCTCTGCTCCGAAGCAGCCGCTCAGGGCGCTGGGGCTTCCCAGGCACACGGAGTTCACAGCCAGGCTGACTGTGGGCCACTGCACCCCCCTGCCCCAGTCACAGGTGGTTTTCCCGTCATGTTGGGTACAGTTTGCCCATCTGGGATGGAGATTCTCCTAACTCCTTGCCCCACAGGTAGGAGGAGGAGCTCTGCATAGTAGCTTTTCTCAGAGCGGAGAGGAGTGGAGACCCAGGTTCTCAGCCCACTTCTGCCTCGAGCCTGCTATGCACTAAGGGAGACTGGTCTTCTTGTCTGTCTGGGCGCTTCTTCTTGCCTCTGAAAAAGGAAGACACCCAACACGGGGCTCCCTGAAACCCCTCCTGACTCACCAGTGCTGGAACCCGGAGACGGTATGCAGAGGCTGAGAGCACAGCTGCGGGGTCTCCACCAGCTCATGGACCTCAAGTTGTTGGGAAGTTTCCCTCATACCTGTGCTTCAGTCCTTGTTACACAAATGAGATAAAAATACCTGTCAGGCCGTAATGTGTATACTAAACAGCACACATAAGATACTTAACAGAGAGTAGCTTTTCTTCTTTTCCTCCAAGACTTTCCTGTTTTATGTGCACCTGCAGGCAAAAACCCTCTTAGGATAAACTGGAGACTTTTATCCTCGTTGTTACATGATTCCACATTTTAAAAATAATTCTGATTTTGTTTTGTCTGATATTATTTGGGGTTGGAAATATTTTCAGTGTAGCAGGATTCTGTTGTAAAGAGACGAAGCCTGATGCTCTGGACTTCTGACCCAGCGGCCAGTGAGCACGGCTGCAGCATTCTCACAGTCTCTCCCCTTCCTTATGTCCCTCCAGCTGTCCCGGGAACGCCCCAGTACGTGGACGAGCAGTTCCTCTCACGCCTCTTCCTGTTTGTGGCCCTGGTGATCATGTTCTGGCTATTGATTGCCTAATGCTGGGCTCCCGGCCCACATCCACGGCAGGGCCGCTGGACCAGTGACACGCCACCCCTACCCTTGATGTTTGACTTCCTGGCTAATCCCGACCCCTGGAATCAGTGGGGTTAGCGACACATCAAGGAGTCTTGCTTCTCCATCAGAGCTTTGGAACTCAAGACCATCCGTTGAGGACCCTGGAGTCTGGCCACTGCTGTAAACACCCTGCTGTAACCTCAGGCCCTGGCATCGAGTCAGTCTCTCACTGGTTACACCATGAAATCCTGTCCAGCCAGCTCAGCAGGTCCTGACTGCACATAGAGGAGAAGCAGGAGAAGAGGAACTGTCCGGTTTCACCCAAAGTTAACATTACAAAGACAAAGGGATGAACCCAGTACGGAAACTTTCTTCCATCTCTTTATAAAATACCCCTTGGTGAGTGGCCTCTGAGGTCAGTGGGACTCCTCGAACAGAGAGGTTCCCCTGCCACATCCCAGTGCTGTTCTGTCCTGTTTCCTCCTCTTCCTCCTCAGCAGACATGCATGAAATTGCTATTCTATTAAGATCCTTATTGCAGCAGCTGGAGCTGGGGTTGATTCATGAACTCAGCAGAGACCCAAAGATGTATTGCCTCTGGGCCTTGTTCAGTGTCTTTGGCTCCAGAGTGGCCTGAATGACCTCCTGATTTCCTGACGTATATTACCCACAGAGACATGTGGTTGCCCATCACCTCACCCTCCAGAACTATGCACATCTGCCTCTTGCCCGGGGGCACCAACCCAGGTGATTGCCAAGCCTGGGTCCGACTGCATCTTAGGAGAGACCTGCTGTGGGACTCAGGTGGGGTTCCGAGCTCGGTGCAGAAAGGACTGAACGAGCAGCCATCCCAAGGCCGCAGAAGCTCTGGGTGCATCCTCTCCCAGACCCCCCAGAGGAAACTGGGGGGCCGTGTTGAGTCATCCCAGCAGCACGTGAAGACCACTCTCCTCAGAAGCCAGCTTGTCCTTAATGAAGAGGCAGGGACGGGGAGACCAGCGTGTGACTCTGATTTTGGTGTGGCTCCAAGACCACCTGTGTGTGTGCTAAAACCAGGGGAGCACGCACCTCCAGAGCTGGCAGCCCCTGGTGTTTTGTAGAGCCAGGCACAGAGACCAGGAGCCTCAGCATGATAAGAGGATGTGGTCTCCCGTGGAAACCTTCCCCTGGAAACGTCCGGGGAAGCCATTCCTCCCCAGCCCTTGATCTGATTTTCAATCTCAAAAGCTTCTTCCTCTGAATCTGGTTGAGGAAGTGTGGTGCCAGCAGCAGGCCAGCTCACCGGGTGGGAAGGTTCTCGCTCTGCCTGTCTGGCCTCTTCCTAGAAGTCTAGTTTCTTACAGGAGAGACCCTCAGGGTGGGGGGAGGTGGGTTTACTCTGGGGCACTCTCCTGTCACCCATCCACACTGCTCCTGGGCTTACCCCAGTTGAGAGCCCCCCCCTAGTGTGTGTCCAGACCTGGAGGAAGATAGGGGAGGCCCTCTGCCCCTCCACTGCAGCCCCCTTCCCCAGCCCCGTAGCTTTCAGTGCCAGAGCTCAGTGTTAACAAAACACAAGTATTGAATCGGTGGTTCGTTTACCAAACCCAATGGTAGGAATAAGCCACCTGCTTTACGGTGTGCCTGATGGATTTTAAACATTCCTTGGGTGCCCACGGGAGAAAAGTGCCCTTTTTCTCGCCTCTGGTGAGGGCCCCTGCAGTTTCGCAGTGCGATAGCCCCACCTAGTGGTGGGCAAGAGGACTTCCGTTGGGTGGATCCAACAGAAATGGGTCTGCAGAAGAAAAGTTAAAGAAGGGTTGCAGGTAGGAAGACAAATAATTTGGACCCTTCGATGAAGTGGAGTGGGCCCGGGAGAGCTCCACCAGCAAAGGCATCCCAGGAAACTTAGAAAAGCCAGGTTGGCCCTATGCTGATCTTGAACCTTGCAGGTCCCCACTTGCCCTCTGCCAGGAGCTGGGGCAGGAGAGCCGCCTTGGGACTGCTGGCCCAGCCCCGACAGGGAGCCCCATTCCGAGCCCCCTGCAGGCTCACCACATCGCCTCTCTGCTGAGGCAGTTCTCCTCTCGAGTGTGTGTGTTTCTATGTTCTGGGTCCCCAGCCCCTCCTGCCACCTGTCAGGAAACAACACCATGTACAGTGGCACACCTTGCCCCGTCACTAATTTTCACTGTTGTGAAAGCGATTTGATTTAGAATTAAACAAATGGTTTTACATAACTGTGAGCTGTGGCGTTTCTGTGTCAGGGGAGTGGGGGTATGGCTTGGGGACTCGTCACACTAGTCTGGCCTCTTCAAAGCACCTTTGTGTCCTCAGGAATGTTAAACTGAGGATGAAAGTCTTCAAACACCCGTGGATAGTTAGAAATGAGAAGCTTAGGTTGGAGGCCTGGTTTCAGAGACAGCCCCACCCAAGTTGTGACCTGTCTGGCAGGCAAACCCAGTTCTGATAAGTGTATGGAAATCTGAAGCTTGTAGGCTGCCACCATGGAGCCTAGCTTGTGGCCTGAAAGAGCCTTGAGGAAATCGGGTTGTTGAGTGTCAGCATGTCTCTCTGTGTTCCTTGACACGGCAGGCTGTCTAGTCCTCCAGCCGCGCCCTCCGCCTTGAGCAGGGCCCTTGCTGCTCTGTGAAGCTCCTTGGGAGACGGTGGGATTACAAACCTGGCCCAGCCTCAGGCTCCGCAGCACATCAGAGCTACAGGTCATCCCTCTGAGAGGAGCTCTCTTCACACTCTTAAACTTTGACCTCAGAGTTACCAAGTTGAATAGTGTCAAGATGTAATAGAAAATGCAAAGATAAGGGAGCTCTGCTGCTGCTAAGTCGCTTCAGTCATGTCCGACTCTGTGCGATCCTATAGACAGCAGCCCACCAGGCTCCCCCGTCCCTGGGATTCTCCAGGCAAGAACACTGGAGTGGGCTGCCATTTCCTTCTCCAATGCATAAAAGTGAAAGTGAAGTTGCTCAGTCGTGTCCGACCCTCAGTGACCCCAGGGACTGCAGCCTACTAGGCCCCTCCGTCCCTGGGATTCTCCAGGCAAGAGTGCTGAAGGGAGCTCTAGGAGTTGATAAACCCAGTAAGAAGAGGAAACCAGGCACAGGAGAGCGGGGCAGGAAAGCCTCCACGGGCCAGTCTCCCAGCCCCAGTAGCTGCCAACACAGGCCCAGTCGTAACTTATCCTCACTCTCTCACTGGTCCTCTCCAATTCATTTGTCCTGTTGGAACACTGTTTGGAAGCAAATTCTAGTCATAGCCCGTCAAGTATTTCAATGTGCATCTCAATAATGATTTTTAAAACTAGCCAAAATACTTCGCATGCACCTTTAAAAATTAATGGTACTTCCTTAATATCATGTGTCCAAGCATTGTTCAAATCTTCCTAGTTGTCTCATAACTTTTCATACAGTCTATTTGTGTTGAGATCCAAAATAGACCCATACGTTGGTATTGGATGTCTAAGTCTCTATTATATCTATATGGTCCTTTTCCATCTTTTCTTTCCCTTGGGATTTATCTGTTAAGGAAACCAGTTCATTTGTCCTGTTGAGTTTTCCGCAGCTTCACTTTTGGTGTTTGCATCACTATGGTATTAACCAAGTCTACTTACACTTGTATTTCCTGTAAGTTGGTCGTTAAGTCTAGAGACTTGGCCAGATTCAGGTTTTATTTTTTGTTTGTTTTGTAAGACTGTCATAAGTGGTAGTGTATACTTGCTGCATCATATCAGGAGACATATAATGTCTGGTAGTCCCTCTCTGGAATGTTAGCAGACTTTCCTGATCACTGTCTAGAACAGCACCATGGAATAGAATTTTGACAGTTGTGGAGATGTTCTCTGCGCTGTGCAACACAGTAATCGCTAGCCACGGGTGGCTGTCAGGCTCCTGAAATGTGGCTAGTGGCCTGAAGAACTGAATTTTTAAATCTCAACTTAAATAGCCACATATGGCTAGCGGCTACCACACTGGACAGTGCAGATTTAGATTAGTTCACAGGGGTTGCAAAATGATACAGTTGAAAATAACAACGTGTTAAGAGTTTAGAAACAAGACTGCACTTCCGGCAGAACGGGACAACAAAACTACAGAGAACATGGGGAGCAGTGGGGTCAGTGGGCACAGCTGGTGGCTGAAGGCATGGCAGAATGGTACTGGGGCAGAATGCATTCAGGAAGAAGCAGAGTCCTGGGGTGACGGGAGTAGAAGAGAAGGCTATAGGGTGAGATGGGTTTAGCTCGTGAGGGCCTGGTTTGGCTGTTGTTTTGTAGGCAGTGGAGAGCTATTACAGGTTTCTGAGCAGAGAGGTGACAGAAGCATAACTTTGGATGGTTACTCAGTCCATCCATTTCAGGTAGGACATCCAGGGAGAGGAGACTATAGAGATCCTAGACTGATTTGGTTTGAAGCCCATGGAAGCGACACTGGGAGTGTCTGGCTGTTGACCAGTAGACCAGTTCCCTCAGGATAGCAGAGCTTGAACCTTGAGCTGGTGTCAGGGCCCAGGTTTCCATTTCTGTCAGCCCAGAGAGTTGATTGTGAGTCAGTCAGCAGTATCTGGCCTCGAGGACTGACCAAGCCATGGTCATGTAGCCAAACTGGACAGTTGACTTGGTACCAGAAACGCAGGGGGCCTTCTCCCTGCACACACAGGTCTTTTCTGCCCTCCAGAACTTCCTTTGAGTTCATCAGTGCTTTTGAAATGTTCTTTGTATCCATGTTGAAAACCTTTCTCTGGGTTATATCATTTCTATAGACTGCTGTTCTCTTCCTTTACATTTTAACTTGCGTTTCTCAGAGTTCCCTCAGCTTCCCAAGGGGCAACTTGGGGAATTGTTTATCCCCTCACTCCCAGTGGGTGAAGACCATGACGCTGGAGATGGGGAAAAAGTGAGAGAGAGTGAAGGAGATGAAACAGACCTGGGTACCTTGCTGTGGGGCAGAGGGAGAGGGAGAGCCTCCCGGGGGGTCTTGATTCCAAGGCTGCCAGTGTCTGGGAAAATACAGTGTAACCTCTTCCATCTGCAGGACAAATGAAAGTCCCATGCCTCTTGTCTAGCCCTGAGGTGGCTTGTCAGGAGAGTTCCCTGGATCCCCATCACTTTAACTCAACACACAGTTTCGTCTTTACTATATCAGAGCAGAGATTTCCTCAGACACTAAAGCCAGCTGCAGAAGAGGGCTCCCAGGAACTAACAGAAGTCAGGCACATCTCCCCCACTGCCCCACAGCACTTTCTTCACACTCAGGACATCAGCGGCCCATCTGACCTGCATCTGGTTTTGACAAAGTGGTCAGGGCAGGAGGGAAGAGAACGGTGCTCACCTTTGCTGGGACTGGAGTCAGCTGGGTTGCACTTCATCCTTGGTGGGAGTGTCCTCATTCATTTCCTCGGGCCCCCTTGCTGGTCATTTGTACACTTTCTCATGACCTAAATCTGATCTAAGGAAAGACCCAGCACAGGAGAATCAGACAGCAAGGACCTCAGGGACCAGCTGATGTGGTCAACCTTCATCACACAGGGAACCCAGTCCAGTGAGGGAAGTGGTTCTCAAGGCCATCAGCCAGGTAGTGGCTGCCAGAAAACAGTCTGCTGTCCTAAATCCTGGCCCAGGGCTCTTCTCTACAAAGAGGAGTCCAAAAAGGGTGAGTCCAGACCACAGGTATATTTCCACTGGAAGATCTGGTGTTCCGGAGTCATTTATGTACATATTTGGCTTGTTAAGGAGCTGCCGCCGAGCGTGAGCTTGCTTCTAGACAAGTGACTTCTCTGAGCCAGAAGCTTCTTAGAAAAGCTCACCCTCCACCACCTTCCCCAAAGCTATTTGAGGGGTAAACCTGTTTTCTCCAGATTCATATTCTTGATTCCAGATACTCTACTGAAAAGAGCTCTGAACTGGAGATTAAGAGCCTGTGTTCCCGTTCCAGCTCAGCTCATTTTGAGGTAGTCAAACTTGACCCTCTAGCTTCTGTTTTCTTCATCCTTATGGGTGGAGGGGCCTCTGAGTTGGATCTCAGGCCTGCTCTGAATCGCCCTCGCCAGTTCGGGCACCCAAGGCGGGCGCCTCTAGCGCTAGGGGGCGCCAGGGCCGCCACAGAGCCCGCGTCGAGGGGGCGGGGCCTGGCCTCGGCCGGGCGGGGCGTCGGCGGGCGTTCCCCCGTGCCAGGTGCGGGTTTGGTCCTCCCCGGGCGCCGTAGGCGGCGCAACCCGCTCGCGCCCGGGGCTGAGGTCCTCCCGCGCCTGAGGCGGCGGCGGGAGCTTCGCCGAGGTGGTGTGGCGGCGGTCTCTTCCTCCTCATTTCCGCGCCTCCGGGACCATGGCGGCGCAGGCGGGTGAGAAAGGGCCGCGCCGTCCTGCCCCGGGCTCGGGGCGCCTGAGGGGGGCTGGCGACCTCTCGGCGGTTTCTGTCTGTGTGGTCCCGGCTCCTCAGAGGGGCACTTCGGCGAGTGAGCGCCGCGCTCCCCGGAGACTCGGAGGTTGGGGGGGCAGGGGAGAGGGCTCGCGAGAGGGGGCGGCTAGCGGAGTGGGTCGGTTTCCCGCGAGCTGAGGCCCCTGAGGGGAGGAGTGCCGGGGAGCATCTTTTTCTGTGGCCCTGGCGGCTGCAGGTCCTCCAAACTGTGGAAGCTGAGGAGCCCGGGTTTCCTTGGAGTGAGGGGTTTGAGGGCACATGGAGAGTACGGGGACCTCAGAGTTTGGGGCAGTTCCGAGGGAATGCAGAGTTACCCCGGGTGATGGGTTTTCTGTGGAAAATTGCGGAGAGTATGGCTTTCCCAATGGGATCCGAGGCTTCTGGCGGGTATGTTGCGGTCGGTCTCCTGGGCGTTGGGATTCTTTGCAGGAAGTAAGCAGTGTGGGCTCCTTGGGGGTTTAGGAAGCGACGGAGGGTAGGGAGAGAGTGCATCTTTCTGGGGCAAGTAGGCCCCCGCCCCGGGGCCCTCACGGTGTCCCTCTGAGAGCAGAGAGGAAGGTGGGCCAACACCTCCTAAAAGGAAGTATCTACAGGTGAAGGGTAGCTTCAGGGTTAGGTTGGCTGGGCCTGCAGTCCCCTCCTCATCACCTCATACCACCCTGCAGCTTCCTGCCCTCCTTGTCTGTCCCCCAGCACCAGGACCTTACTGTTTCCCAGCCACCTGTGTGGGTGGCCCAGCCTTTAGGTCGACCAGGGTCAGCATCCAGAAGCTTTCTAGAGCTGGCAGGAGGGAATAGTGGAGGAGGGAGACTGTCCTGGATATCTGCCCCCGTTTCCTGGCTTTCAGCCTGTGGACAGTCACTTCCTCCATCCTGAATACAAGGAGCAGGCCACCAATGGGTCACTTCCTCACCATGGGAGCATGGCATTTTCTCTTTATTCTTGATAATAGGCTTCTGGAGAAAGAGGGTTAGGGGTAGACATGCTGCCTGTCTCTTCCTGTTTTACTTTTTTTTTTTTTTTTAGCTTTCGGAGTTTATCTGAAATGATGTCTAATTTTTTTCCCCTAACCTCTAGGTAATGTCGATTCCCTGTCTTGAACATTGATTCTCAAAAACTTGTGAAAGATCTTAGAGTGCAGTAATGTTTATTGGCTCTTCCTCTGAAGGAACCAAAACACTGTCTGGAGGTATTAGTGCCTCTGGATTGCATTAGTTTGTACATTCTTCCGTAAAAATATTTATTGGATACTTCTGGACCACGCCCTTAGCCAAGCGCTGAGAAATATAAACAAAACAGACAGAGTTCTTACCTTTATGGTGCTTACACGCCTAGAGATGAACAGTAAATAAATGAGGTGACAATTGAGATAAATGCCATAATAACTGAGGTGAGCAATTGAGATAATTGCAATAAGATTGCATCAGGGGCAAGTGGAGTGAATAGGGAATACATTCCTTTAAAAAGCAAGTTTATACTGAGCCCTGAAGATAAGTAGCAGTTAGTCAAGCTAAGAAAGGGCAAAGAACAGAGGGAACATAAAAAGGTCCCGAGGCAGGAAGGCATGTGGTGCCTTTGAAGAGCAATGAGAAGGTCAATATGGCTGTTTTATGGGAGAGGAGACTAAGGTTCAGAAGCCTTAGTTCAAGGTTCCAAAGCCAAGTAAATGACGGTGGTCAGAATTAATATTTTCCAGCTTCAAATTTGGTGCATCATCCTCTCTATCATAAACACTAGAATGAAGTTCCCCATGGAGTCAGAGACTTAAACTTTTACTTGTTATGTCTGAACTGTGTTCCAAGACAACTCAGATTCCTGTGTAACAGGAGAATCAGCAACAAAGAAATCAAATATTTGCCGAGTACCTGTGGTGTCTAAGGCACTGGGCTGGGTCCAAGTGTTACAGATGCTAGAGATAATGTAACTCTCCTCATTTTGCATGTAAAGAAACTGAGGCCCAGGGAGGAGGATGGATTTGTCTAGGGTCACTCAACTAGTGGTAGAGCCAGGACTAACCTTTGACCTGTCCAGTGCTCTTTCCAATAGTCCAAAGTCCTTGGGGTGTACAGGGTCTGGCACACAGTAGGCCCTTAGTAAATATTTGTGGAAATGAATAATATGTGGTTTGTGCCTTTGAGATATTCACTATTTAGAGTAATTAAGGAAAAATTAAACAAGACAAGCTATTATGAGTCCTGTAGGTGACAACATTTTATGTGTGTGTATTAGTCGCTCAGTCATGTCCAACTCTTTGTGACCCCATGGACTGTAGCCTGCTAGGTGCCTCTGTCCATGGGATTTACCAGGAAGAATACTGGAATGAGTAGCCATTCCCTTCTCCAGGGGATCTTTCTGATCCAGGGATGTAACCTGCATCGCCTACATTGGAGGCAGATTTTTTTATTATCTGAGCCACCAGGGAAGCTTTCAGGTGATAACACTAGGGAATTTCAAAGGTGAAGGAGAACTTTATTCATACATTCATCCCACAAATATATATTAAGTTCCTATTGTATACCAAACACGTCTAGGCCTGGGGGATTCAGCACAGAGCAAGATAGATCAAACCCTTCCCTCATGAAGTGTATGTTCTGGTGGTGAGAGATAGACAGTAAGTAAATATATGCATATCATATGTCAGGGGTAACTGCTCAGAAGAGAAATGAAGTATGATAAGGGCATAGGTGCAATGGGAGGTCATGGGAACCTCTGTGGTTAATGCCATCTAAGCAGAGAAATGAAACGTATCTGGGGGAAGATTTTGGACAAGGAATACAAGAAAATGACCAAAGACCCTGAGTCAGGAATGTGCTTGGCATGTTTGAAGAACAGCATGGTGTCCGGAATGGCTATCGCATTTGTTCGGGGCATACTTGAGGGTAAGATTTGAGAAATCTTAGGTAGGTTAAAAAAAGGGGGATGGGATTTAGCAGGTTGATATCCTGGTAAGGGAGAAACTGGGGGAGGGGTTACAATTGCAAAGGCTGGTCAGTTTCAAGATCTTCACAAGGGGTGGTAACTTGATATGTACGGTGGAGACAAAGATTGGAAAGTGTGGGAGTCATAGGAAGTGGAATGTAAGGCTGAGAAGGTGCGCGAAGCCAGACTGGAGGGTTTAATGCCAGGCTTGTAGAATTTTCTGGTCTGCAGTAGAGACCATAGGTTTAGTGGCATGATGTGTGTATTTTATGTTTAGACTATAAGTCTGTTTTTGGTGGGCACGATGAATTGGACAAGGGTGAGGAAGAGCACTATTCTGGAGGAGGGTACTTTGGGCCCTGAGCTGACCTTGTTAGTGATAGGAATGGGGAAGAAGGCACCAACCAGAGGAAATGCCTTTTATCATGGTCAGGGCAGGGTGACACGAATGGCTGTGGATATGGGATGGAGGGAGCAAGGTGGGGTCCAAGAAGACCACAAAGTTTTAAAGCTGAATAGAAGCCCATCATTGAATAGAAGCCCAACTGTTAGACTTTCCACATTCCTGGTGTGTTGTCTGCCTTTTCTGGAGGCTAGGCTGGTTTTAGCCCAGGGCTGGCTTCTGATCAGTGCAAACTGAGGCAGGGAGCTCAGGCTCAGGCATACTAGGGAGGGGTGGGGTCCACCCCCAGGTATCACTTCGGTGTTTCAGTGAGAGGACGGGGAACTGTACAAGTCTCTTACAAGTTTGTTCTTTCCCACTTTTGACCTTGCTTTATACAGTAGCAAGAATTAGACTCTTGCTTATTCATTCACATCCAACAGTAGCTAAACATGAAACCATTGCTTGATTCTATTAAAGTAAACCTGAACATCCATCCTGGGATTCCGTTTGTCAGATCTTTCTGGCCATGATTTATTTTTCCAGGAAAGAAAGTCTAGAATGTAGTTAAAGACAGACTTTGGAGTTAGCAGACCCTGTGGTCTAATTCCAGCTCTAACACTTACTAATGGACCATTTCCATTTCATTTTCAATAAAATGGAAACAATACTAGTCCTTATTTAATGGAATCCTTATTTTTGATTTTTAGTTTTTAGTCACTCAAGTTGTGTCCAACTCTTTGAGACCCCATGGACTGTATCCCGCCAGATTCCTCTGTCCATGGAATTGTCCAGGCAAGAATACTGGAGTGGGTTGCCATTTCCTCCTCCAGGGGATTTTTCCAGCCATGTTCATTTAGTTCATGCTTGCATAGTGCTTAGAACACTGCACATAATAAGGACTCGAAGTAGTTCTTCCCTGCCATTGACAGTGGGTTGAGAACGCCCATCCAAGAGTGTACGACTGGTTAACCAGATTCACCAATTTGTAGGCCTTCCCCCAGATAAGAAAATGCCCACTCATTCACAGCTAAGTAAACTTGTCGGAAGTAAGAACCTGAGTGCCCCAAAGCTGCAAGAATCACCTGTCTTGTTTGTGTCTCTACCAAATATCTTACTCCTCTACCAAGCTTGCCCCCAGCACCTGGTTTGTCCCTTTTTGAGGTATGTTATTTTTGTACATATCCTTGCCCCTTATACTCATGAAGGGCCCCAGAAGTTTGTGGCCTATTTTGTGTCTTGCATATGGGCACATAGAAAACATTTGCTGGATTTGTTTTGAAAACCTCCCCTTCAGATTTTAGAGGCCAGTGGGTTTTTCTGTGTGTGTTTTTTTTTTGGCTGCATGGCGTACAGGATCTTAGTTCTCCCACCAGGAATTGAACCTGTGTCCCCTGCAGTGGAAATGTGGAGTCTTAACCATTGAACCGCCAGGGAAATCCTGAGACTAGTGTATTTAATAGCTCATCTTTGCTCCCAGCCAACTCCCTAGGTATACAGGAAAAAAAGAAGGAAAGCTACTCACAATTCAGTTGCCAACTAAGTACCAGGCACTGTGGGAGATATTTTCATGTAATGTATTTCTCTTAATTCTGGTAATGCTGTAAGGTGGATGACATCATCCTCTTTTTAAAGATTAAGAGACAAGGGAGGTGAAATAGGTGAAGGGGATTAAGAGGTACAAAGCTCTATAGTTATAAAATAAGCCATAGGGATGTAATATACAGAATAAGGAATATGATCAATAACATTGTAGTAACTTTGTATGGAAACAGGTGGTTACTGAAGTTAGTGTGGTGATCATTTCATAATGTACACAGACATCAAATCACTATACAGTACACCCGAAACTAACATAATGTATGTCAACTATATTTCAATTTAAAATCTTAACTGATAGGAACTTGGGGAGAAAGTTATTTGTTTACTTTCTTAAAAAAAAAGTTTTAAGACACAGGATCTGAGAGGTTAAATAATTTGCACAAGGACAGAGTCAAGTTTCAAACCCAGGTCTAATTCCAGTTCTTCTGCGTTATTAACCCTTACAAATGTTTCCCAATAAACTAAAGAAGGGCAGAAGGGAACAACGGCAAGAACAAAACCTTCTGAGATTCCTGTGTCTGTGCCTTGACCTGAAAAATGAGAGGCCCCTGGTTTGGTGTCGTAGACTCAGAATTAGTAAGAGTAATCTGATCCCTCCCTTTATGAAGAATCTAAGGTCCAGAAAAGTCCATAAGCATCTTTAAAAATTATCCAGTCTTTCTTCCTTAGACACTCCCTTTGGCATATTTGGGAAGCTAGTGAGGAGGAAAATCCTTTGGTATGCAGAGAAGAGTATCTGCTGGAACATAAATCATTATTGTTAGTCTTGTTGGTAGTCACTTCATTAAAATGTGGTATTTTTTCTCTTGGCCGTTTCCTACCAGTTGCTGCCCTGCCCCTTGGCTTCCTGCTTTATCCCTGAACAAGTCAGATTTCTATACCTGACCTGTCAACTCCCGGGGGGCACAGCAGCCACCGTACTTGTTTTGTGCTGCACGGAATTGGCTGGGTTTTGTTCCTGGTTCTCATTGTCTAGTGGAACATGAGAAGCACCATAGATTTTTTTTCTCAAGTGAAAAGATAGAATCTGTACAAGTTGGTTCAGGTCAGGCTTTATGGTTTCATGAGCTCTCAGCGCTTGGAATTTCTCACCACTTTGAAGTCAGAAAAGGACTAGTTTGCAGAAACCCAACTCTTAGCTCAAGATTAAGGTGAATGTTAGTGTCTTATGGGACATGCACTGGCTCTGAGTTGGGGTGGCAGGCTGAGCCTTCCACAGAGTAACTGTAGTCTTGAGCAAGTCTCAGCTTGTTTGAGGCTGCCTAGGGTCATGAAACGGAGAAGGCAATGGCACCCCACTCCAGCACTCTTGCCTGGAAAATCCCATGCACGGAGGAGCCTGGTAGGCTACAGTCCATGGGGTCGCTAAGAGTCAGACACGACTGAGCGACTTCACTTTCACTTTTCACTTTCATGCATTGGAGAAAGCAATGACAACCCACTCCAGTGTTTTTGCCTGGAGAATCCCAGGGACGAAGGCGCCAGGTGGACTGCCATCTCTGGGGTCGCACAGAGTTGGACATGACTGAAGTGACTTAGCAGCAGCAGGGTCATGAAAATGTAACAGTTCTGGTGGTCTCAGAACTTAGGTTTGAGCCTTTCTCATGATTTGACAACTCAGTTATCCTCTGATCCCATTTATGTTTCAGAAAAATGAAAGGGTTAGGTTTGAATAGATGGTTTTTAGCCTTACCATCCTGGTACCCTTGTGCCTGCCCCAGTAGAGTCACAGGTTGTTTGAGGGTCACATCACCAATTATTAAGTTGGGAGAGAGAAGCAAGTATAAGTGGAATATATTTTACACTGTTTTTCCAAAAGATCCTGAAGGTGAGAAACTTCCTAACGAGCCATTTATTGCAATTATCACCTTGTCTGCATTGCACACTTAGCACTTCTTAAAAGCAACAACAAATCCCAGTAGTAACCATGAAGGCATCAGTCAGTTCACTTCTGTTGCTCAGTCATGTCTGACTCTGCGACCCCATGGACTGCAGCATGCCAGGCTTCCCTGTCCATCACCAACTCCCAGAACTTGCTCAGACACATGTCCATTGAGTTGGTGATACCATCCAACCATCTCATCCTCTGTCGTCCCCTTCTCCTCCTGCCTTCAGTCTTAATCTGTGAAGGCATAGGTTTTAACGCCTAACAAGGGCTCTGTATTGTTCAGAGTTGCTGAGGGCATTTACGTAGTCAAGCTACCTTTTTCAGACTCTTGACAATCAGTAGTCACTGTTAAGTCTGCAAACAGGATCGGTAAACACAGTCAAGGGAGAGGCTGAACAGCCTGTTACAATGAGGTCTTTTCTTAGAGAAAGACTTTCCCAGGCAGACAGCATTCTAGATTGGTCTTTCACTGGGCCTCACCAAGATCTCCAAGACTTTGTATTACTATATTTCTCTTCCTTTTCCTAGAATGAAGGTTGTAAGAGAGAATCATTGACTTT
The DNA here is from genome assembly GCA_006410675.1 of Oreotragus oreotragus. Lineage (NCBI taxonomy): Eukaryota > Metazoa > Chordata > Mammalia > Artiodactyla > Bovidae > Oreotragus > Oreotragus oreotragus. The sequence continues at coordinate 297,446 of SJYX01017552.1, read as the reverse complement.
TAAGACTGTAAGCGTGTGGAAAAGGCCAAGAGTATTTTTCTGAAGAAAATCCAGGCTTGGGAGGCTGAAGGTTCCGAGGGAATTGCCTAGGCCAGGTACAGTGTGACAGATCAGGACATCTTCATGTGACTTTACCTGGAGGTAGTCCCAAGGACACATTCCAGGTGACTCATCGCTGCTGACTGTTGAAGCTTATCTTTGGAAATTACCTCTATAGCTGGCAGCTGGGTAAAGCTTTTCAGTTCTATTTGCCACATAAAGGAGTATCTATTTGGCACCTACCTTTAGGCTAGGCCCTGGAGATCTGAGGATGATCAAGATACATTCTTTGCCCCTAGAGTTGGGGGCACTGTTGCAGAGAGGGAGGGACTGAGGAGGCAGACATAATGAACTGTAATTAGAACAAGTGGTATTAAGCAGGTATTTGACAAAGTGAAACAAACACTTCCTGCCTTTAGAGGACCATGAAGGGAAGATGGACGTCTGATAAAGGGCAAAAAAGGTGGGTAGACACTAGCTGAAACACCCAGAGTAGCTTGAAGTGTGAGCATTAGGATACAGGAATATGAACGTGTTTGTGACAGGAATGAAAAGTAGATCAAGCTGTAACTCGAACATTCCTTTGTAAGGGGTGTTAAAGGTTCTTCAGGGCCACCTTGTAGAGGGCCGTTCCTTCCTCTTACTTCTTTCTTTATTTTTGGCTGTGGCTGACTGTCCATTACTGTGAGCTTAGGATACAGGAATATGAACGTGTTTGTGACAGGAATGAAAAGTAGATCAAGCTGTAACTCGAACATTCCTTTGTAAGGGGTGTTAAAGGTTCTTCAGGGCCACCTTGTAGAGGGCCGTTCCTTCCTCTTACTTCTTTCTTTATTTTTGGCTGTGGCTGACTGTCCATTACTGTGAGCAGAGACCGCTCTTTACTGCCGTGTTCTGGCTTCTCATGTTGTGGAACGTGGACTCTAGAGCGCCCAGGCTTCGGTAGTTGTGGTGCATGGGCTTAGTTGCCCCACTGGGTGTGGTATCTTCCTGGACCAGGGATTGAACCCATGTTCCCTGCATTGGCAGGCAGTTTCTTAATCACTGGACCACCAGGGAAGTCCTCCTTTCAATAAATGTTAGTTGAGGGGTTGTAGTAGGCCAGGGAGCTGACAATAGGCAGCTTCAGTGTGTGTGAGGAGCTTGTGTTCCTGCCTTAGGAGCTTTGCACAGATCTGCCCGCCATCCCAGTTTCCACAGTTATCCTTTGCTCCTTCTCTTTGCCTGCTTAATTTCTCTTCATCCTTTAGAGCTTAACTTGGAAATTACTTCCTTAAGAAACATGTTCTTGTGTCCCCTACCCAACACCATTTGCTCCGTTATAAGGACTTGATATCTCCTTCCTATGACTTGCCACAATTATAGTGAAAATAATTATATTATTGTTTAATATATGCTCTATGTTTAATCTGTCTCCTGTGTGCTGCTCTTTTCTAACCAAGCACAGTTAGATACATAGTTGGCATGCAATAAATATTTGCTGAAAGAATGACTGAAGCATGTCCATTGAATTTAGCAATAAGCAGTCACTGTTGATCTTGGTAAGACAGTTTCAGAGAAATGGTGGGGGTGGAATTCAAATTGCAGTGGATTGTGTGGTAAATAGGAAGTGTGGAAATGAAGGCAGTGTAGTATGTGTAGACAGCGTCTTTTTAAGTTGAAGTATAGTTGACTTACAATGTTGTATTGGTTTTTGGATTTTACCGGATATTGAATATGTTTCCCCATGTTTTACAATAGGACCTTGTTGTTTATATATTTTGTATATAGTAGATTATATCCGTTAATCCCAAACTCCTAATTTATCCCTCCCTGCCCTTTCCCGTTGGTAATTATAAATGTGTTTTCTTTCTTTTTTTTAAGTCTTTCTTGAATTCGTTACAGTATTGCTTGTGTTTTATGTTTTGTTTTTTTCGGTCCTGAGGCATGTGGGATCATAGCTCCTGACCAGGGATCAAACCCACACCCTGTGCATTCCCACACCCCGTGCATTGGAAGGCAGAATCTTAACCCTTGGACTGCCAGGGAAAGGGAAGGTGATGTGAAAGTCGCTCAGTTGTGTCCGACTCTTTGCGACCCCTTGGACTATACAGTCCATGGCATTCTCCAAGCCAGAGTAAGGGAGTGGGTAACAGTTCCCTTCTCCGGGGGATCTTCCCAAGCCAGGGATTGAACCCAGGTTTCTTGGCTTCCCTGGTGGCTCAGAGGTTAAAGCGCCTGCCTCCAATGCGGGAGACCCGGGTTCGATCCCTGGGTCGGGAAGATCCCCTGGAGAAGGAAATGGTAACTCACTCCAGTATTCTTGCCTGAAAAATCCCATGGATGGAGAAGCCTGATAGGCTACAGTCCATGGGGTCGCAAAGAGTCGGACACGACTGAGTGACTTCATTTTCACTTTCACTCTTGCATTGCAGGCGGATTCTTTACCAGCTGAGCCACCAGGGAAGCCCTTTTTTTTTTTTTAATGATGCACCAACTTGTTCTTGGCCCCTGTGTGTGTGTTTATGGTAGTGCAGGCTTCCTCTGGTTGTGGCGAGTGAGGGCTGCTCTCCGTTGCGGTGCGCGGGCTTCTTGTTGCGGCGCCGCTTGCGCAGAGCTCAGGCTCTAGGCACTCAGGCTTCAGCTGTGGCTCATGGGCTCAGTTGCTCCACGGCAGGTGGCATCTTCCCGGACCAGGGATCGAATTCTGGTCCCCTGCATTGGCAGGTGAGTCTTACCCACTGCACCACCAGCGAAGTCCCATAAGTTTATCTTCTGTTAGACAGCTTTTAATACATGTGGCTACGAAGTGGAGAAGCAAGGGTGGTAGCTAGAGGAGAAAGCGGGTTCCAGATTTGTTTTTAATGGAGAAGACTTGAACTTATTTAAATGGCAGTTGGAAGGAGCCAGTGGAAAAGGGAGTGGTGGTGGAGACTGGCTTCTGAAAGGTGTGATGAGGTGGAGTCCAGATCAGAGCACAGTGCTCAACAGTTGAGTTCTGTAGACACTGGGGAGTCTGGGCGAGTCAGCCGAGACTGTGCAGTACACCAGGAAAAGAAGCCAAAGGCCTGATCTCAGGCTTGGGGGGGTGGCCATGCTGAAGGACACGGAGACTTTTCAAAGGTGGAACCAGGTGGATATGAGAGGAGGAAGTTGAGGCAGGGATCTTGATTTTTGTGCCCCTAGTGTCTAGTACTGGAGAAGGCAATGGCACCCCACTCCAGGACTCTTGCCTGGAAAATCCCATGGACGGAGGAGCCTGGTAGGCTGCAGTCCATGGGGTCTCGAAGAGTCAGGCATGACTGAGTGACTTCACTTTCACTTTTCACGCTCATGCATTGGAGAAGGAAATGGCAACCCACTCCAGTTATCTTGCCTGGAGAATCCCAGGGACAGAGGAGCCTGGTAGGCTGCTGTCTATGGGGTCGCACAGGGTCGGACACGACTGAAGCAATTTAGCAGTAGCAGCAGTGTCTAGTACAGAGCACGTGTTAAGTGTGTGTTTAATGGCTTTGAGTTTCTCAAGACTGGAGCATAGGCTCTGGAGGGTTATGGACATAACAAGTTAGCTTGAATATCTTCATGGTGGAAATCCTGATTCTTCTTGAATTTTGGAAACAGCCAGAGGTCACTCAGAGCCAAGACAAATTGTTGAGTAAGTGGATGGTCAATTCAGAAACTGTTCCTTGTGGGTTAAAAAGTAAAAGCAAGAAACAGGTGTGGCTTAAAATAATGAGACTTGCTGGGGGTGAGATGTGGCAGTCTTAACAGGCCTTTCATGTAAGAGTTCCCAGAACATTTCATGCCGGTACCTCCAGAACTGGGAAGATTCATTTTGATGTCTGTGTTCATTAAAAACCCTCTCACTAAACCATTGTTTCACCCATAACCCGGTTGGAGGGAGTGTCTCAGACTTTTCTGCCTCAGAGTTTGTGAGGTTTTTGGTGCACTGTGTGAGCAGTACCACCCTCAAAACACAAAAGCTTCTCCCCCTTGAAAGTCTAAGACGTTTAGATCCAGGAGGTGATGCATGCATAGGAGAGAAGTAGGTAGGCTGAGGCTTTAAAACCTTCTGCCAGCTTGTTCACCTCTTCCCTGTGCTGCGAGGATAGCTGCCGGTGCCCTGGCTGCCCCAGAAGGCCGCCAGGCAGTCTTGAAGTGTGCAGAGCCGTGCATTGTCTATTCATGGCCCCTGTGCCTGTAGACCAGGGTCCGGTGCCTGTCACTGTGCCTGTGGCAGTCTGGAGTTACCCAGAGAGAACAAAGCTGCACACACGGGCGCACAACAGAGTCTTGTAACAGCCCTGTCCTGTTTCCTAGGGCCGAGTCAGGTACCACAACCTGATCTTAGCTGCCCGCTTTATTTCACGAAGTTAGCACCTGAACCACACCAGGAGCATCGTGTTCTGTCCCTTTTGGAGGGACATGGACGGGCTCTGTGCTACTGCCCGTACTTCTCTGAGCCCACACAGCCCTTCCCCATCCTTTTTCAGCCTTTAGTAAACTTTCCCCATCTTTCAAGGTTCAACTTCCCCTGCAGACACTTTGCTGGCTCCCCTGAGCAGAATGAGCAGGAACTAGAAAGAGCACAGGCTTTAAAGTGAGCCAGACCTGAGTTGGGGTGCTAACACTGCTGCCTGAGCTTCACCCCCAGCCCCAAGTTTCCATTCCCTCACCCATTAAATGAATATAATAATACCTGTCTCATGGTATGTTTTGAGAATTGAGATTGGATCTGTGAAAGAACCTAGCACAGTTCTTGGCAAGTAGGAGGCGTTCATGAAATGTTTGTTCTTTTCCTACTGTACTGGTAAGTGATGGGAAATCAGCACAACCAGGGCTTTTGAGGAGAAGGACAAGGCCGCACCTTGTGTAACCTGGAGAGCAGACCTTTCTGGGTGCTGGCTAGGGACAGTTGTAGGAAAGGCCGACCCGAAAAGAGACTTGTTCATTCCATGTACTCAGGACTGTGAGCATGGGCTGAAAGGAAGGAAAAGGCAGGCTTTGCTTCAGTAAAAACAAGGAACAACCAGAACCGGCTTTTAAAATATTTATCTATTTATTTACTGGCTGCTTCCGGTCCTTTGTTGCTGCGCTTAGACTTCCTCTGGTCGCAGTGAGCGGGGGCTGCTCTGGGGAGCGCAGGCTCTAAGCACACAGTAGTCAGAGCACGGGGGCTCAGGAGTCTTCCTGGACCAGAGATCGAACCCGGGCCCCCTGCGTTACCAGGCGCATTCCTACGCACTGTACCACCAAGGAAGTGCCAGGACCATTTTTTAAAAAGTGGAACGCCACTGCTTTTGAGGCCACGGAGTCGCTGTGGCTGGGGAGATGAGCAGCTGGATGATTGCTCGGCAGGGATCTTGTGGAGGAGGGAACCGTGCGTGGAGCAGAGCATCACTCAGCCTTTCCAGCACCAGGGTCTGTTAACCCCATCTTCTACAAGGTGGGGATCCTGCCCCCGCACTCCCCGCTTCTTCAGCCTCTGAACCCCTCGCTTCTGTGTGCAGGTGAAGATGCCTGGAGGTGTCAGGGCTGTGGAGACCACGTTGCTCCCAACCAGCGGTTGTACAGGACCGTCAGCGAAGCCTGGCATACCTCCTGCTTCCGGTAAGTGAGACCATGTGCCTGTCTTCACCAGTGCCCTGTGGGGCAGGCACTGGCCTTCATCCTCTGGAAGATACAGAACAAGCTTCTGACTTGAGAGTTTCCATTTCGAGGGGTGGTGTTCAAGGGGCAAAGAGGGAGGTGCCCAGGAAGTGCATGTTTGCACAGGTCAGGTGTGGCCCCCCAACACCAGATGGAACTGGAAGAAGGGCACGTGGGCCAGGTACGGCTAGAGGTGGGAGGTTTGGGGATGGGGGGAGCCCTTTTCAGGGTGTCCCAGCACCCTCACCTGGCAGATGAGGAGACTGAGGACGAGAACGCATAGCTTTTCTACACCTGCACTTCTGATTACACGTGTGCCTTGAGGGCTGTTGGCACAGCCAGCTCTTCTTCACCCCAGGATGCCTCCCTAGCTTCCTGCTGTTTGTTATTAACTCTGTTATATCCGTGGCTCTTAGATGATTGTTTGGAGAAAGCTTGGTTTCTTGAAAGCAGCACAGCCTTTAATGTCAGATCTGTTCCTGCTCTCTGAGACTCAGTTTCCTCATCAGGAAAATACAGATGTTAGTCATCTCTCTCACAGACTTGTTGAGATCTAATGAAGTCAAATATAGTAGGTACCTACTGAATGGCTATAATCCTCGAGAGTAGGAGCTTGTCTTTGTTTAATACAGAGTGTAACCCAGCGCCTGGCCTGCAGTCATTCTTCACCGGGAGGCTGGGTGGGCATTTGTGGTCTGAAGCGGCAGGGCTGTGCTCACGACGAAGAATGAGATAGAATGCGGACAGGCACCACGTGCTGTAAATTCCCGCTCCCACACACAGCAAAGCGTCCCCTGTGCTGATAGCAAGTTACTGAATTGCCCTTTGAGCACTTGCCTCCGCCCAGGAAACTGCGTGGGGGCTTGGCCTGGAGGGCTCTGGCCTCTGGAGGAGTTGGAGCACTTTCCTGCCCTTTCAGCTCTAGCTCGGAGCTCGTCAGTTTTGTGCCTCTGACTGCCTTGGTTACTCCTCTTATCCCCAGGGAGGTTGACTCTACTTCCGTTTTGCTTCTTTGGTAAGATAGGAGCAGAGTGTCAGAGCTGCAGGGGCCTCTGGCTGCCCTTTCATTTTTCAGCTCAGCCAAACCAGCATCAGAGCCCTGTGAGTTCCCAGGCTGGAACTCTCCTCGGCCTTCAGCCGACACGGTCATGTTTGTTCCTGCCATTTTCCTACTTGTATGGATATGTTCTATCCAAAATAGGCAAGAATGGGTAGAACAAGCTATAGGAGAATTGCTGGATTCTCTTGTAACTAGAAGCACCACATGCTTTTCTGAATGATACAGCCCCTTCATATCACAGACTCGAGGCCTGAAACGAGAAAGACAAAAATTACATGAAATGAGCTGGCTCTAGAACTGAAGTCTTGGGTCACTAGTAGGTCTGGTGAGATGCTAGCTTGTTAGAGTGCACTGTGTGTGTGTGTGTATGAGACAGAAACAAGTACACGCTCACAAAGAAGTGAGGCACGTTATCCTGGTGGCAAAGAGTGCAGGCTGTGAAAGAGAACTGTTTTCAAACCCTGGCTTTGCAGTTTATAAACTGGCCGTCAGTGACTTCCCTGAGCTTCAGGTACCTCACCTGTAAAATGGGGAAAAGAACAGTTCTCGTCTCACAAGGTTGGTGAAGAGGATTAAGTGTAGTGACCTGTAAAAAGTCCCTGGCATAATTCTGACACATAGAAAACCATTAATAATCAGCAGTTGTCATTAAGTGTTATGTTGAGTGTGTCTGTGTTCCCCTACATGCACATGTGTATTTTAACTTTGAACCACCTGGCACAGTTAAACCAATGTCATGCCTGTGGGGGAAGCAGAGTATTTCAGTTCAGTCTCCTATTTGCAGCTTTGCCTCAAGGACAGAATCTTTCTGATCTCGCTCTGCTGACGGGGCACGTCTCCTGACTCCTGAGCTTTCCCGTGAAGTGGATGGCGTGGAACCCTCGGACAGAGCCTGGCAGTTTGCCCTGGGGAGACTGGCTGCTCTGGAGCCGATTCGTTGTTGCTCAGTCGCTCAGTCCTGTCCGACTCTTTGTGACCCCGCAGACTGCAGCATGCCAGCCTTCCCTGTCCTTCACTAGCTTCTGGAGTAGGCTCAAACTTATGTCTTTTGAGTCGGTGATGCCATCCAACCATCTCATCCTCTGTCACCTCCTTCTCCCACCTCCAATCTTTCCCTGCATCAGGGTCTTTTCCAATGAGTTGGCTCTTTGCATATGGTCGCCAAAGTATTGGAGCTTCAGCATCAGTCCTTCCCGTGAATATTCAGGGTTGATTTCCTTTAGAATTGATTGCTTCGATCTTGCTAATTTGACTTTGCCCCAAATTGGAGGAATGTCTTCAGGGCTTGGAAGGACTGCATTTTCTGACTCTAGAAGTGACCTTGGTTACGAGGAGCACAAGGCCTCAGCCTGAACGGTCTTAAAAGGTCTCTTCCACCCCAGCTTATCCGATTTCAGAGTGGGGGTTCAGAGTGTCTGGGTTCAAGTCTGGCAAAAGCAGAACCCTCCCTTCCAGCTACCCAAAGAAAATCCATTCTTTGTGACTCCCAGCCCCGCTTTTACCCAGCTGGACTCCAGTTACAATAAAGGAAATGACTTTTCTTCTCCCCTTCCCCCACACCTTTGTTTTCCTAGTCACAGGGTGGGGCTGGATATTGAATGGAGAAATTGCTGGAGTTTGGCCCAAACTCCTCCCCTCGCCTTCTTACACCAGCCCGTCCCCTGTCTGCAGCCACATCCGTAATCTTGCCTCTGACAGGGCCTTCCGCCAGATTCTCAGGTTCCCCGGACAACAGGAAGTCACTTAAGGCTGGGAACCGCAGTTGTACAGTGGAGGCCAGGTGACAAACCTCCTGGAAGTCCGGAATTGTGCTGGTGCCGGTGGGCGCCTGGCCAGGATCCCCCTGGTCTCTGGACGCTTGGTGACCGCCCCTCCCGCTTCCTCTCCTCAGCCTTTGCAGTGGGCCCATTTGGACTCTTAAGTTCCTCCAACCTTCCTTCTCCATGAGCAGTGCTGTTGGTTCTAGAGCTGGGCCCTTCTCTCTGAAGCTCTCTGGAAAACTGGCCCCCTCTTGCTGGGGAGGAAAGCAGCTGGGCCACACATCATTTGTTGTTGTTTAGTTGATATGCTGTGTCTGACTTTGTGACCCCGTGGACTACAGCAAGCCAAGTTTCCCTGTCCTTCACTGTCTCCCAGAGATTGTTCAAACTCATGTCCATTGAGTCGGTGTTGCCATCCAACCATCTCACCCTCTGTCGCCCCCTTCTCCTCCCGCCCTCAATCTTCCCCAGCATCAGGGTCTTTTCCAATGAGTCAGCTCTTCCCATCAGATGGGCAGTGTATTGGAGCTTCAGCTTCAGCATCAGTCCTTCCAATGAATGTTCAGGGTTGATTTCTTTTAGGATTGACTGGTTTGATGTCCTTGCTGTCCAAGGGACTATCAAGAGTCTTCTCCAGCACCACAATTCGAAAGCGTCCGTTTTTTGGCACTCATTGTAGCTGAGGTTAAAACAAGAAGCTCTGGGTGGTGACCTGGCCTCTTGGCATGTTTGCAAAACAGGTGACGGGTTTTCTGAAGGTTGCCCTTTTCACCCTCGTCAGCGACGTTTGGCCAAGGAGGAGGGAAAAGCTGACTCTGCTGGTCTTCATGGCCCCAACCTAGAGCTCTTCTGTCTGACCTACTCTGACATCATCTTCAGAGGGAAACACCGTGCCCCCTCCCCCCATAGGGCTCTGCTCACTCTCAGGGCCTTCTTCCTCAGGGCTTTGAAGAGCTTTCTCTTTGGAGAAGTGTTTGCTAAAGACAGAGCTCTGGAAAAGGGATGATGCAGATAGAAAGCTGTCGTCAGTTCGTCAAGCTGCAGACCATTTCCTCTAAATTTGTGACTCCAGGAAAGGCTGGTGAAGAAATCACAGACGTAGCCACCGACTGTGGTGTAACGGGCTGGCTGACGACAGGGCTTTCTGCGGTGCTGAGAGCACCCACACCCCCATCCACACAGGCACAGTAGCTTGATGATTAGAGCAACAGGTACCATTTATCGAGTGCTCATTCTGCACCAGACACTGTCCTAAGCACTTCACGTACATTATCTCATTTAATTTCCACAGCACCCTAATAATTGATGGTGCTGGTCTTAACCTATGTAAACAAACATAGGGAAGTGGAGCTTACTTGCCCGCAGTCACAAAGCTAGTAGCTGGCATAGCTGGGATCTGAACCGAGGTATCCTGCCTCCTCGCTTAACAGTCTTTGCATTCCTGACTGGGGCGGTCATTTAACCTCCCTGAGGCTAGATTTCCTCTTCTGTAAAGTCAAGGTGAAAAGAGACCACTGGTGGTATCAGCTAACATTGAGGGACCTCTGTTCAAAGGCTTCCAGAGCTCTAGTGTCAACAGAAAGTGCTGTTAAATGGCTCCGGGCGTGGGAGTCAGTGGACCAACCCTGCCCCCTGCTGTTGGTGCTGCTGCCACTAAGCCCTTGATGCCCGTTGACCCGTTTGTTCAGTTTATCTCTAAGGAAACCGTCAGCAGCAGGGCATTAAGGTGGGCGGTCAGGGGCCTTTCGCCTGCCGCGGCGGGAAGGGAAAGGGCAAACACCTGGGCCGCCTTCTGCCCCCACAGGGGACTCCATCGTGGACAAGGTGGGACTGTATGCAGCAGAGCTGTGCGCCTTAATCTTGCTCTGTTTTCTGGAAAGAGAAAACTAAGACCCTGTAGAAGCCCCGCAGCAGCTATTGGGGCATAGATGGAGAGGGGTTGTGGGGAGCCAGGGATGGACGACTGATATTTACTAAGCATTGTATTGGGAGTTTTACTTAGATTGTCTGATTGAATCGGTTTCACTTAGATTGTCTTACAGTAATCCTGCAACCCCATTTTGTCCTGAAACAGAAAGGCCCAGAAAGGATAGGTAACTTGCTCAGGGTCACACAGAGCTGACATTTGAATTCAGGTCTCTCTGGGTTGGGTGGGGGTGGGGGTGGGGGGGTCTTGTTTCCACTGTGACTTCCACAAAGGAACAATAGACCTGGATATTTGAGCTTTAACTGAGCCAGGCCAGCTGTGTAACTGTGGCCCAGTTCCTTAGCTACGATGAGCATCATTTTCTTATCTCTAAGATGTGGTGAAAGTTACCCACCTCATGAAGTCACTGTGAGCATCACGGAGAGCCCTGAGAGCGTCAGGATGGGGCAGCGCAGGGTCAGCGGCTGCAGGGGCAACTCTGGTCCTTAGTTAGCCATTCTGACTTCACTTGGAGCATCATCTACTGTATTAAAGCGCACAGTTGGCTCCTGCTGGGGACACAGACTTGACTTCTTGGCCTGGTCTCCTAGCTTGGAGCATTCTTAACAGTGGGCTCTTGTCTGGCTTCCACTGTGTCTCTCTCCTTGTTGGTCCAGAGGACAGCCCCACCAGTCTGTCTGCCGGCCAGTCTTCAGTCCATCTTGTCTGGCCTCCTGAGCTGTGCTGGAGGTGGTAACGAGAACCAGAGTTTGTAGTCAGGCTGCTTGAGTTTCCATCCCAGCACCTCTTGAGTTGCTGCCTTCATCTTTCTTTGCTACAGTTTCCTCCTCTATAAAGGAGTGACTTGGTTCCATCTCAAAAGGTCATTCGTTGTGCAGACTAAATTTGATGGTGCATTCAGAGCACTCAGCACTGTGCCTGGCCGTAATCAGGACTTAATAGGTGCTGGCTTTGATTGTTGGTGTCTCAGTCACTCTGGAAGAGGCCCCTCCCCTTGGCTTCCCCGAGTTTCCCCGATCTCTCTGGTCGTTCTGGCTTGTTCACCCCTCTCTACCCAACTCTGAAATGCTGCTGCCCCTCCGGGTACTCTGTTTCCTCCCTGGGCAGCCTCACCCACCCCCACGGCTCCTGTCGTCCTGCGCTCACTAGTGACTGTATACTCCACACACTGATGAAACTAGTACCAGTCCAGACTTTTCCACCGAGTTCTAGACTAGCTGTCCTTCTGTTAATGCTGCTGCCCCTCCGGGTACTCTGTTTCCTCCCTGGGCAGCCTCACCCACCCCCACGGCTCCTGTCGTCCTGCGCTCACTAGTGACTGTATACTCCACACACTGATGAAACTAGTACCAGTCCAGACTTTTCCACCGAGTTCTAGACTAGCTGTCCTTCTGTCGACCTCACATGTCCCTTTGGATGTCTTATGGACATCTCAGACCCTGCTGAACCTTCAGTCTTCCCCCCTAAAACTGACTTCTTTTCCACTGTTACCTGTCCCATTGAATGGTGCCACCATCCGCTCACTGCCCAAGCGACAGCCCAGGTGTCCTTCACCTCTTGTCATCCGCATATCCAAGCCTGCCAGTTTTATTAATATTTCTTTGAATAGTAATATAATAGCTTTGAATGCCTCCACTTCTTTCCATTGCTCCTATCACCACTGTGTTCTGGGTTCCACCATCCCTCACCTGATGACCGCAGTAGACATCTAACTGTCCATAGTCACTCTGCACCCCCAGTCCATTCTCCACAGAGAAGCCAGAGTGGGTGATCTGTGGGGAAAAAAAAAAACAACAAACCAGTGTGACCATATCACATTCTGTCATCTCTCTGTCTTATACACTTCAGCAACTTTCTAGCGTTCTTAGATCAAGGCCATAGTCCTTCCTGGTGCCTGTAGAGCCCCCTGTGACCTGGCCTCGCCCCAACAGCCTCTGTTACCTCTGCTTCAGCCTTGCTGCCCCTCACAGGTCCAAAACTTGCTCTTCTTTCTACTGAAGGGACTTTGTTCCTGCTATTCACTCTGCCTGGAATGCCTCCTCACCCTCTTTTGGTCTAATTAACACCTGCTCATCCTTCAGATCTCTACCTGGATGAAGAACGGATGTCTCAGGGAAGTTGCTGCAGAATAGGTCATGGCCCCTGTTTCACAGACCTTTCCCTTTGAAGCCTTTTTTGTGGGTTTAAGCTTGCATTTATTCACTCGATCATCTCCTTAATGACATCCTCAGATCTGTACTCTGCTAGCATAACTTGGTTGGGGACTACAGGGGTTTTTACCTGTCATGTGTCACCACTGAGCTCATGTTGGCATGGGAGGGATAGTTGTTGAATGAATTGCCAGGGGGTGGCCAAGAGATGTGATGTAAGTGAGGCCTTTCCTTGCCCTTCCTTCCCCACATCCTTCCCCCAGCAGCCTCTGTGGCTGCAGTTACTGTAAATGGCAGTGAGTGATTGGTTCTGAATCTTGGGTTACTTGGGACAGCTGCCTGCACCTGTTGAGGTGAGAAGTTAAAGACTTGTCTTCTGCTCCCAAAGGAACCAGAGAGGCTGGCCCAGGAGCCCTCCTGGCAGGTCTCAGCGGCAGGTCTTGACCTGTCCTTCGGTGTAGGTACAGTCCAGACAGGAGCAAGCCCTGGAGAGAGAAAGAGCTCAGCTACTATGGCCCAAACTGGTTATGAACTGCCCTGAAATCTGCCAAATCTCAATTCTAAGTTTTAAATTTTATTGTTTTCCTTGGTGGCTCAGAGGATAAAGCGTCTGCTTGCAATGCAGGAGACCCAAGTTTGATCCCTGGGTTGGGAAGATCCCCTGGAGAAGGAAATGGCAACCCACTCCAGTATTCTTGCCTGGAGAATCCCGTGGACAGAGGAGCCTGGTGGGCTACAGTCCACGGGGTCACAAAGAGTTGGACACGACTGAGTGACTTCACTTTCACTTTGTTTTTTAAACTTTTAGAAATCTTTGAAAGATGGCATTAGCTAAAGATGACCATTGAGTATAAAGTAGGGGAGAAAAAAAAATATTTTACTTTTGGGTGATTTCTGGTGGGGAGAGTGTGGATTTGGGCACTTCCCCAAGAACTTGGAGATGAAGTTTGCCCTGTGGGGGTTAGACTGCTTGGGTGCGTGTGGAAAGGGAGCAGTCTTGTGTGGTAGTTAAGAAAGACTCTAGAACCAGATTGTGTGGAGGCAAATCCTGGTCCTGCCATCTACTAGCTGGGCACCTTGAGCAGGTTACCCACCCTCTCTGTGCTTTGTTTCTTCATCTGTGAAATGGAGCAAGTTGCCTACCACCTGCCTCCTGGTATGGCTGTGGGAGTGAGTGAGTGAGTGAAGCTGTGTGTTGCCCTGGTAGGACCAGGCTTGGCAGAGCAAGCACTTGTCACTGTTATCTGCTTGTTGGTAGCTGCCAGGGAGCCAGATGTCTCCCAGGGCTGGAATCAGTATGTAAATCGGTGACGCTTGCTCCTTGGAAGAAAAGCTATGACCAACCTAGACAGCATATTAAAAAGCAGAGACATGACTTTGCCAACAAAGGTCCATCTGGTCAAGGCCATGGTTTTTCCAGTGGTCATGTATGGATGTGAGAGTTGGACTATAAAGAAAGCTGCTGCTGCTGCTAAGTCACTTCAGTCGTGTCCGACTCTGTGTGACCCCATAGACAGCAGCCCAGCAGGAAAGAAAGCTGAGTGCTGAAGAATTGTTGCTTTTGAACTGTGTTGTTGGAGAAGACTCTTGAGAGTCCCTTGGGTTGCAAGGAGATCCAACCAGTCCATCCTAAAGGAAATCAGTCCTGGATGTTCATTGGAAGGACTGATGCTGAAGCTAAAACTCCAGTACTCTGGCCACCTGATGCAAAGAGCTGACTCATTTGAAAAGACCCTGATGCTGGGAAAGATTGAAGGCAGGAGGAAAAGGGGATGACAGAGGATGAGATGGTTGGATGGCATCACCGACTCAATGGACATGAGTTTGACTAGGCTCCAGGAGTTGGGGATGGACAGGGAGGCCTGGCGTGCTGCAGTCCATGGGGTCGCAAATGTCGGACATGACTGAGCGACTGACAGAACTGAACATACCTAAAGAAGTAATGATTTTTTTTTTTTTCAATTAAAATTAGTTTAAAAACTAGTAGAAGTCTTCCCTGGTGGCTCAGTGGTAAATAATCCACCTGCCAATGCAGAAGACATGGATTCGATCCCTGGTCCAGGAAGATCCCACATGACACGGAACAACTCAGCCCATGCACCGCAACTGTTGACTCTGTGCTTTAGAGCCCGTGAGCTGCAACTGCTGAAGCCTGCGCTCCCCAGTGCCGGTGCTCCACAAGAGAGGTCACCGTGATGAGAAGCCCTTGCACCACCACTAGAGAGTGGCCTCGACTCACTATAATGAGAGAAAAGCCTGCACAGCAACAAAGACCTAGCACAACCAAAATAAGTGATGTTTAAAGAAAAGAAAAGTCAGTAGAATGATGTCCAGCAATGAAACAGAAAGTGAAAAGTCAGGCAAAACTAGAAGTATGTCCGCATAGAGATACCGAATCTGGGTTTAGTCACCAGAAGGACCTTCTTTGTTGCAGGCGCGGCTGGTTTGGTTAGCTCACAACTCCCAGAATGACATTTCTTTCCATGACTCTTCATTTCCCTTTATCTTAGGTTCATGGTCACATTGCGGCTTTCTGATGTTTAATTCAGCTTCCTGGGTTCTTCTCTTTTTTTTTTTGGCCACACGGCATGTGGAATACTAGTCCCCGACCAAGAATCAAACCCTCATCCTTGCAGTGAAAGTGCTGTATCTTACCATGGGACCATGAGGGGAGTCCCTAAACTGACTTTTAAAAAATTAAATAAAAGGACCACCTCAATGGAGACCTGGCCTGAGGATGAAGCTGTGCTCTGCTGTTGGTGAACACTAGCTGGCCAGCAGGCTTCAGTGGATGTACACGCAGCCAGCCGTGGACTTGAGACAAATGCTAGTAATGGGAGAGGAGCTGGCAGCTCAGGACCGGCACTCCCTTTGTATTTCAGTCTTCCTGTTCTCTTGGTTGAGAGCCTCTGCTTGCTTAATGCCTCCGACGACTCCTCTTCCCCGTGGGGGACCTGCCTCGTGGTGGCCTGCCCTGCCCTCCCTCACCATCCCAGCCTCCCGCTGCTCTCTCGCTCACACGTGCCTGGTGCTGCGGCGGATGGGCCTTCCTCTGTCCCGCCTCAGTGCTTTTGCACAGGTTGTTCCTTCAGCTGGAATGCCTCTTGTCTGCCTGGCAATCAGCCCGTTAGATTCGGCCAATCCCTCATGGAGGGGCCTCCCCAAATGCACCGGCTCTCCTCCCCACCAGTCAGAGGAGACTTTCTCCTTCTGTTATTCTCAGTGTATAACCTCAGGTGCGGCTCTGTCAGCATTTGTTTACATGTCTATCATCACTCCCCGAGTATGAAATTCTCTCAGTCTGAAGCTGCGTGCAGTTCATCTTTGTATCCCAGAGCTCGGCAGAGTGCCAAGAACACAGCGGGCACTTGGGGTTTGTCTGGTGAACCATGTTTTTGTCCAATGACCACCTTTCTCTTGAGACTCTTGGATAAAGCCCGCCCAGTACATGTCATCACCATCTCTTTGTTCTGCAGTGTTCTCCCAGGCGAGGGCGCTTCTTCTGACATGGGGACATGGAATAAGACCTCCATCTGTAAATGCCATTCTAGAGTCTGAAGTGAACAGTGCTGCAGCCTTGAGGGATGGCATGCCTTCTGCACAGCCCAGCCCATGGTGCTAGAACCTCTCCTCCCTTGGGCAGTGCTGGAAGAGTGCTAACAGGCTGTCTTTCTCCACCCTCCTCCCCATGACCAGGAAAAACCTCCCAGTACCTCAGGCCGGATTATCCAAGTGGTTTTCTATGCGTCAGTCACCTTCTGGTCCTGCCTTACCCAGTAGTGATCCTGGTTAGATTGGGGGGCCCCACCCTGCTCCCATCAGTAGCACTGACTCTTGCAGCAGCACTGGCTGTTTTTGTTTTTTTAAATATTTATTTATTTGACTGAGCCAGGTCTTAGTTGGGGCATGTGGGCTCTAATTGCAGCATGTGGGATCTAGTTCCCTGACCAGGGATCAACCCTGCATTGGGAGCATGGAGTCTTAGCCACTGGACTACCAGGGAAGTCCCTGTTTTTGTTTTTGGCAGCCCTTGTGCTTTGCTTTGTTAACTTGTTTCAGTTCCAGAGGTGGCCTTTTCATGAGACGACCCTGTATTCTGGAGTCACCTTTCCCCACTGTACCTTGAGCAACACTGCAGTGTCACTGAGGACAAGAGAGAGGCAACTACTGTGCGTTCCAGATGAGTAAGAACAGCGCCAGGAGGGGGTGTCCCCAGTGAGCCAAGGCTTCACAGGATGTCAGCCTCCAAACCTTTCTTTATTCCAGCTGCATCCAGAATAAGCAGATGAACAGACTGCCTGTAGCCGTTTCCTCCTTTGTAGTAGGGGATGCTAGTGATCTGTCCTGCCTGCCCCTCGGGTTTTGTGTGAGGATAGGATGGAATCAAGGGGAAGAGCGCACAGGAGAGAGGAAAGCTGTGCTTTCAGCCTTCACTCTGCGTCGGAACCACTGGGGCTTATGCAGAATGCAGTTCTTGGGCTGGCTCACAGCAGCTCTTACTACATCGGCCTGGGGTGGGCTCAGGAAGCTTCATTTTTAACAAGTTGCCCCGGGGCGTCTCATGCTACTGTTCTTTTCACCATGGTTTCAGAAACACCACTGTAAATCAAAGAACAAGTATAAAATAGTTATTCGAGGCAACTTTAGTGCCTTGGACCTGGAATCCTAGTCTTGGTTAAATCCCAGCTCTGCCTGTTCCTAAACCCGTGACCTTGAATGACCTTCTCTTTGAGCTTCAGTTCTTCATAAGTACAAAGGAGACGATACTTTTCTTCCTGGAATCCAAAGTCTTGGGTTAAATTCCAGCTCTCCCTATTCTCAGACCTGTGACCTTGAATGACCTTCTCTTTGAATTTCAGTATTTTGTCTGTAAAATGGAGCTGTTACACCCCAACTTCACAGGGTTATGAGAATTAAAATATTATGTGAGCAAGGCAATCTCAGTAAAGGGCTCATGGAATTCAGTCAGTGTTTTACAGAAAGGGAGCCAAGTGTTCGCTACTTCTGGAACGTGGTGTCGTGTTAACAAACATAGGGCGAAAGACAGTCCTTGGCGCCAAGCTTAATCAGATGGCACAGAAATCTGAATAGAGCCTTAGACATAGAGTCCAGCCCCTTGAAACTCGGAAGGGAGGATGGAAAGCCCAAGGTATACAAGGGTACCCAGTCACATGAAATGTGTTTAGATGGAAAAATTATTCCTTAATACACTGAAGAAAGAAAGGCGGGGGTGGGGGGACCTTATGGGTGTAGAAACAAAACCGATGTTAGTAACTTTTGAGAAACTGTGCTGCTGCTGCTGCTGCTAAGTCACTTCAGTCGTGTCCGACTCTGTGTGACCCCATAGACAGCAGCCCACCAGGCTCCCCCATCCCTGGGATTCTCCAGGCAAGAATACTGGAGTGGGTTGCCATTTCCTTCTCCAATGCATGAAAGAGAAAAGTGAAAGTGAAGTTGCTCAGTCTGTCCGACTGTTAGCGACCCCATGGACTGCAGCCCACCAGGCTACTCCGTCCATTGGATTTTCCAGGCAAGAGTACTGGGGTGGGGTGCCATTGCCTTCCCTGGAGAAACTGTGCAGAATGGGGTAGTCCCCCCGGGTGTAATTGCTTGTTACTGTATAATTATTAATACCTTCTGTGTTCCAGGCATTGGTGATCTAATCATGAATAAGAATGGAGATGGCTAACTGGCCTGGTTTTCAAAAAGGAAGAAAAATAGAGATCCTGGGAAAAGTACTCGTAATCTTTTTGACTTGACTCCTTCACAGAGTCCTGATGGGATTTTGTGGACAAATTCCCGTGGGATTCCGTGGAATTTTGCAGATGTTGGAATAGGTGGGCAGTGAACACTTAGGACAGGGGCTTCAGCAGCTGTGGATCCGTCGTGACTCGTTAGACCTGACTTCATGTTCTCATTGGGTCCTCTTGAATTCTACAAGGCATTGGATAAAATCTTTTGTGATATCCTAACAGTGCGAATGTGGGCAGGAAATCTGGAGAAATCAGAGGCAGAAGTTCTAGGTACCCAGCACTTTGGGGCTGTGTGTTGTTGCAGAGGCCGGATTCCTGAATACTTCACTTAGGCTCCTGTTCAGGCAAGGCCTAGGACTGGAGGTCGGCAGACCCGGCTTTTAATCTCAGCCCTGAGCTTCCCACAGCAACTCAGATGGGTTGCTCACATCTCTGGGTTTCCCTTGGCTTGTCTGTGCTGTACATACTCCTTTCGAGGTTGTTGCAGGGACTGACCTGGATGATGAGCTTGAAAGCGCTCTGTAAATGGAGAACACTTTATAAACCTTAGTTTTCATCACCAGTCTAGAAGTTGCTCATAACAGGGTTCCTGAACCATTTACTAGGTATCTGTGAACATCAGGTGTGGACCTCACATATTCGATCTGGAGGTAGGTAGATACAGGCTCCGAATCCCTCTCGTATGTGATGTGCTTGAGGACGCATCAGGGAATCCCCTTCCCAAGAAGATATGAGTGCTCAGTGGGAGGTGGGCCTAGAAAAGGAAGGAGACAGCTGCCAGCTGGCCGTGGAGGAGGCTGTAGAAGGAGCTAAGGGAACAAGGACTTGGGGACTACCCAGGGAGAGCCTGCATGGCTGGGTCAGGAAGTGGAGGGGAGGAGGTGGCCAGAGCTGCGACCCCAGGAGCGAAGCTGCGGAGACAGCCTGGGGATCCCCTGTGCAGGGTGCCCAGGCAGGCTTAGCTTTGGACAGGAGCACTAGAAAAGTGTGTGAGGCGTTTGCTCTAAACCGTGGGACTTCTTTTTGTTTTTGTCCGTTTATCATTTTAAAAACCAGCATTTAGGAGCTTCCCTGGTGGTCCAGTGGTTAAGAATTCGCCTTGTAATTTTGGGGACACCGTTTCCATCCCTGGTCTGGGAAGATTGTACATACCACATGGCACCTAAGCCTGTGCATCACAGTTACTGAGCGCACATGCCCTAGAGCCCAGGCTTTACAACGAGAGAAGCCGCCACCTTGAGAAGGCGGCGCACCACAACCAGAGGGTGGTCCTGCTAGCGACAGCTAGAGAAAACCCATGCGCAGCAGCAAGGACCCAACACAGCCCAAAAAAGCAGCACTTAGGGATTTCCCTGGTGGCCCGGTGGCTAAGACTGTTCTCTCCCAATGCAAGGGGCCCGGGTTTGATCCCCAGTGAGGAAACTAGAGCCCTCATGCTGCAAGACCTGGAGCAGACAAAAAAAAATTTAATAAATATATATATATGCACAGCACTTAAATGTAAGAAAAAAATGTAAGCAGTATCAAAAAGGTAGAAAATGAATGCTGTTTCATCTGTGCTGCTTGTTTCATTACCCTAGAGAGAAACCAATTAGCCATGCGGTAGAATCCAGCACGATCGCTAAGGATTATGTATGCAGACTTTTGAAACAATGGGATCACTCTGCACATCCTCTGCGACGCCTGGATTTTTCATATGACTGCTCATCCAGGACAGTTTCTGTTTCAGGACCTAAGGTCTCCCTCGTTATTTTTAACGGCTGCATAGTATTCTGTCACATGGATGTGCGATTGGATTTAGCCCAGTCCTGCTGATAGACACATGGATTGTTCTCATTTTTTAGTATTAAACCATGCTGTGAACACGTGTCTCGGCACATTTGTAGGAATATTTCTCTGGGCAAAATTTCTAGCAGAATTGCTGGGACTCTCCTTCCTGAGAGCTGACTGCTGCTGTAGTGTGGAAAATGAGCTGAAGTAGAAGGGGAGTCGGGGAAGGCAATGGCACCCCACCCCAGTGCTCTTGCCTGGAAAATCCAATGGACGGAGTAGCCTGGTGGGCTGCAGTCCATGGGGTCGCTAACAGTCGGACAGACTGAGCGACTTCACTTTCACTTTTCTCTTTCATGCATTGGAGAAGGAAATGGCAACCCACTCCAGTATTCTTGCCTGGAGAATCCCAGGGATGGGGGAGCCTGGTGGGCTGCTGTCTATGGGGTCACACAGAGTCAGACACGACTGAAGTGACTTGGCAGCAGCAGCAGCAGAAGGGGAGAAGAAGGGGAGCAGAGGCAGGAAGAACAGCCAGCAGGTGGGGTGACGCTGCTCCCTGGCTAAGGTCCCTGAGTAACCGTCCCTGGTCAGAGTCCTCCTGGCCAATAGAGGGCCCCACAGGGACAGAGTTCCTCAGGCGTCAGGCTATCTGACCAGAGCTGCCTCCGAGAAGAGGCTGGGGTGATTCATTCGTTCATAGTGTTACTTGGGGCCGCCGGCCTGGAGGGCTGTCCCCTCCAGCCTCTCACCAGCCACCTTGAAGCCCCGCTCCTCGGCATCAGCCGAGAAGCCGGTCGGCTGGGCTCCCTGCCAGGTTTCCAGCTTGTGAAACGTGCAGATTACTCCCTCTCCTGCCACCTTCCCCCGCCGCCACGCCAGTCCAGGGATCCCGGCACTGCCTCTGGCAGCATCCGCGTCTTGTGCCAGCCGCTCTGGTACCTAGAAGAATCGCTTCCCACCCAGAACCAATATCCAGGGGCAGGGCGTGGAAGTACCGCCTCCACTGTGACCTTTCACCTCCTGTTCTGAGGGGTTCGGCCCCTTCGAAGTTGGCCCCAAGGAGCCACACTCTTGGGTCTGAGCGGCCAGCGGCTTCTCACATCTGGTGGTCCCCCATCTTTTGTGTTTTCTCTGGAGGTCTGGATTTATGGGTGTCAAGTGGACTCTACCTGGGAGGGGCCTGGGAGGCGGATGCACCTCTTCCTGGGGGAGGTCCTCACATTAGTTCCCCACGCGCCCACCCACCCAGCGAGTCCTTTGTGAGGGAGCAGGGGGATGGAGAGAGCCTGCAGCCTCGCTTGCATTCCTAGACACCGACTCACTGTGCCCGCGCCGCTGGAACAGCAGAGCTGTGTGAAATGTCAAGAGGAGGTATGCTTGCGGGCTCCCTGGCCCTGTCTCGCCGTGGCTCGCATTTTCTGCCACCCGCACTTTGTTCATCAGATGGAAATCGGAAGGTGCAATTAGAAGATAATTTGCTAGTTCCAGACACTATTTGGGGCCCCCTCCTTGCCTGATCAAATTACAGGGGAACATAATAGATTTTTGGTGAGAAGTAGTTGGCTGGAAGAAGGAGAGCTCCCCGCTCTTCAGCTGGGCGGGCCTTTCGGTATCCCGTGTGCCGTCCCCGCTCCGTTCTGTGCACCACCACCCCCCCCGGCTCTTGTGTGGCCCCCAGGCTGGAATCCTGATCCTCCCAGGGACAGCTTAAGAGGTCTAAACTCAGATTGAGACCCAGGGGAAACAGGGAGCCCTCTGCAACTTCGTAGGGCTGAAAAACATGGAAGCTGGCAGTTTTTTAGAGACATCACCGAGACCGAGACAGAGGCAGCGACTTGCTGAAGGCCACAGAGCGAGCCTGTAGCGGTACTAACAATGGTCTTAATGATATTAGCAGCTAACATTTATCAACCTTTAATGTGTTCCAGACTGCGTGCCAAGGGCTTACGTGCAGGGCCTTGTCGCATTCAAACCCAGACAGTCTGGCTGTAGTCCCAGGCCAGGCTCCAGCATAGCAACGGTAGAGCCCAGGATTGACAGCCCAGGTTCGAATCCTGGCTGCACCTCTCACCTGTGCAGCCTGACCTCAGGCACGGGGTCTGTACTCTGTGTACCTCGGTTCCTTCCACCATAAAAAGCAGAAAGTCACAGGACTGTCAGCTGGCGTGGCTTACGTCCATTCGTGTGTGTGAGGTGCTGCGCAGGGCTCGGGCAGCCTGCGTGCTGGCCCAGTGCTCACTGCCCACAGCCGCCTCGGGGGCTGGAGCCTGGGGCCCGGGTGGTAGGACACAGGCGTGGCTGCCTTCTGCGTGAATGGGGAAGTGGTCTTCACTATTAGAGGCCAGGTACAGTGTGGTTGAGGGAGCTGCCTGTGGGGCGGAAGCCAGCAGACTAGCCCTCTGCCTCTTTTTGTACAGCCTTTTGATTTTCATTTTTTATCTTTTTTTTTTTTTTTTTTTTTTCAAAAAACATATTTATTTATTTGACTGCGTCAGGTCTTCTTGCAGCGTGTGGGCTTTCTCTAGTTGTGGTTGCCCTGCAACATGTGCGTTCTTAGTCCCCTGGCCAGGGAGCAAACCCACGTCCTTGGCATTGGAAGGCAGATTCTTAACCACGGGACCACCAGGGCAATCCCTTCACATTCTTAAACAGAGGAAAGCAAAAGAATATTTTGTGGCACGTGAAAACAGCACAAAATTCAAACTTCCGTAACCTTAAGTAAAGTGTTATGGGAACATAGCAACATCCATTCGTTTGTTCTCTGTATATAGGCCACTGTCGTGCTGCAGTGACAAAATCCGTATTCATTTTAGGCCTCCAAAGCTTAAAATGTTTGCTCTCTGGCCCTTTACAGAAAAGTGTCCCAACCCCGGCTCTTTCTGGATTTGAAACCCAGCTCCCTCACTCAGCAGCTGTTTGTCTTCAGGCTAGTGACACAACGCTTAGGAACCTCGGTTTCATCATCTGTTAAACGGGAGTGATAACATCTACCCCATTTATTGGCCATTTAAGTATGACAGATAAGTGATAATGCAGGGCCTGGAACGTCCTAAGTGGTCCATAAGTGGTAGCTTATAACAGGGTGCAGACACCCTGTCTTATCACTTGCGTCCTTATCCCCGTGCCCCATCAGTAGAGGAATGGGAAGAGGCCCCCCCCAGCTCCCAGCCTCCACCTTCGCCATGGGCTTTCCTGTTGCTGGGACAGGGTGACTTACATGGAGAGGAGCGTGTGTCGGGTGGGAGAAAGCAGGCGTCGCTCCCTCAAGTCCAGCAGTGGGTCTGGACGTGCCCGCATCTTCCTCAGGCAGAGGGTGAGGGACTCTCGATGGTGGGCCCTGGTTTAGCCAGTCCTCTCTCCAGACACCTGGCTCATCATCCCCACAGGCACCCTGGGCTTTGCCCTCCATCGTGCCCCGGTTTTCAGTGTGAGAAGCCTGGTTACCGTGGACACCGGGGAAGAAGCACCACTGCCTGCTGAGGCCGATGGGTGGCATTCCGGGTATGAATGAATGAGTGAGAGGACACAAGTGACCTGGACTCCAGTCCTGTGTTCCTTCTGTGTGCAGAAGGGTTTTGCGGGAGATGTTTTACTTTGAAGAGGCACAATGAAGCTCGGCGGCTGAGACCTCCAGCTCTAGAGTCACATGAGCCTGCATTTAAATACCAGCCCTGCTGCTGACTAGTTATTTGGCCATGGGTAAGTGACCTAATCTCTCTGTACCTCGCTTCCGTTGTTTCCACTGAGGAGATAGCCCCCATGTCAGAGAAATAAGACAGTATCACACAGCGCTTGTCACAGGAGACATGGCAGGCAACATAACGCTCTGGGCCTTGTTTCCTCATCCCCGGTGCAGCTCTGCCCAGAAGTGGAGTGCCCAGGCCAGGCAGAGGGAAGGAATGAATGGGGATCCTCCTGCCAGCACCGAGTAGATGCCAGCCTGGAGCCGAGAGCTCAGAGGGCAGCTCCCTGGCCCTGGGTCTCTGGACGGGCCTCTGCGGCCGGAGGGCCCCCCCTTTAGGGGGTGTGGCTTGGCCTGGAGCTGGTCTCCTGGGCTTTTCTTCACCTCCGAGCAGAGTTTCCATCCTATCCTTTGGGCAGCTCTTCAGGCCGGGGACACTTGGGGCAGCTGTGCCCACCCCGTCTCCTGCGCTGCCCTTCCCCAGGCTCAGGAATGGACACCCAGCCAGTCCTGGTTATTGTCTGAGGCGCCAGCCTGCAGCCTCCCTCCCGCTCGGCTCCACCCCTTGCCTGCAAGGTCTGTTTCCTAATAGCTGCTCCAACCACACACCTCGTTCCGCGCGGAGCCCCTCCCCTTCCTCCCTCCCTCCCCCGGCAGGGGTGGGGCTGCCGCGGAAGGCTAACTTGACAGCAGCGCCTCTTTCTTGGCGAGTCACCGGCCCCTGCCTGAGAATGCCTGAGTGCGTGTAGCCTCTGCAGAGAGGTGCTTCTCCTGAGTCCCGTGGGGCCGCCCAGCCTCGGAGAACCGGGGAGCAGCGTCCCAGCCATGAGCCCCTGCGGGACTTCACTGGGGGGCAAGGGGCTCAGAGCGCTCACGCCCCTCCGGCTGCCCCGGAGGGAGAGGTGAGCTGGGCAGCCAGCGCTGCCGGAGCCCCAGGCCTGTCATGGTGGCCGCCCGCAGGCCAGAGGCCCTCCCCGACGGGTTTGCAACTGAGCTTGTCTCTTGTGTGTCTGGCGTGGGAAGAAGATGGGGAGTTACTTGTCCGTCCAGGCTTACTTCACCTCCAGAGACCCCTTCCGGTGAGTCGCTCTTCCCATCTCCTCTTTGGGCCCTAGTCCTGAGGGGAGGGCCGAGGCCGCCCCTCTCTGCCTTTCGGGTTTTTCTTGTCCTCCGATTGCGCGTCTGTCAGGCAGAAGCCAATGGAAGCCACTTCCCCACGGAACCAGGTCCCCCCACCCCAGCTGCTGAGAACGGAGGGGAGGGGCGGTCGGGCCCCAGCTACCAGGGAGCTCGGCCTCCCGGGGCTTCCCAGATGCACCTGGACGAGCCTCCGAGAGGTGCAAGGTGCTACCGAGCTCCCCGTGCTGCTGCTTCCGGGGGGAGCGCGGGAGGGGCTGTTCTTCTAGCTTTCCACGTCTCACCTGTGGGCTGTGCCGCCTGCCCGGGAATTTGTCCCAACAAGCAGGATGGGCAGGTTTTGCCAAACAGCATGGAAGCCGGTGAGGCTGGGTGTGGGCAGCCTGGTACACAGTAAGCTCTCTCATTACACACGTTTGTTCTCTTAATAGCAGGCGCCTTGGCCTCTGGCCTCTAAGGGCTCCTGCGTTCCCTGTGANCAACAAGCAGGATGGGCAGGTTTTGCCAAACAGCATGGAAGCCGGTGAGGCTGGGTGTGGGCAGCCTGGTACACAGTAAGCTCTCTCATTACACACGTTTGTTCTCTTAATAGCAGGCGCCTTGGCCTCTGGCCTCTAAGGGCTCCTGCGTTCCCTGTGAATAGGGTTGCCTGGCAAAGGCCTGGGCATTGTGAGACCTGGGGCAGCCGGCTTTGGAGGGTCCTGAGCTGGGGGGCCAGCCCCCATGCCTACCAGGTCCCCAGGCCCGAGCTTCTGTGGGGCTTCTCACAGGGAGATGTGGAAACTTCCGGTCTACCTCCGACCTGCCTTTCTCTGCTGTCTGCCCCACCCCACCTCCCAACAGAAACTCCCCAGGGGGTTCTGGCCTCTGGGTCCCTCCTGGCTGGAGCCATTCCTGGCTGGGGTGGAGCTTGTTTTCATTCTTTGGGAGCAGCCTGTTCTGAGGTCTGCCTCCCCCTCACCAGTGGTCCTGGTCAGCTTCTCCCTCTGGCATCCCCAGCCCAGCCCCTTGCCCAGACTGCGCTGCGGGGATCAGAGTCGGGTGGCCATGCCCTGGGCAGAAAAGCAGAGCACCACGTGGCTTCTCAGAATCACCGGACCCTGGCTGAGTGGTGGGAAACTCCAGGGTCTGAGGGGGCGGGATAAAACTGGTCTTCGGGGCTGCCTCTTCCAGACATCCTGCCCGGCACTTCATCCTGCAGTCTCTTGACAGCCTCAAGACCTTTGGTGTCCCCATTTTACAGATGTGGTAGCTGCTTTCGGCAGAGTTAACTTGCGGGGTCTCTCTGGCCAGCCTCGTCTGTCTGCATCGGTTTGTTTTCTCGTCCTCGGGAGGCTGCACCTCCCCCTGCATGTATCTTCCCCAGGACCATTCTTGGGTTTGCTTTCCTCTCGCAGAGGAGGGAGCGAGCAAGCTGGGAAAGGCTTCCCCATAATTTTCCTGGCACATGGCGGGGACAGCAGAGCTCCTCCTCTGCAGGGCCATTGGGATGAGGATTGATCTTGAGTTGTACCATGTGGAATCAAGATGCCAAGTGTTTGAAGCAGCCACTAGTTTTAGCCAGGGCCTCATTAATCCCTCTTACTCTTAATCCTGGATCGGCAGCCTGGGGGTGGGGTGGCTCCCTTAGAAGCCAGGAATGTGTGCCCCTTTTAATCTCTGGGGGCACGAGACAGCCTCTCAGGAACTCAAGCAGATAATGGACAGTCAGCATGGACCCGTGAGGACCCGGCCACCGCGCCACCCAGGTCTGCCCGCGCTTTGCCTTGCTCTGTCCCAGCCCCTCCGGGCAGCCTGACAGCCCTCCCCCCAACTCTGTTTGCCCAGCTGGAGTCGGGGGACTGACTGGTGGGCCACAGACCCTCTCCCCTCCCCCCGACGGGAGGCCACATTCCTGAAGCCACTTCTGAAGAGCTAGCCAAGCATGGGGCTCTGTGCCCCGCCTCCCCACCCAGGGACCACCCAGACCCTCTCCTCTCCCAGGTGGCAGTCCAGTCAGCCACCAGTGTCACTGCCCGGCCAGAAAGCCGCTTCTGCCCTCGCCCCCTCCTTTACTGCAGGATGTCCTCAAGGGCTGCCCTCTGACCAGGTGCCTGACCCCACCCTGGGCCTCAGTTTCCTCCCCTGCGGAGGGTAGGGACTGGATTTCCTGGGCTCCTCAACACAACCCTTGCCAGATTCTGTAGAAGAAATTAAGTCCTTGACCCCAGACCTTGAGCACAGAGTTCTGGGTCTGCAGCTTCAAGGAGAGTGACGCAACCAGATTCCATGGGGACATGATCAGGCGTGACAGCTCGCTGGGGAGGGAAGTGGGAGCCGGGGATGAAGAATGTGATTTCTGTGCCCCAGGCGCCCCTGCCCGGCAGGCAGGCAGGCAGGCATCCTCTCCCTCTGCCCGTGCACCAGGCTTGGGGGCTGAGACGAGTCATGAGCGTCCTCGCGAGTAAGAAAACCCCTCCAATCGGAATTTACAGAAGAGGAAAATTAAGGTGGGACTTTTGTCTGACATCGTTAAAGGATTTTTCTTTTTACAGCTTTCCCCTTAATGCCTGACATCGATTTAGTGAGTTTGGTTTACACATTGTGTCTTGAAGAAAACAAGTGCATCTTTGTATTCTAAAGCAACCCTTATTCAAAGGGAGAAACTCTTCTTAACCCTGCCCACCTTCACAGTCATATTTGGCAGCTGCCTTAGGTCCCCTGGGACTCTCTCTCTCCTCTGAAAAACGAAGGACTCAGATCAGGTGAATGGTTCCCAGCTCTGCAACCCACGTGGCTCCTCAGACACACAAGCCCTCTTCCATTAGCTGCAGCACCACGGCACAGATTACTTGAAACCACAGGCTTTCTGGCTTCTGGTTGGAACCGAGTCAGCGCACTCTGGCAACACATTTCTTGCTGATCAGAGGCTCATTATGTGTTTGGTTAATTTTTTCAAACAGGATAACAACCTATTTATTCCATAATAATTACAGCTTAATTGACAGCCTGTTTCAGTCTGCGGGGTCTACAGGAAGGAGGGGTGATAAGGGGTCTGAGGTGGTAGAAGGCTGAGCTCTGACGGACCGGAGTCTCTGGGCCCCTGCTCTATCTGCCCCCCACCCCTTCGGGCCCAGAGGTGTGGCAGCCCCAGTCGTGACACTCAGGCCAGAGCAGAGAGAGCTGCCAGGTGCCCCGTCCACCCCAGTCAGTGCTCAGGGGCAGGGGCTGGAAGAAGCTTCTCCCACCCTGCTTTCTGCTCAGTCAGAGGCGAAGGACGAGCAGCCAGCCAGGCCCCCAAGCAGGATGCGGGGGGCTTGCTCTTTAACCTGTGTAAATCCGCGGTAACAGTGGCTGTTCTGGCGCTCTCACCACCTAAGGTGGAAAATTTACCTGTAAACATTTGGTCTGAAGAATTTTCATGTGACTGAGGGCTGGGCCTCTGTCTTATCTCACTTGGCTTCTCTTAGCACCTTGCTTGTTCCATCTTGCACACCCTCCATGAACAGTAACTGTTTCCTAGTTGGTCAGAATTGATTATAATCAGTTGATTGCTAGATAAATAATTCATTTGGGGGCCTTCCCTGTTTCCAGAAATCTGTTTGGTTCTGGGCCAAGAAAAAGGTCCATGTTGCTTGGGCCCGGGAGAGGGAGGGCTATGTCTCCTTTCACCCTGGTCTTCTCCAATCGGAGAGGGAGGCGGGGAGACGAGCACTTTCTGGGCCAGGCGTCTGTACGTGGTTTAACTCTCATCATCACCAGTATGCAAATGAGGACACTGAGGCTCAGGGTCATGATGTAACCGGCTTCAGGTAACTCAGATAGTGAGTGGCAAAGACGGAATGTGGACCCAGGTCTTAAGTTATTTATGAAACTTTAAGTTTGATTATTATTTTTTAACCAGTATATTCCCTGCTAACTCCAAAGGCTTTTGCTTGGATCTGAACCTCCCACTGAACTGACCATTAGGGTTTGGTCCACTCTAGCTGCCCAGGCTCTCCATAGCGCTCAGGAAAAGTTCTGGAGGTTGTTAAAGCCCATGGCTGGAGAGTCTCTGCTCCGTTCACTGCTCCAGAGGGAGAGTGTGTTGGCTGATTCCTTGGCCCTGGGGTCTGGCTCCACCGCCAGCCCCACCACCTCCAAGCTCGATGCCCTGGGCCTGTAGCCAGGGCACATGCTAACTCTCACTTGAAACTTTGGAAAGCTGAAGGCTGCGAAAGGCTTTGGGGAGAAGGTATTGTGGCCATAGCCCCTGAGGACCAAGGTGGGATTCTGCCCAGTCACACCTTACATTCCCGGGGTGCGTTTTGGACCCTTTTAATAGGGTCAGAGTCTGCCATGGGCCAGCCTCCCATGGACTCAGTGGAGGAGGAGAGTCATCGTGCCACTTAACGTTGGGTCCTTGGGCTTCAGGAGAAGCACCAGCAGGTGTTGACACTCAAAGGGACACGCGCTCTCAGGGCTCCAGCCTCTGTGTCTTCACAGATGCGAGCCCTGAGGCCCAGCTTAGTGGACGTGCTGCGCCGTGAGGCACAGGCACACGTTGGTGCAGATCCCGGCTCCGTTGTGTGTTCCGGGCGACTTTGCAGAAGTGACCTGACTCTACTTTTCAGTCTCCTAGTCTGTGAAACAGGGCTAATCCTATCACCCTGCAGGGTGCGGTCAGGATTAGAGCTCACGTAAATTAGGTGTCTCAAACAGCGGAGTTTGGTTACGTCCTCGAAACAGGTCACCGTGGCTGCTGTGAACATTTAAGCGAGTCTGCCCCAGCAATGTCCCCGGAGGCCCAGAACCACTTGTGTCCTGTGTAAAGCAGCCTGGGGGCCCACAGCCCGGCCTCCTGTCAGGGGTTCAGCTTCCTGTTCTTCAGAGACGCCTGTGGCGGCCGGCCCTGGCTGAGAAGCCGGCTGTGCCCCGCAGAGGCATTCCTTGACGCAGATGTGTGCATGGTGGTGTCACGCTCCGGCCAGGTCTTCTTCCCGGGAGGCCGGCATGTCTGGCTCCTGCATGCCTGCACTTGCTCCTCTCCCTGGCCCCCTCCCGGGCCTGGCCTGGGCTACTTGAAACAGACAAAAGCAGGATATTGGCAGTGGAGAGGAGGACGTGTTTGGTGCTCCCATGCCCTGCAGCGCGCATACCATGGCAGGGGTGTAACAGGGCCCCGGCCAGCAGTTGGTGCAGGTTCGTCTGCAGCAGCTCTCCTCCACCTCAGACAGGAGAAGGGTGGGTGAGGCCCGGCGACCGGGAGCCACGGAACCCTAGTGCTCCCACCTGGACCGCTGGTGCTCACCACGCCCACAGTTTTCACTCCGGAAATGTTTGCTGAGGGCTTACTCCGAAGGCCCTTTGCATGGTGCTGAGTCTCGCAGGGGTGAGTGGGACGTTGTTCCTCTCCTCAGTGAAGGAAGAAGGCAGGTACCCAGATGCTTTACATCAGAAGGTGGGAGCATGAAGGCCTGCCCCTGTGCTGGCCCCTGTGCCGGGCACGTCACCACTGCCCAAAACTGAGTTCTGTCCTCACTGCCTGCCTGAAAATAGGTGATGTTGCCACTGCAGAAATGAGGAGCCGAGCAGCAGGCCCAAGATCACCCAGGGGCCGGGCCAGGGGGAGGTACGTGGTGCTGAGATTGGAGCCTTGGAGCATCCAGGGGAAAGTCTAATCCCCTCAGTTTACAGGTGGGGGCACTGAGCCCAGAGAGGGAGAGGGGCTTATCCAGAGACATGTGGTTCCTAAGAACCTGAACCTGGTGTCTCCTCCCAGCTCAGAGTGCATGTAAAAGCGTGCCTTTTACGCTGAGAGGAGCTGGAGTTGCGTGCCCAAAACGGGGCTCTTCCCCTCCACCTCCTGTAACTTGTGGTCTGCACTGAGCTGTCCTGGGTGCTTCACATCCATACTCGTCTACCTGAAATTCAGCAGCCAAAGGACAAATGAGAAACGCTAAGGGTGGGTGGCTGATGGCAGACGCCCCATCTCGGCCTCTCCCTCCGCACTGTTAATCAAGTTTTGTTTAGATTTTCTCTTCCTCCACTCATTATAAGCTCTTGGAAGTGGAGGAGAGGACCCTGTATAATCTATCTTTTCTATCTGCAGCACCTACCAAGTTCCTCTAAGAACACACTTGCTTTGCCCTTCACAGTTGGCAGAAGACTTTGCTCTTTATTAACTTACTTGTTTACAGTGGCTCTTTGTGGCAGATGCTATGGGTCACGTCCTGTCAGTGAGAAAAAGCTAGTAAGAGAAGTAGTCCAAAA
Organism: Oreotragus oreotragus; assembly: GCA_006410675.1. Lineage (NCBI taxonomy): Eukaryota > Metazoa > Chordata > Mammalia > Artiodactyla > Bovidae > Oreotragus > Oreotragus oreotragus. The sequence goes on along the minus strand of SJYX01017552.1, from coordinate 266,306 downwards.
GCCACCCAGCTAACGGCAGTAAGTGGCCAAAAACATGAGTTTCCATTATCATCATTACTCAATAGCAGTGGACGCTACAGCATTCTACAGTGCTAGGCCTTTTATATAAGCTGTCTTATTTTAAAAAATATCTTTGGCCCTGCCACACAGCTTGTGGGACCCTAGTTCCCCAAGCAGAGATCGAACCCTTGCCCCATACAGTGGAAGCACAGAGCCCCAGCCACTGGACCGCCAGGGAGGTCCCAAACTGTCTACTTTAAAACGTATTATTTTATTTTCACAGTAGTCTATCTTACATATAAGGAAGCTGGGTCAGAGAAGTTAAATAACTTGCCCAAGATGACATAACTAGTAAGCGGCAGGTCAGGATTCAAACCAAGAACAGTTCCACCCTGCCTCTCAGAAAGCAAGGAGAGTGTGGGTGCTTCGAGGCCTAGACGACAAGAACAGAGTCTGCTAACTAGGAAGAGGGAGGTGGGACAGGCTCACCCGGCCAAGGGACTCTTAGCTCTGAGTGCCAGGGTCAGACGTGAGGATGATCGCGTGTGTAGACATGACCCCAGAACACCCCCAGCCTGACCAAGTGTGGAGCTTCACAGCCCAGTGACTCGAGCAGAAAGGAGCTCTGGGGCTCACACACACATGTTACATGGTGCTGATGGAGTTTTTCTTCCCCTCATTATTTTATTTTGAAAAATTTCAGATCTATAGAAGAGTTGAAAGACTAGTTGAAAGAACACTCATATATCCTTCACCTAAGATTCATCACTTGTTACATTTAAGCCACTTTATATGTCTGTATACACACATATACAGAGGTTTTTTTTTTTACATATTTACAAGTAAATTGCAAGTAAAAGGAAATCGGTCCTGGGTGTTCATTGGAAGGACTCATGTTGAAGCTGAAACTCCAATACTTTGGCCACCTGATGCGAAGAGCTGACTCATTTGAAAAGACCCTGATGCTGGGAAAGATTGAGGGCAAGAGGAGAAGGGGACAACAGAGGATGAGATGGTTGGATGGCATCACCGACTCAATGGACATGAGTTTGGGTGGACTCTGGGAGTTGGTGATGAACAGGGAGGCCTGGCGTGCTGTGGTTCATGGGGTCGCAAAGAGACAGGACTGAGTGACTGAACTGAATTGACTCTCCTTATTAGCTTACTATTTTCCTTCTATAAATTCTTCTATATTGGCAAAGTATCATTATCGCATCTAAAAAGTTAACAGTAATTTTGCATTATAATCTAACGTATAGGCGAAATTCAGATTTCTTCCATTCCAAAAATGTCACTCTTGTCTGTTTTCATTTTCAATCCAGAATCAAATCCAAGGTTTAGGTGTTGTATTTGGGGGTTTCTGTGTCTCTGGGCTTTTCTAATCCCTGTGCCTTAACTTTTTAAAAGAGAAAAGACCAGTTGTCTTATAGAATGACCTCCCCTTTCTGGATCTGCCTGGCTGTTTCTACATAATCTGTTTTTCTCAAAGATGCTCCTAGGTAATGCTGTCGGAGATGGGTAGGTTCTGAAGGGAGGTCACTGAGCTTCTTTGGTTCGTTGAGGTATCAGTCTTAAGTTAAGAACCAGAAATTCTTAACTGGTACATGAACAGGCTTCAGTCCTATGACATGTACCCCATACCTAAATTATATACACATTTTCCTCATATGTGTATTTTTGGGGGAGAGGCTTCTTATTCAGTCGCTAAGTCATGTCCAGCTCTTTGCAACCGCATGGAGTGCAGCACACCAGGCTTCCCTGCCTTCCACTATCTCCCAGAGTTTGCTCATTGAATCGGAGATGCCATCCAACCATCTCATCCTCTCTGTCACCCGCTTCTCCTCCTGCCCTCAATCTTCCCCAGCATGAAAGTCTTTTCCATTGAGTTGGCTCTTTGCATCAGGTGACCAAAGTTTTGGAGCTTCAGCTTCAGGATGAGTCCTTCCAGTGAATATTCAGGGTTGATTTCCTTTAGGATTGACCAGTTTGATCTCTGCAGTTCAAGGGACTCTGAAGAGTCTTCTCCAGCATCACAATTCAAAAGCCAAAAGGTTCCTTGGCTCTTATCAAATTCTCCAGTTCTGTTCTTGCCTTGCTTTTCAGGTGTTCTGAATGCCAGGATTCCCTCACCAACTGGTACTACGAGAAAGATGGGAAGCTGTACTGCCACAAGGACTACTGGGGGAAGTTTGGGGAGTTCTGCCACGGGTGCTCTCTGCTGATGACGGGGCCCGTCATGGTGAGTGCATCCCTCCATCTCTGCCCCCTCCGTCATCATAGCTCATTGGCAGTGCCTCTGGTTCCCTGTCACCATTCACCTTCTGTCTTCCCGTCAGCTGAGGCTACTCCCTTTATTTATTCAGTCACTTAACAGATGATTTTTAGGACCTATTAAGTGCCAGATATGATCCATCTCTCAGAGACTTTAACAGTCCAGTGTTGGGAGGGCTGGGCAGGCAAAGAGGGGAGACGGTGAGATGGGATGGGGCTCTAAAGGGGAGCGTGAACCTCCTCCCTCCTGGGGATGATGACTTCTGGGGCCCTGTGCCCATGGCTGAGACCACGAGTTTTTTTCTTACAATCTCAGAAATGACAGGGAGGGACTTCCCTGCTGGTCTAGTGGTTAGGACTCATCGCTCTCACTGCCAAGGGCCTGGATTCCATCCCTAGTTAGAGAACTAAGATTCTGCAGGTCACACAGTGTTGACAAACAAAAAGAAAGAAATGACAGAGAGGCACCAATCCAGCCCTTTCTCTGGAAGCTCTGGGACGGGGAGGGCAAAGGTCAGCGATGACTGGGCAGCGATGGTCTGTAGATCCCTGATGGGAGGCCCCTCACCCACGCCGCCCTCCTCTCCAGCAACAGTGACAACTCATTTCCTCCCCTTGTCTTCTCACCCTTCTCCCCACCTGCCCACAGGTGGCCGGGGAGTACAAGTACCACCCAGAGTGCTTCGCCTGTATGAGCTGCAAGGTGATCATCGAGGATGGGGACGCATACGCCCTGGTGCAGCACGCCACCCTCTACTGGTAAGATGGTGGCCCCGTGTCCCTCCTTCCCGACAAGGGTGGCTGAGCGGGAGGGAGAAGTGGCAGTGTGGATCGGGCAGGAGGACTGCTGGGGTCTCTGCACTGACTATATTCCTGTCACAGCGATGGCTTTTGACCAGCTCTAAAAGCTGTGAGCAAGATAATGAACGTCTCTGCCCTCTGTCCGTACCTACTGGGAGAATAAGCATAAACTGCCCTGCAGGCCTCCCAGAGGGAGATGATGGCTGGGAGGGGACTCTCGGAGGGGGAGCCCAGGATGTTAAAGGCAAAGGCCCCTTAGAACTCACTCAGCCCAACTGCCTTGGTCAACAAAAAAAGTCAGGCTGAGGCCCAGTTCTTACCTTGAGTCAGAGGCAGAGAACCTAGGCTGCTCACTGTGAGCGACCAGCTGGGATTGGGCAGGGCAGTGAACATGGGGCCCATCGTTGCTGGGGGCTTCCGGGCGGGGCTCCAGGATCTCAGCCCCCTTTCTGCTCCTCCCTGCAGTGGGAAGTGCCACAACGAGGTGGTGCTGGCACCCATGTTTGAGAGGCTGTCCACGGAATCCGTCCAGGACCAGCTGCCCTACTCTGTCACACACATCTCCATGCCAGCCACCACCGAAGGCAGGAGGGGCTTCTCCGTGTCTGTGGAGAGCGCCTGCTCCAATTACGCCACCACCGTGCAAGTGAGAGAGTGAGTGCCTGGGGTGGGGGTTCTGGAGCGGAGCACACGACAGGCCTCGGAGCCCCCGCATTCACATCACGTCTCTGCTCCTGGGCTCACTGTGCTGTCGCCACACCTGGGCCCTGGCACTGACTGCCCTCACCCCCCACCGCGGCCGCTTCCCGCCAGATACTAACACCAGAACCACTCAACTTTCACGGGTCAAGTTTCACATCATGTTTGCTCTTTGAAATTATCTGGCTTGGTTCTGTTTGTTTTTCATCTGCCCTCCTCACGAGTGCCCTGTGGAACCCAGGGCCTGGGGCAGTGCCTGGCGCATAGTGGGTGCACATGGGTCACTGCACATTGGTTGAGTGAGTGAATGGAGGAAGGAGGAGAAAGAGGGAAAGACTCCATACTGTGTCCAGGCCGGCGACTGGATGGGGAAAGGGTCTGTCCATCAAATACCGGTCATGAGGCACTGTGGCTCCCAGCTGTGTAGATGGTGATCATGTGCTTACTGTGTGCCGGGTCCTGGGCGCTCACAGCAGAGGGGGGTCCTGGGCTAGGAAGTCAGAGGGAGGTGAGGTCTGCTCTAACCCTGGAGCTGTGTTCAGGACAGAGGTCGGGGTCTGTGGCTGTGTCTGGTATAGATTGGGTGGTTGAGAGTAGCCAGAAGGGGCCTGATAAGTCACAGAGAGCCTGTATCGTGAGGACCCAATGGGCCTCTTGAGGGATTTAAGCAGCAAGGTGACACGACCAGGTGAGCGTTTTAGAAGCATCGCTGCTGTGAAAGTGGGACGGGAGAGGGGCACGCCTAGAGGTGCAGAGACCAGTTAGGAGGCTGATGCATGGAGCAAGAGATGGGTGTTGGTAACCATGATGATGGAGCAGTCTTCAGGACGTGAAGACTGGGGGCCTGCGAGGGAACTCCCGAAGCAGGGAGTGCCGTCTGGGTTTCTGGCTTAGGCCTCTGGGTGATGGGGTGGGGCCTCTCCCTGAGTGGCCTGGGCCTTGGGAGCCAGTTGAGGCCCAGGGACTGGTGAGCCCTCCCCGCACAAGTGAAATTGGTCAGGCTGTCTTTAAAGATGCCTCTGCCCTGCCTCCTCTCCTATCTGGCCCAGGGTCAACCGGATGCACATCAGTCCTGACAACCGCAATGCCATCCACCCCGGGGACCGCATCCTGGAGATCAACGGGGCCCCCGTGCGCACGCTCCGCGTGGAGGAGGTACCATGTGTCCTGTGTGGGGCGGGGAGTGGACCGTGAACAGACCCTCTTTGTCTTGCCACTGAGCCTGTGAGCACTGGTGACCCCCTCTGTCAGCCTGGCTTGTTCCCAGGGCAGCAGGGATGGCTGGCCATGTTGGGGAGTGCCAGGCTGTGGGCAGAGGGCACGATGTGGCCAGAGGCCACAGCAGGCTCTGGTCCTCTGGCCTGACGGTGGGTGGCCCACGATGGGACGCCCTGCAGGGCCCGCCTCACCCCGCTCCCGACCGCAGGTGGAGGACGCCATTAGCCAGACGAGCCAGACGCTGCAGCTCCTGATCGAACACGACCCCGTCTCCCAGCGCCTGGACCAGCTGCGGCTGGACGCACGGCTCTCTCCCTGTGCACAGGATGACAGACACGCGCACACCCTCAGCCCCCTGGACACCAAGGAGAACCTGGAGGGGACGCTGAGGAGACGCTCCCTGAGGTGCCCCGTCCCGCCCTGGCTCTGTGCTGCCCCATGCTCAGCTCTCAGACAAGTGGACCTGGCTCTCTGAGGCCAGCAGAGTTAGGAAGGGAGCCAGCTGGCCAGGGGCAGGCAATGAGGATTGTGCTGACCCAGCGCCCCCCGAGGATAACAGGGGCCCACGTGTGATCCGACCCAGCTGTCTGCCAGCTTTCCCTAGAAACCAGGGTGTAGTTGCTAAGTCATGTCCAACTCTTTGCGACCTCATGGACTGTTCCTGTCCATGGGATTTTCCAGGCAAGAATACTGAAGTAGGTGGCCATTTCCTTTTCCAGGAGAAGCCAGAGGGTCAGGCTCTGTCCACTGAACTCTGAGCTGGGCAGGAGGCAGCGGTGCTGGATCCCAAAGGGTGGCAAGGCCTGTGGGGGGAAGTGTGGGGTGCCGAGGCTGGACAAGGGGCACAGATAAGCGTAGATAAGGACGTTGAAAACCAGAAAGCAAGAGATGAATGCACGAGGAGGGACCAGAAGTCCCTTCTTTAGAAAGTCAGAGTGACAGTCACCAACCATTGGCTGCTCTTTAAAAATGTCATAACCATAGTGGCTCTTTGGCTCTAAAAACCATACACACTTATTAAAGTTCAAGAAATGCAGGCAGGCACTACAGAGATGCCCGTTTGCTCGTGTTTTGGGTGCTAGTAGGCTGTTGCTCTAAGCCAGTCGGGGCCATAAATCAGGCAGACATGGAAGGTGGTGGATTCCCATCCATCCATGGACACTGCTGCCAGCTGGTGGAGTCTAGTCCCTCACTCCGGGTGAGAGGTGCTCAGGGTTCCCACTTTGTGGGTGATTTTCCCATGCTTACATAGACTCCGGATGTCTGCCGCCCCCAGACACCTCTGTCCGATGTCAGGTCCCCCTCCCCCGTCCCAGCACCCTGACTGCAGACGTTGGAAAGACCGGGGTGGCCCTCAGGTTCCCGCCTCCAGGCTTCCATGCTGGGCCTCTTGAGGGCTGCCCTGTGCCTACCCTCATCCCTCGTCCCCCTCCTCCTCCTCCACAGACGCAGTAACAGCATCTCCAAGTCCCCCGGCCCCAGCTCCCCCAAGGAGCCACTCCTGCTCAGCCGCGACATCAGCCGCTCAGAGTCCCTGCGCTGCTCCAGCAGCTGCTCACAACAGATCTTCCGGCCCTGTGATCTGATCCACGGCGAGGTCCTGGGGAAGGGCTTCTTCGGGCAGGCCATCAAGGTGAGCGCCGGCTCCGCCCCTCTGCCCCCCAGCCCTCGCACCCTCCTCTGGGGATTTTCAACACTTGCCCTCCCAGGCCACCTGAAGGCAGCGTTGCTGCTGGTGTGAGCTTGGGGGACTTGGAGCCCCGGGTGGGACAAGGTCACCTGTGGCCCCCCCCATCTCTGGTCAGTGAGTGTTTCTTAGGTGCCCAGAGGCCTCGGTGTGGGAGTGGCTCCTGCCTCCCTGCTGAACAGTCTCGGGGACTAACCTCTCTCTCTCTCTCTCTCTTCCTCCTCCTCCTCCTCTGCTGAGAGCTGGGAGGGGGGGTCAGGTAAGCCATGTGTCAGCCTTCGGGGCCATGGGGCTGGAGAGCTTCCTCACAACCCCCCCAGCTCCCTGGTGCATGTCTGTGGCACTGACCCTCTTGACCCCAGACTCCTGTTCCCTGAGAGACACGCTTCTGGGTCAGATGACCAGAACCCCCGCTTGGCTTGGCAGCACCCCTCCCCCCGCCTCCCCCCAACACTGCCAGCTGGTACAGTGAGCTGTGCTTCACGGAGCTCGTGGAGTGTGGGGTGAGCACAGACGCTTTGGAGCAACTCGATGCTGGACACCCTGCCAGGCCAGCCCGCCACCTTAGTGCCCTTCCCCGCTGCCCCACAGGGTGCCGCCCTCCTGGTCTCCACGTCACCCTGGGGCCCTGCCTCTCCAGTTCCCCAGATGTAGCTCTTAGAAAGGCAGGGTCCCGAGTGCAAGGCCTGGGAGGCTGTCCCCATCCACGTGGGGGTTTCTTCCCCAGCACCTGAGACAGGAGGGGGAGATTCGGGGCACGTGTGTCACGCTGACTCCCCGAGGGAGAGGGTGAGGAAGAAACCGGGTCCCGCCCTCGCGGCCTCCCCACCCTGCAGGTGAAGGTGATGCGCAGCCTGGACCACCCCAACGTGCTCAAGTTCATCGGCGTACTATACAAGGACAAGAAGCTGAACCTGCTGACCGAGTATATTGAGGGGGGCACGCTGAAGGACTTCCTGCGCAACGTGGTGAGCACAGTACCCCCAGAGTCCCTGAGAGCCTTGGGGGGTCATCAGTGGGGCCCCTGTGTCACCACAGCTCTGGAACCACAATGATCTGAGA
>SJYX01017552.1:209970-257459 GCA_006410675.1 Oreotragus oreotragus | reverse complement strand
CCATGGTGGGTGGGACTGGGCACAGGCAGGGAGGGTTTACTGTGGATCACATTGACCCACGGGGCCTGGACCACCAGTAGAACAAGGCCCAGCGGCCTCTGACGGGTCTTCATCCATCCTACAGGACCCGTTCCCCTGGCAGCAGAAGGTCAGGTTTGCCAAAGGCATCGCCTCTGGAATGGTGAGTCCTGCCGACAGCCGTGCCAGCAGAGTGGGTCTGGGAGGAGCTTGGACAGGCATCTGCTGAGGCCGGCGTATGGGTGCTTAGTAGGGGTTAGCAGTGATGAGAAGAGGGGCTGACATCGAGGAGGCCAGAAGGAAAAGGCAGGCACGCACCGTCATGGGGGTAGGTGGCACAGGAGAGGGGTGGGCACCCCAAGGAGGGGCGGCAGGCAGGTTGGAAAGGGTTCCATGGGTGTGTGAGCAGCTCCAGGAGCCCAAGGGAGGGAACCGGTGTTGGGAGTGGGGGTGGGGTGGGAGGGTGGCTCAAGAGCCAGAGGCCTGGATGGGGAAATAGCAAATATAGACTAGTTTGGACACATGAGGGTAGGAAGAGGGAGAGGTTAAAGTCAGAGCGCTGAGACAAGAAGATGTGGTACATCCACACAGTGGCGTGTGATCAGCCACGAAAAGGATTAAATAAGGCCATGCGCTCCTATGGACGGACCTAGAGATTGTCACACTGAGCGAAGTCAGCCAGACACAGAAACACAGATACCACGATACCGCTTATGTGTGGAATCTAAAACAGCGGTACAGATGAGCCTATTCACAAAAGGGAAGGAGAGTCACAGGTGTAGAAAACAAACTCATGGATGTCCAGGGGGAAAGGGGGAGGGATGAATTGGGAGGCTGGAATCAACATATATACACCACTATATATAAGATGGGTCACTATTAAGACGTACTGAATAGTACAGGGAAGTCTTCTCAGTACTCTGTAATGACCTGTATGGGAAAGAGTCTGAAAAAGAGTGGATACGTGTATATGTGTAACTGATTCACTCTGCAGTACGCCTGAAACTTAACACAGCATTATAGATCAACGAATGCTAACCACTAGACCACAGGGAAAGTGTGGACAGAGAGGGAAGTGTGTGTTGGGAGGACAGATCAGCTTGGCCAGGAGGTGGCCACTTCCCCTCTCACAGCAGGAAGGACCCAGGGTGGCTAAACCCAGAGGCTGGGTGGGGGTAGCCTAACTCTGAGTAAAATAGGCTGGGGGCGCTCACTGGGCCCGGGGGGTTGGGAACTTCAGGACAGAGCAGCGCCTGGGTTGGGATCGACAAACGGAGGCTGCTGGGCAGGAGACAGCAGCAGGGGGAGGGGAAGCCCTTGGCCTTCTGTTGACACCGGGGTGAGGAGTGACGGCAGGAGGGTCCTGGAGTCCAGGTTGGGTTCTGAAGCTGGCTTGGTGGGGGGGGCTGTCCTGGGGGAAGTGTGGGTTTTGGGGCCCCCAAGTCTGAGTTAGCGTCTAGCCAATTGACTGGCCTTGGGCCTCAGCTCCTACCTCTGGTTCCAGGCCTATTTGCATTCCATGTGTATCATCCACCGGGATCTGAACTCGCACAACTGCCTCATCAAGCTGGTACGTGCCCCCAGGGCAGCCCTCCTGGCTCCCTTGTTGCCAGCAAGACTGCCTGGCCCCTCTGGCTTTAGACCAGAGGTATCGCCTCGGGCTCCTGTCTTCTAGGGAATCCCCACACATGCAGACAAACCCCACCTCCTCCCAGTAGCAGCCTTTGAAATCCTCTGGTTGGAAGGGACTTGAAGTTCCTCAGCTGTTTGTAGAGCCCTGTCACTTTTCCTGGTTTTGCCCTGTGTTGGGGGAAGCAGCTCCCCAAGGACCCGATTTTGCAGCTGTGGCACCTGAATCCTCAGCCCAAGACCACAGAGCTACTAAATTCTCAGGGACAGGTTTGGGGCCAGCCTCCCTCTCCCCTGCCGGTCAGCTCTGCTCGCTACAGTGTTACTCCTGTTGACTTGCAGTGTGGCTTCCTGGGTGTCCACTTACTTTCCCTAGCCATGCCCTCTGGACTCACACCAAACAGTCTTAATCCCTTTTCCACATGACTGCCTTGTAGCTATTTGAAGAGCTTATCTCCCCTTCGCCCTCCACCCCCACGGAAGGCCTCTATCTTGTCTTTCTGTCTTATCCTGGTTCCAGCTTTAAATCTTTCTGAGAACAAGGCAGGATGAGAAAAAAAGCAAAACAAAAGAAATCCTCTGTCCTGCTTCTTGAGTTCCACTCTCCAGGTCCCAGGGCCTCTGCTGAGAACACCCTCTAGGTCCGGGGAAGGCAACGGCACCCCACTCCAGTAGTCTTGCCTGGAAAATCCCATGGACCAGGGAGCCTGGTGGGCTGCAGTCCATGGGGTTGCTAAGAGTCGGACACGACTGAGCGACTTCACTTTCGCTTTTCACTTTCATGCATTGGAGAAGGAAATGGCAACCCACTCCAGTGTTCTTGCCTGGAGAATCCCAAGGACAGCGGAGCCTGGTGGGCTGCCGTCTATGGGGTCACACAGAGTCGGACACGACTGAAGCGACTTAGCAGCAGCAGCCACTCGGAAAGCGCAGACTGAGAAAAAAACACCAGGCCCCGTTCATCAAGACACCCCTTGGTCATACCCCTCTTCTCTCCTTCTCTTGGGACTGTCTGGTCCCCGTCCCGTCGTCCCTGCCCCCCAGGGCTGACCTGACTGTTGTCCTCTCAGGACAAGACCGTGGTGGTGGCTGACTTCGGGCTGTCACGGCTCATAGTCGAGGAGAGAAAGAAGCCCCCCGTGGAAAAGGCCACCACCAAGAAGCGCACCTTACGCAAGAATGACCGCAAGAAGCGCTACACGGTGGTGGGAAACCCCTACTGGATGGCCCCGGAGATGCTGAATGGTCAGTCCTGACACCCCAGAGGGGAGCCCCAGGGTGTGTAGACCAGGTACCCGGAGCCCGGGGGTGCATGGTTTTCATCCCGTGCCAGATGGGACCTCGAAGACGCCTCCCTCCCTGAGATCAGGCCTGCAGGCTGGCTGGCGCCCCGTCCTGGGCCCGCGCTGAGGTCTGACCGCGGCTCCTGTGCTTCAAGGGGTAGCTGAGCGCTCAGGCGCTTTACTCAGGCCTGTTCTCACTCCGTGCTGAGAACTGAGGTGTGCTGCCCCCTCGTGGCTGAGGTGCAGACTCGCCGGAGATGCTGGCCGGGCCTCCTGAGGCAGACAGGGCCGTGAGACGGCAGAAGTGGCCCACTGCAGCCGTTTCTGAGGTCTTCAGCCAGAGAGCGCACAGGAGGCAGTGCCAGCGTCCAGGCGCAGCCTGGCCCAGTTCTCTTCGACCGTCCCATGCGGCTTCACCCTGGGAAGTGTTGTTTCCTGAGGCCTCTCTGAGGCTGACTGAAGAGCGGGGGTTTTCAGACGAGGCCTGTCCCCACAGCCTTAGAGGCACCCCCACAGAACCTCTCCTAGCCCTGGCTCTTGGCTCTGACCTGACCTGGCTCCAGACGCAGTGCAGAGCAGAGACGGGACCAAACCTAACAGCCTTGCTCTCCTGTGTTTCCGAAGGAAAGAGCTACGACGAAACGGTGGATGTCTTCTCTTTTGGGATCGTCCTCTGTGAGGTAAGCCCAGCACGGAGGCCAGGCCTGAGGCAGCAGGCCGGGCAGCCCGGCCCCCCAGCAGGAATGGGGGCTCCTCCTTCTAGGACGTGTTGTGCCGCAGAGTCAGCAGGAGCAGAGGGCCATGTCGGTTATCACGGGTCTGTGGACACATTCGAGTCTCACTGCTGTAAAAATATCGTTCACTCTAACAGAAATCAGTTGAGCATCTACTGTATGCAGAGCCCTGGGCTGGCACCAGAGGGCTTCAGTCATGAATCAGATCCAGTGCCTCCCTTCTCAGGGCCGGAACTCCAGCACAGGGCATGGCGGGGGTGTGTGGAAGCCGCCCATCCAGAGGCCGGTCAGGGGCGTCGTGCTTCTGCACTGAGGCTCCTCCAGATTCTCTAGTCAGAAGACAAGCCTGCATTAGCAAGATATGGAGAGACGGGAGGGGACAGCCCTCTCAGCTGGGTTTTTACCTCCTTCCTCTTCTGTTTATTTGACTGCATCTGGCCTTAGTTATGGCATGCAGGCTTCCCTCGAGGTGCAGCATGCAGGCTCAGTGGTTGCAGCATACAGCCTTGGTTGCCCTGCAGCATGTGGGATTTTAGTTCCCTAACCAGAATTGAACCTGTGTCCCTGCATTGCCAGACGGATTCTTAACCACTGGAGCACCAGGGAGCCCCCTGCCTCCCAATTCTGACCATCCCTCCTGTCCTGTCCCTGCACCAGCACCCTCCTCCCCCACCACGTGGCTGCACCGTCCCTGACCACTGTCTTTCCACCTGCAGATAATCGGGCAGGTGTATGCAGATCCTGACTGCCTGCCCCGAACACTGGACTTCGGCCTCAACGTGAAACTCTTCTGGGAGAAGTTTGTCCCCACAGACTGCCCCCCAGCCTTCTTCCCCCTGGCCGCCATCTGCTGCAGACTGGAGCCTGAGAGCAGGTCAGAGTTCACGCCCTTCGCCCAGCCCGCATGGTCCTGGGATGCTCGCCCCAGTCCTCAGCCATCGCCAAGCCTTTCCCAGGCGCAGGGTGGCCAAAGCCTTGAGCTCGCGGATGTAGCCATCAACCACTGAAGCCACCTGACGACCTGGACGTGTCAGTAGGCAGGGAGGGAGACCGGGGTGTTGTAGCAAGTGACCCAGAGACAGCGTTAAACTTGCAACAGCAGGAAATTCACCCAAACCTATATACCATGCTAACACTTTCTTCAAGTTTCCATATTCCCATGTCCATGTCCAAACACATTTTTTTTTATACAGGTATCTTAAATAGAGAAAAGTTTGACATTTTGCTTTGCATTTTTGTCACTACCCAGTATTCCAGATGATCATTTCTGTTGACTGTGAAATTCACGAGGATACTGTAGGAACGTACATGTGCAGAGGTTCAGGGTTTTCCAGTTCCTCCTTACAATAGGTATTACAATGAGCATCTTTATGCATTAGCCAGTTTTTTCCTTTAAAGAAATCTTTTTAAAATTATCTTTAGTGTATATTTAATATGTGAGAAAGCGACAGATGCTGTGGAAAAAGGACTCAAGCCAAGCAAAAAGGGTTGTTCAGGGTGCACGTTACCATCTTTAAGATGGTCCTCAGAGTAGGTCTTGCCCAGAAGGTGACAAGATGTTTAAGCAAAATCGAGGAGGAGATGGGGGAATGGACCTGAGCTGTCTCCAGGGCAGTAGGAGCCAGGCGTTCTTTCTCCTTGGGGTGAGCTGCCAAGACTGAGAAGCCTCACCCGGGGCAGATCCCATCGATATGGAAACGACTTGCAGTCTCAAGACTAAAAGGATCTTTAAAAGGGCACTTAGTCCAAACCCACCTGTGATGATTGTGTTTTCTCTGAGACCTGGAAGGGGCTTTTCTTCTCCTGGACTTAATTTTCAAGCTGCCCCTTTGAGCCAGACTCATTTCTCCCTGTGTTATCATCTCTCATCTTGGCAGCAGCCTGTGCAGTCATGTGACCCTGTTTCCCACTGAGGCACACCAAGGTTAAGGGCTTGCCCAAGGTCAGACACCCAGGAAGTGGTGGAGCCACAGGCCTGGGTGCCTTCCTTGCCACCTCACTGTCCGCTCCCACCCCCGTAACTCACCTGTCTCCTCCTCCTCTTTCTAGACCGGCATTCTCCAAACTGGAGGACTGCTTTGAGGCGCTGTCTCTTTACCTGGGGGAGCTGGGCATCCCACTGCCCGCAGAGCTGGAGGAGCTGGACCACACCGTGAGCGTGCAGTACGGCCTGATCCGGGACTCGCCTCCCTAGCCCTGGCCCAACCCCCTTCCGGGGGCCTCCCCCAGCCAGCACTGCCCCCTCTGCGCCCATCCCTGCTGCGGGCAGGGCCGGCCAGGCCTCCCGGGGATCAGCAGCTCATTTGGAAGCAGGACTGGCCATCCTCCTACGTCCCCGGAGGCAAGCGGGCACAGCACCAGGGAAACGTCCCCACAGGTCCTGGAGCCCAGTTACTGTCTGTAAATCCAGCACTCACCTGGAAGCTGTGAAGAAAACAAACAAAGCCTGGTCCCTGAGCCAGGAGGAGTCTGTTACTCGTGACCACTCGGGAGCGCCCTGGCAGTGGATTCCCAGAGGCCCTTGCTGACACTAACCAGCGCACCCTGGACCTGCTGGGCAGGCTCCCGGGTGCACCGCCAGTGGGCCCTGACGCCTCTGGTTTGGCCGGTGCAGGAGGACTTCTCGTGGAGTGTGGCAGAGAATGCAGCTGTCCGAGGACGGGAAGCTACCGCGGTGCTCCCCGGCCCTGGCGCGTCCCACCCTCCCATGGGCAGCGTTGAGGGAGTGGGCTGTAAAGCATCTCCTGGTCGGTTTGTGGTGGGTCCGGCCAGGAGTCAGGAGCAGGGCTAGTTTCTGTTCACCTCCTGGGCCCCGGGGCCCCATCGGCTCGAGGGGCAGCCTCCGCTTGTGTTCTCACGCTGAGCTCCGGACTGGCGGGGAACTCGTGGGCGCGTCCTTCCTGCCGGCTACAAGCAGTCACCCAGGCTGAAGGCAGAGGCCCCGCCCTCGAAAGCTCTGGTGTCCTGGTTGCTGTCATTTCCCCGCTCTCGTGTGCTTCATCCAGGAGCCTGGGCTTGTGTGGGGCGGGCTCTGGAGGACACTGGCTGGTGGCAGGCCCAGCATGTGGGGTGTGGGCTGACCCTGCACCGTATCTGCTAAGTGAGGCGTGGGTTTGGGACCTTACTGCAGCGTGAGTGGTTGTGCTGGGGGCGGGGGTGGCTGGGTGACACGGGAGAAGGCGGTTGCCGTTGACTGTCTTGGTGTTGTACCTGTGGGGGTGATACGTGAAACGCTGATGAGGTGCGGGACTAGGTGTTGCCTCTGGCCAGAGTCTCCTTGCTGTTGTGGCCCTGCTCAGGTGTGGAGCATGCGGGCCCTCGCCCTGGGCTCCCGGCAGCAGGGAGGCTGGCATCGTGCGGCTGGTGCTGCCTCGGTGGTCCCCGCAGGAGTGGGGGTGGTGGGCCCAAACCGGGCCGTGGAGCAAACCAAATAAATTAAGCAGTTAACGTGACTGATGGTACGGAGAGTGAGAACGCGACTTGCGGCCTGGTTCAGGGAGACGCACGTGGAGGGTGCACTGGCCACTTTGAGGCCCTGGCCATGTGACCCCACAGTAGGGGTTCGCGTGCTCTGACCCTACTTCCTTACACAGACACCTGCCTGCTCCAGGGGACGTGTGCAGCCCACCGGAGGCAGCCAGGCCTCGGGGCAGGTGACCCACTGCCTCCCAGCCATGCCATCCCCTCAGGGCCACCCAGGCCTGCCCTCCGATGTCCACGCACTCCCACTTGCCCGGCTATCCGAGTCCACTCTGCAGGGCTGGGTGCCACCTTAACGGAGGGAGGAAGTGTGTGCTCGTCACCCCTGCCCCTGGTGTCTCCTTCTAAGAGCTCAAGGGGAGACCGGTTTCTTGCGTCTGCACACGGGGCCTGTGGGGTGCTAGCTGGGCCAGGTGATGCAATCTGGCTCGTGGGATCCTGGGCACAGCACGCATCCACAGACCCAAAGGTGGTTTCTCCTGAAGCTGGCTGGAGTCAGGGCCAAGATCTGGTTCCTGGAAAACACACGCTAGGGTGCCCCTTGCTGGCAGCAATATAGAGTGGTGACCGGATACAGGCAGAGGTCACCTTGGGTGTTCCTAGAGGCTGAGACCCTGTTGTGAAATCCTTGCTGAAAAGCCCCCAAAAAACTGCCATTGGTAGCTTCTGCTGGAGCCCTAGGAGTTGCCCTGCGGGGCCCTCCCTCAGCCCAGAGCAGCTCCTGGGAGCCCATCAACCCTGCACACCCATCCCTCCTTCGGCTGCTGCAGCAGCCTATCCCTAACCTCTAAAGAATGCGGAGGGGGAGAGGGTCTACAGTAACTGGCTGCCCTCTGCAATGCTGCACAGCCTCTTTCCTGCAGCTTTGACCCAAGAGGCTCTCCTGGTGACGACGCTCCAGTTACCAACCACCCGGCCGCTGCTCCTGGTGTGGACCAAAGGGAAAGACAGACAGCGGAGCTCACTCTGCACGTGCTGACAAGGTAATCAAACGCTTCCCAGCTTTTGAGAAGTGTCCTGACACCCCACAAGAACTTGGCAGTATGGGTTTTTTTTATGTTGAGTCAAATGCAGAGCAATTTCCTGCACTTTTATTCGCAGGGGTCAGAATGAGGTATATAAAAACATGTACACAGAAATGCTTTTATAGAAAAGTAGAAACCGGTAATGTTTTCTTCTGCATCATGACCAACAAGAGACTCCCCGAGGCCTAGGTCCCCTCAGCAGGTGACTTCTGGGAACAGCCTGCTGGAGAGACAGCCCCACAAACCCGGCCTCTGTGAACGGTTGTGGCAGGGCTTTGGGAAGGAAGCTCTGTGGCCAGGTTAGCTCTGCTGAGACCCCCAAGTGTGCCATCAGGGCCTTGAGGCTGACCGTGCCGGGAGCTTCCTCTTCAAACCTAAGCGTCACTCTCTTTGGACCCCCCCTGTCCAAAAGGCGTCAGGAGCCCTAAGGTCCCTTCCAATAGGTCTGTGATTGTTTCACAAGTTAGGGGTCATGACCCTCGCCCTGCTTCACCACAGGAACGTGCTGGTCCTGAGGCCTTCCATCACCTCGCCTTCCGGCGGGTCTCCGGGTTAACCTCCAAGCAGCAGCTCACGAGGCCCCGCCCACAGCATCATTCCTGTAGGTCAGCTGGCTGCTGTCTCAGCCCTGGGGAAATGCAGAGAGGTCACTGTGCACCCTGAGAGGAGGCCGTCGGGGGTGCCCCGGGCCCGCTCAGATCCTGGGGGCTGAGGCAGCTGCGGATCCCTCACCCTCCTCCTCAGTGGAATGTTCAGTGCCGTTCTTCCCTTCCTCTCCTTTCGGAACAGGAAGAGCCCTGGGGCCCTGGGCCTGGCCCGCAGTCCTCAAGGCACATCACTGCCGGCAGCCTCTGCCTAGATCCTATGCTCAACCCACAGTACTGACTTTCATACAGACTCGTTTCCATTTCTCAGAAATGGTCAGGAGGGGACTGCATCCTAAATACTAAAAAAACTAAATACATTTTTTAAACACTGCCTCTTGACCTACGTGACCAGAACTGTGAATAACAGCGCGCGCCACTCAGACCCACAGCGAGCACGTGGGGAGGCCGAGGCTGAGGCCACCTTGCACAATGAAGCACAGGGGAGCTGGGGGAGCCTCCTGTCCGTCCCTGGTTTGGTTCCGGGGCACAGGAAGCCCCTGTCAGCGCTGCTGCGGGGGCTGCTGCTGTCCCATCCGTGGGAAAAACCCTGCTCCACGGTATGGAGAGAGAGCCTTGGCAGGACCCTACCCAGCCTCACTCTCAGCCCACAGTGCTACCTGTTCCTGTCTTCGGTTCAAACAGAAAAAGTGGGGGATTTCAACCACAACAGAAAGTGTAGATCCTCCCAGCTGTAGGGGCGGGGGTAGGTGGTCCCGCACCAGTCTCTGCAGTGGGCTCCTGCCCATCGTGGGGGGGGGGTGGCTCAGGCACCTGGAGTGCCCGCCTGGCTCATGAGGGGGGCACTGCCCTCCTGAAGGTCGACTGGAGTCTGGCTGGCGTGGACCACAATGGTCTTCTCATCCACGATCTCGCAGGTGGGGTTGGTGAAGGCAGACAAGGGCAGGGTGATCCGCTGCAGCTCCCGCTCACACACTTTCTGCTCGTGCTGGGCTTTCAGGTCCTTGCCCCTGGCAGGAGAAGAGGGAAGAGTCAGGCTGTGCCTCCCGCACAGTCTGCTTGTAGGCCAGCACCCTGAGGCCCGGCAGGGCTGTTCTGCCAGACTGCCTTAACTCAGCAAGAAGCCCCTAAACCTCATCTGTGAGATGGAGGTGACAGGAGCACGACCCTCCCTCAGCTGCAGTGGAGCTCCCTGAGGATGGTGGGGACGAAAGAAACCCTTAAAGCAAAACAGAGTTTTGGTTTTTCAGCCCAAGGCACCACAGGACCCAGAAAAACCCTCAGCCCTCACCCATAAAGCTGTCCAGAAAACTGACCTGACCATCCTGTTCTGAGACACCTCATCCAAAAGTCTCAGAAGGTGTGAGCTCTGGCTGGAAATGAGGACCATCCTCTCCCCGGAAGGTGTGAGCCCTGGCTACAAAGAGGGACCATCCCCTCCGAGTGCAGTGGGCAAGGAGCCTCTGTGGGCTGCTCGGGTCAATGGGAAACAAGGACACAACGACCATGGGACCCCTGAGTGTTCACAGGCCTTCTGGTACTCCGTGACCCAATCAGGCTGAGGTGTTACCCCATTTTATTCACGTGAAGTGATCCATGCTGAGGGCTTGACGTGCACCTCACTTCATTCTGAACCCTAACAATTAGGTGTTATCATTCATTTTATAGATGAGGAAGTAAGTCCAAAGAAGCTGAACTCTTCAGATGACACGGTGGGCTGGAGCCCAAGTCTGTTGGACTCTGGCTGATGCTCAAGAGAAGTTCTGACCTCATCAGGGTCACCCCCCCAACACACAAAAAGGATAGGGCAGGGCCTCACCCACCCAGTCTTCCGGCTGCATGTCCGGTCCGCCCCACTGGACCGGCCACGCCCACTACAAGCCAAAGGGTGTGGTGTGCGCCTGGCACACTGCACGCCAGAACCCAGGTCAGCATCCTCTTAACACAGCAATCAGACACAGCTCAGCCGTCAGAGGAAATCTTCCCGGAAGGAGCCCATCCCGAAGAGGCCCTGAAGCAAGCAGCTGATGGATGACCTGGTGCGGCAAACAGGCCTGCCTCAGAGTCCCCAGGGAGACAGCCGAGAGCAGACAGATGACACAGTGATCACCCAGGGAAGTGCAAGGACAAAGGTTTCCAGAGTCACGAACGCTGAGGACACGGGCGCTGGAGGGGAAAGAGCAGGTGTCTCCTAATTGCCTTTAAATCAACCAGTTCTCCGCCCCTGGACCAGCCCAGCCTGGGTTGTGTGACACTCGGCCTTGGGGAGCCTTGGTTTCATCATCTCTGAAATGGGAATGACACCTGACTCCAAATATGATGATGAAAGTGAAAGTCGAGTCACTCAGTTCTGTCTGAATCTTTGCGACCCCATGGACTGTAGCCTACCAGGCTCCTCCGTCCATTGGATTTTCCAGGCAAGACTACTGAATGGGAAAGCATTTTGAAAACCATGGGACTGCTATAAAGCTCACAGGGGGCTGATGTGATTTGCCCTGAAGGTGATGTGACTCACCAGGCAACGTTATCTTAATCTGGGTTCCCACGGGAACTCTCCTACTGGACAGCCAGGGTGGGTGTTGTTTATGTGACCCCGACCCCTGCCCTCCACTCTAGGCCTTAAGCTTCATCATCCTGTAAAACAGGGAGCTGGACTTGAGAACTTGCAGGGCCCCTAACATCCTGTGCGATCCTGAGCATGACGTGTGCCCCGCGCACCCCTGCTCCTCTCTGTCGGGTCACAGGTGGCACACCGGCGCACCGTGCCCCCGACGTGCCCCGGGTGGCCGAGTCTCTGTGTGTAAGCCTGCAGCTCCTGCCCGTCCTCATCGGGCTCTGCACTGGACACCCCGAGCCACAGCAGAGGAGCTCCCCAAGCCCCCGGAGGGCTGAGGAGGGCCCCGGGGACACGGCTGTCTGGAGCAAGTGCGCCCCCACTCACGCCCGGGATTCTGCCTCTGGACGCCTCTCGGTCACAGCGACTGCCGCAAAGAAGAGAACCCCTCTGCCTCCGGCATACAACGGCCTGCCCACGTCAGGAGAAACTTGGAAAGCCTGGGTTTAGTTCTATTAAGGAAGAGTCCAGGAGAGCCAAACGGTCAATATACAGGAAATGGACCTGGAATAGTCACTGGAAGGATGGATGCTGAAGCCCCAGTACTGTGGCCACCTGATGAACAACTGAGGGCAGGAGGAGCAGGGGGCGACAGAAGATGAGATGGCTGGATGGCATCACCGACTCAATGGACACGAGTCTGAGCAAACTCTGGGAGGCAGTGAAGGACAGGGAGGCCTGGTGTGCTGCAGCCCACAGGGTTGCAAAGACACAACTGAGCAGCTGAACAAGGGAGCCCACACACAAGCCAGCAGAGGACCAAAGGCCATTCACAAAAGCAGCAGAGGGTGTGCCCGGAGCCTTGAGCCAGGGCCTGAATTTCAAAACGTAAGGGGCTGAAGGAAGAAGGAAGGCAGGGTCTCATGCTTCCCAAGGACCCATTAAGGTGCCAGGAAGTAGCCCTCCCACCTTCCACCCCGAGAAGGGCCACCGATGCACCGGCTGGATGCCGCACCCTTTACAAACGTGCGTCCTCTTTGTCTCATTTCCACCCAGCACTGCGTGTCATCCACATTTTGCAGCCAAAGAAGCTGAGGCTTTCCTCAGCTGCCTCTACCAAGCATCTGGCTGTGGTCAGCCGGGCTGTTGATAATGGTCAGGCTGCGTCACACACAAGTCTTGAGGGGGGAGAAAAATCAATGTGGATTAATGGGGCAGAGCTGGGCTTGAAGCTCAGCCAAGGGTAAATGCAAGGAGCAGGTGCCAGGACAAGTCCGGATGGCAGTCTCTTTTAGAAGCCTCAAAACACACTCAGCCCCGCATGCCTCCTGCTAACGGCGCCTGTGAGTCCTAGAGCTGCCCCGGCAGCCCCCAGCTCCTTCTGGGGTCTCAGAGAGGCCACCAGCATAGCTGCACTGACCATCAGGCAGCTCAGCCCCTTCTCACCACCTATGAGGTGGGGGGACACCCAGGCTGTTGTCTGACAGCCAAGAAAGGACTCGTTCACTAACTCAGTTCCTCTCCTGGGCGGGCGGAGGCAGTGCTGACGGACAGTTTTCCCCTTGCCTTTTATCAGAGCATGGACCCTGCGATCGGGGCAGGGAGCTGCCGGCTGGCCACCGGGACCGGACAACCAGGACAGCGGCCCACCAGGCTGAGCCCTGGCCCGCTCCCACCTGCCTGCCTTCCTCCCCGAGAGGAAGCCTGGTGCCTGCCCGCCCCTCCTGGCCAGGGGAAAACTCCCACCCGTTAGCCTCCTGGCCCTTGCAAGGGTTCAGATTCAGAGCTTTCAGGAGTTCTATCCTGACTGTTCCAGGGTCAGGCCTGGTGGCCAGGCCGGCCAGAAAGCAGGAGTGCACGGAGCTGCTGTCCGTATCTGACATCCTCTTGCTGGGTGATAGAGGCACCCAGGACCTCCTTTAGGCAACACAGGCTGCCTCAAATTATTACGTAACTCTGAGCCACTGCTCTCGTCCCCGCTGGAAGTGGCACTGTGCCACTCTGCTGCTCAGGACAAGTTCTTCAAGGCAGCCAAGGTCAGGAACACCAGCTCTCTGCCCAGACTACACTCATTTGATCATCACAACAAACCTATGGGGCATCTACTAGGATCTCTGTTTCAGGGACAGGACAACAGAAGTGGAGAGGCTCCATCATTTATTCACGCAGAGGGTGGATTTGGGATCTGAACCTAGGACTGCCTGCGGCCCACCAAGAAATACTGTCTTTAGGAAGCATTAGAGCTGGGCGGATCATCGCTGACCTGCCCCCATGCTGTTTTACACCTGAGAGAAGCAGAGACGGCAAATCACTTGTCCAGTGCCACACTCAGAACTGCTCACAGTTCCAGAACCTGGCTCTTTTGACTTCGAAGCCCAGCTGTTATAGTTTGAAAGTTTCTGTTTTATTTGGAAAGGTTCTGTGCATGTTCACTCAGTCAGGTCTAACTCTATTGCAATCCCATAGACTACAGCCTGCCAGGCTCCTCAGTCCATGGGATTTCCCAGGCAAGAATACTTTGCCATTTCCTCCTCCAGGAGATCGTCCCAACCCAGAGATTGAACTTGGATCTCTTGCACTGGCAGGAGGATTCTTTACCACTGAGCCACCTGGGAAGCCCGCACTGTCTTATGCAATCCAAAGCAAATCGCCACGAAGCTCCTGCGCCTCGCTGGACTTTAGGGAGACACTGGCAATCCTTACTGGCCATGTAGCTTGGACACACCGCTGAACTCTCGGTCTCAGCTCCTCTCTGTGAAATGGTGTAAAAGTGGTCCTTCTAGTGTGGTCTTGCGGCTTTGGTACGATCGTCAGGGAAGGACACTCAAGTGGGTCTTATTAAAAAAGTCTAGGTGGCTGTGGTGGTTATTTAACCTGACTGGCGTTAGTTCATGGGAACCTGGGGTGGGCATGGGTGTGCATGGAGAGGGGACACAGCTCCACGGAGCAGATGAGACAGGAGGTGTGGAGAAGTGGAAGGAGGACACTGTCCTGGGACTCGGGAGAGAGCGGGCTGAGCGCCTGCCTCCAGCCCACAAGCCGTGTCCTGTTGCGCAGGCTGTGCTTGGGGCATTTTTGCTGAGGAAAGGGGTGGTCCGGAGGTTAGGAGTCTGGTGACTCGGTGCCTCACCCTGAGATTACAGGAAAGTAAACATAGGCACTCGGGGCACTCCCGTGACAGCCTAGAGGAGCACATCTAGAAGCAAAAAGGCGTGGCGTCCTCCTCTGGCCTGAGAACTGAGCTCGCGATTAAGGACGTTTAGCAGTCAGTTCAAGCACCTGGAGGCCTGGACACTGTCACAAGACCAGAGGCAAGCCCAGTGCTAGCCAGTGGCTGAGGAAGAAATATTTCAACAGCTAGACTCAGCCAACACAGTTTGGGTCTGAGCTGCGAACTGTAACCAGGGCCTCCCCATCATTCCCCCTAACTCCCTGAAATGACAAACAGGTGCCCCATCCACTGTTGCGCTGAGGGCAGCGACCTTATGCTAGGGGACAGGAGACCCTCTCAGGTCAACACTTCCCCTCTCCGAACCTGTGCTTCCTGAATCTCAGAAGATCAGAGAGGCGATGGAGCCTGGCGAGCAAAGAGCAGTGTGCCCACATTTTACAGAAAAGAGAAACAGCTATGGTTTACTGACCTCTTTCTTTGGGCCAGGCAGTCAAGCGTCTCAGCGACAGCCGTGCCCTGGAGTAGAAAACAGAACCGCCCTGCCCAAAGTCACACAGATTGCTAGTTAGTGGCAGGACTGAGACTTAGCTCCACTGAATGCTAGGTGTGTGACCTCAAAGAAGTCTCAGTTTCCTTATCTGTAAATAGCGTTGGCTTTATTGGGGGTGATCTAAAGTACACCTATCATTTGAAGCAGTACCTGGCCTTCAGAAATACTGCTACTATTACTGTTATTCTTACCAATATGTCCCCTTTTCCATCTGTAAAACAAGGCTGACTACATCACTCTAGAGACAACTCGATTTTATTTAATACTGGATAACCCGCTGGGGCTGTGGTCCTCACCACTGGAAAACGCAGGCCACCACATCACGTCCCTTATAGGAAGCCTTCCCAGACCACAGAAAAGAAATTCCACAGACAGGAATGGAAGTCAAATCCCCTGACTTTTGCCTAACATTATTTGCAAATAATCTTCCCAGAGTCAACCAGTGCTGGAAAAATGGGCACAACTCGATTATCATCACGCACTCCAACTCACTTCCTTCCTCCTGTCCTAGAAGAGATCCCACTGCTTACAGCTCAGGCCATTCAAGCCCCAACTGCAAAAGCAGTGGCTGGGAACCTTTTCTAGGAGCAGAATTTTATAACTCACAGAAGGAATTCAATCTCCCAGTCCCCACAATGAGAGCCCAGCCTCATGTCTGAAAAGCCACCTGCTTCCACAGCAGACACGCTTCCACACCAGACAGTAGGGAATGTCAGTGTCAAGAGAGCTGGATGTGACTCCAGCCACTCCCAGACAGTATAACCTTGAGCAAGTTACTTCAACCTTTTGATGAAGGCCTCCTCACCTGTACAACGGGGAATAAGAATCCCTACCTCATCAGGCTTTCTGGGTGATGAGTAAAGGCACCAAAGAAGAGGGTTTGTCCAAGGTCACCTGGTGAAAACTAGAACCAAGTCTCTGCATCCAAGACCTCACTTCCTTTACAGGTAAGAATGACACAAAGGAGTCTGGTTTGACTTTGTATACCTTTCTCTCCTCTCTCACTGAGCCCAGAAAAGAAGCTACTGACCTCTTGTAGGTGTAGCCAAGGACGATTCCAGCTCCAATGATGATGATGATCACCATCATGGTGATGCCCAGCACGTAGCCTGCCAAGGACAGGACACAAGGTCCCATTAGCTCCACCCCAGATAATCAAATATCTCTCCTTGAATTCCACAAGGACAGAGGCGGGCAGTCATACCCAGGGTTCCCAGGTCCTTCTTCTCCTTGGAGTTAACCCGCACCCGTTGACTGATCCCAATCACTGGCTGCACAGCTGCAGCCTCGCTCCGGGCAGGCAGGGCGTTGGCAGGAGCAAACACCTCATCTCCTCCTGGCACTTCAGCAGCCTCCTCAGTTTCTGTCGTGGAGGTTGGCAGGCCCTGGGAAGTGGTATCTGGAGGTGAAATGGGAAAACAGCTCTCATCAGAGAGTGGCCTGAGTTTGGGGGAAGCTGAGTGGGCCCATCTTAGAATGCACTGTACACACTGAAATCAAGACCCAGGGGCAAGATCTGGTCTAAAGGCTGCACCACCGCTGGAACAAGACAAAGAAGGCTGTGAGAAAGGGCCTCACCTGCCTCCCATGTTCTTGCCGTCTTCCAAGGCCCAGCTCAGCTCACCTCCAGGGGTACCCCCTCTATGCCAAGAGGCAATGCNGTAAAATAGTTTTAAAAACCCAATTGAAAATTTACATGAAAATAGAACCAAAAATTAGCAAATTTTACTAATGAAAAAATATGAATGGTAAATAAGCACAAGAAATGTTAGGCCACATATAGCATTGGAATTTTAACAACCTGAAGGAAAGAAGATATATTCTTTTAAAATTGAATTAACTTGGAGATGTTTTAGAAATAATTTTGATCAGTTTTTATGTTAACATTATTCTTAAGCATTATTATATTACTCCTATGTATTATTTCCTTATTTGTATGAATTTTGATCATTTATATTTTCTGAAATTACATGATTTACACTTTTTTGCAAGTTTATGAGAACAGAGTTATATTAAATATTCTCCTTAGTGTAAAACTGAAAAATCACCTAACAGCCCTCATTCATTTCAAGTATTTCAAGTCTTTTTACCTTCTGTTCTTTTCCTACAGTCACATATTGAAATATTCAATATGAAAGTAGCATATGGTGTGCTACTACTATTAAGTCACTTCAGTCATTTTCGACTCTGTGTGACCCCATAGACGGCAGCCCAGAAGGCTCCCCTGTCCCTGGGATTCTCCAGACAAGAACACTGGAGTAGGTTGCCATTGCCTTCTCTAATGCATGAAAGTGCNATTAAATCAGTAAGAAAATTACATTTCTCAAGTAAAATTATGTTCCTTAATATATTTCAAAGATTATTCTTCCACCTGGTGATTTCAGTATAAGGAATGCTATCCAGGGGAAAGCTTGAATTGGACTTGCTTAATCCATCCTCAAGAATGTTACCATAGACAACATATAACAGGAAGTGCCTGTTTGATTTGTCAATTGGCTAGACTCTAAGTAATAAAAAGAGGAACGACTGGGCGCGTGACAGAGCATCCCTCTGTACACGTCAGAAGAATTTATTTTATGTCACAAGGCATGGGTAGTATATATGTATACTCCAGAGAAACTGGTTCTAATCAAAGTTAAAGAGGAATTGAAACCTCTGATCTAGACACATGGTTGGAACTATCTCATATCTAATGTTGGGGCTTAAGAAAAGGCTTAAGCAATAGCATGCATGATTAAAGATTAAAGGAATCAGGATTATTTGGTTTGGAAGAAAGCACGATAGGGAAGTGTCCGACTGTGAGTCTTTAAACATGACATTATTATTTAGAGGACATTGACCAGCTGTTTTTCAGCCCCAGTATGCCTTAGATGTAAGAAAATATTTAAAATAGTAACACAATAAATATAGGCTAGATTATAAACTCTAAAATAAAGATATTAAGGGTTAGAAGAGACTGTATATGTGGCTATTGTAAATATTTAATACTTATGGGAGCTCTTTCATATGGCTTCAGCCATATGAATCCTATAACATACAGACTGCACTAACATTCTTGGTAATATATTCATGGCATTCATTTCAATTAAAGAAAAGTAGCTATTGACATGACTACTTAAATTACAAGGTAATAAGTTTTTAATATCACTGTAAAGCAAAAAAAAAAGTTGTTGAAGTAGCTCTCTTTCTTTTAAATCACTGATGTCATTTCCAAATTAAGCTAAAGATGGAATCTTTGTGATATGCACTCTGATTCTTTGATTCCATGGTCATAATAGAAAGGCATTCAGCAGAGTGAAGGAAAATTGCATTTCCTGAAGTTTCCACATTTTTACATTTTTCTTAGTGACAGTTACAAGCTGAAATAATTATGAGTTAACTGGACATGGAACAACAGACTGCTTCTATACAGGAAAAGGAGTACGTCGAGGCTGTATATTGTCACCGTGCTTATTTAACTTATATACAGAGTATATAACTTATATACAGAGTACATCATGAGGACATTACTTTGCCAACAAAGGTCTGTCTAGTCAAGGCCATGATTTTTCTAGTAGTCGTGTATGGATGTGAGAGTTAGACTATAAAGAAAGCTGAACGCTGACAAACTGATGCTTTTGAACTGTGGTGTTGGAGAAGACTCTTGCGAGTCCGTTCGACTGCAAGGAGATCCAACCAGTCTATTCTAAAGGAGATGAGTCCTGACTGGTTCATTGGAAGGACTGATGTTGAAGCTGAAACTTCAATCCTTTGGCCACATGATGCAAAGAGCTAACTCATTTGAAAAGATCCTGATGCTGGGAAAGATTGAGGGCAGGAGGAGAAGGGTACAGCAGTGGATGAGATGGTTGGATGACATCACCAACTCAATGGACATGGGTTTGGGTAGACCCCAGCAGTTTGTGATAGACAGGGAGGCCTGGCGTGCTGTGGTTCATGGGACTGCAAAGAGTTGGACACAACTGAGCACCTGAACTGAACTGAATGAAGTCTATGTGGGTGACCGTGCTTTCCTCCATTTGCAGAATGAGACTGGGCTAAATTGAGTCATAGACAAGACAAACGAGAAGACAGTGGTACTAGCACATCAGCAACATTCTCGCATAGGGACAGAAATAAAGTTGATTAAGCAAATAAGTTGTGTCACCATTCTAAAACTCGTAATAGGCATAAAACAGACATAAGGACGGAGTGGCTCTGCCACCAACTAAAATACCTTAGCCTGTCTTAATGTCATGAAGATTATCTTCTGGTTTCTTTGAGAAGTTTACATAGCTTCTGCAATCATATCTATAATTCAAACTATAATCGTGTGAAATAAAGATTAAAGTTCTTT
Organism: Oreotragus oreotragus; assembly: GCA_006410675.1. Classification (NCBI taxonomy): domain Eukaryota; kingdom Metazoa; phylum Chordata; class Mammalia; order Artiodactyla; family Bovidae; genus Oreotragus; species Oreotragus oreotragus. The sequence continues at coordinate 238,073 of SJYX01017552.1, read as the reverse complement.
TGTTTTCCATTGTGGTATCCAACTGGTCCAACAGAATTTTCTGAAACAACTTTTCTTTCCTCACTAATTTCTTTAGCACTTTGGTTGAAAATATTGAGTACATGTGTATGAACCTGTTTTTGAATGTTCTATTCTATTCCACTGATTTATATTCCTAATTTTATACCAATACCACTTTGTCACAAACACTGTAGCTTCACAGTTTTGAAATAGTTCTGACTATGAAAGTTTCTTTCATTATGTTATAAATTTAGAAATGACATTTTAATTTCTAAAACATCTCTTGGGATTTGCCTGGCATTGCACTGAATCTGTATATCTGTGGTGAATTCTCACAATATTATTGAATCTTCCAATCCACAAACATGGTATATTTCCTTTTTAAATTTATGTCTTTAAATTTCAACAAAGTTTTGTAGTTTTCAGTATACAGGATTTGTACATATATTATGAAAAATTTCCCTATTTATTTCATATTTCATTACTATAAATGGTATTTTAATTGCAATTTCCTTATCTTTTTGATGCTGTTTTTGTTAGTCGCTCAGTCATGTCTGACTCTATGCAAATGCAGTTCTGATTTCAGAGTGGCAGGAGGTTCTTTCGCATCGATCCCTCGGCGTCTAATCTGTCGCTTTGTGAGCAGGGAGCACTCAGTATTGGCTGACGAAATGCTCCTCCTTGGACTCTGAAGGGCTGACTTCCGCTCGATCACAATACTTTTCCTCCTGGTTACAGTAGAGACAGCTGTGTCCGGGCCGGCACTGGAACCATTTTCAGATTATCCACTGTGCCCATAGAGGAGTGCCAGGACTTCCTCCTCAGGAGCCCAAAGCCGCTTTACCTGTTGCTCTTATCATCTAATTTCTCCTTTTAAAGAACTGCTGTCTACCCTAACTTACACACTTTGATATACAGCAAAACCATATTCTGTGCTGTGCAACTTATCTGGAAAAGTACTGCCTGAAAGAGATAAAAAACAGGCCAGAAGAGATTTCCTTCAGCTTAGTCATCTCTGCTTTTTCTCCCTTGTAACTAAGACGTGTATCAGAGTGGTTTGATTTTTTTTGAGATTGAGGAACTCATGTCTCAGTCCTTCAAAGGCATACTCTATTATAATAGGCTCAGTGCCTCCCTTCCTCAGGGAAATCAGATTGAGTTCAGAGATGTGCCTGTCATCATTACTGATGATGTCTTGTTTTTTCCCTTAGGATCCAAGTTTGAATTTTGCTTCATGTATTGGTGCAATATTGGTCATTTTTTGTGACCTATAGTTATTCCAAACTTCAGATTTCTTCTGGAAATATTACTACAATAATAATTTGATACAGTGCTACCCAAAATAGTCTCTTTGGATTGTTTATTTCCTGAAGATAACATTGTGAAATATAATATTCCTATTTTACTAACTATTCCAGGGATGTTTAACTATTGGTTTCATGTTAAATCATTGCTAATCCAGACTCCTTGGACTCTGAAGGGCTGACTTCCGCTCGATCACAATACTTTTCCTCCTGGTTACAGTAGAGACAGCTGTGTCCGGGCCGGCACTGGAACCATTTTCAGATTATCCACTGTGCCCATAGAGGAGTGCCAGGACTTCCTCCTCAGGAGCCCAAAGCCGCTTTACCTGTTGCTCTTATCATCTAATTTCTCCTTTTAAAGAACTGCTGTCTACCCTAACTTACACACTTTGATATACAGCAAAACCATATTCTGTGCTGTGCAACTTATCTGGAAAAGTACTGCCTGAAAGAGATAAAAAACAGGCCAGAAGAGATTTCCTTCAGCTTAGTCATCTCTGCTTTTTCTCCCTTGTAACTAAGACGTGTATCAGAGTGGTTTGATTTTTTTTGAGATTGAGGAACTCATGTCTCAGTCCTTCAAAGGCATACTCTATTATAATAGGCTCAGTGCCTCCCTTCCTCAGGGAAATCAGATTGAGTTCAGAGATGTGCCTGTCATCATTACTGATGATGTCTTGTTTTTTCCCTTAGGATCCAAGTTTGAATTTTGCTTCATGTATTGGTGCAATATTGGTCATTTTTTGTGACCTATAGTTATTCCAAACTTCAGATTTCTTCTGGAAATATTACTACAATAATAATTTGATACAGTGCTACCCAAAATAGTCTCTTTGGATTGTTTATTTCCTGAAGATAACATTGTGAAATATAATATTCCTATTTTACTAACTATTCCAGGGATGTTTAACTATTGGTTTCATGTTAAATCATTGCTAATCCAGAGAAGAACTAAAAAGCCTCTTGATGAAAGTGAAAGAGAAGAGTGAAAAAGTTGGCTTAAAGCTCAACATTCAGAAAACGAAGATCATGACATCTGGTCCCATCAGTTCATGGCAAATAAATGGGGAAACAGTGGAAACAGTGTCAGACTTCGTTTCTGGGGGGCTCCAAAATCACTGCAAATGGCGATTGAAGCCATGAAATTAAAAGACGCTTACTCCTTGGAAGGAAAGTTGTGACCAAGCTAGATAGCATATTCAAAAGCAGAAACATTACTTTGCCAACAAAGGTCCATCTAGTCAAGGCTATGGTTTTTCCAGTAGTCATGTATGAATGTGAGAGTTGGACTGTGAAGAAAGCTGAGCGCCGAAGAACTGATGCTTTTGAACTGTAGTGTTGGAGAAGACTCTTGAGAGTCCCTTGGATTGCAAGAAGATCCAACCAGTCCATCCTAAAGGAAATCAGTCCCTGGTGCTCATTGGAAGGACTGATGTTGAAAACTCCAGTACTTTGGCCACTTGATGTGAAGAGTTGACTCATTGGAAAAGACCCTAATGCTGGGAAGGATTGGGGGCAGGAGGAAAAGGGGATGACAGAGGGTGAGATGGCTGGATGGCATCACCGACTCGATGGACATGGGTTTGGGTGGACTCTGGGAGTTGGTGATGGACAAGGAGGCCTGTCGTGCTTTGATTCATGGGGTCGCAAAGAGTGGGACACGACTGAGCGACTGAACTGAACTGATCTGAATCCAGAGAGAACAAGGCTATCGAATTACTTCAGAAGGAAGCCTCTAGAGCATTATCCAAGAAGGATACGCAGTTTGCTTTGAACTTAGCTCTAAGCCTTCAATCTGTTAAAAGGCTTGAGAATCCTTTTTGTCAGTGAAAGGGCCAAGGTGTTGGTTTTAAAAAAAATCTGTGATGAGATCTAATGAGTTGACTCCAGATATTCTCTCCATATGATGTGCTGTCAAAGGGGCCGTAAGTACTTCCCTGGAGACCCAGTGGTTAAGACTCCAGGATTCTGCTACAGGGGACACGGGTTTGATATTGATCCCTGGTTGGGGAAATAAGATCCTGTATGCCTCACAGCACGGCCAGAAAGGGAAAAAGTGACCACTGAGATTTTGCTGAGAGGTGTTTGGGTGTACAATCACAAACTGAGCAGGGGGTGATTTTATGAAGCTTGTTAGGAAATAATAGTCCAGTCAAAGGGCTAAACTCCAAGGGTGTTTCTAAAGTTTGGCCTTCAATGAGTTAAGTGAAGTGAAGTCACTCAGTCGTGTCCGACTCCTTGCGACCCCATGGACTCCTCTGTCCATGGGATTTTTCAGGCAATAGTACTGGAGTGGATTGCCATTTCCTTCTCCAGGGGATCTTCCCGACCCAGGAATCGAACCCAGGTCTCCCGCGTTGTAGACAGACGCTTTACCGTCTGAGCCACCAGGGAAGCCCTCAATGAGTTAGGTTATATACATTTTGGTACATGACGAAAGTGTTCAACAAACATTTGAAACAAAGGGGAAAAGCAAAGTATGTGAAGGAAAGAGTGTAATAAGCCCACAGAGAGTAGTAATTTTTTAAGGGTAAGCAATAAAACATCCAAGGGCTTCCCTTGGTAAAGAACCCGCCTGGCCAATGCAGGAGATGTGGTTCAGTTTTCTGGGAAGATCCCTCCCGTAGGAAATGGCAACTCACTCCAGGATTCTTGCCTGGAAAATCCCATGGACAGAGGAACCTCAGGGACTGCTGGGTTGCAAAGAGTCGGACACAGCCGAGCGACTAAAAAACAAATTACTTAGCATATGTAATCCCACGTATCCTTAGCCTCTCACTGTAGGGGTTGAGAATACAAACACAAACGTCAGGATTCAAGTCCCAGCTCTAGCACTAGCTACTAGTAGGGAAGCTACTAAACTCCCTGACTCAGTTTCCTTATATGGAAGAGAGAGAAAAAAACAGTGCCTGCATCACTGAGTTGCTGACATTCATGACGCCTTGAATAATTGTCAGTTTTTAATAAACATGTCCTTTTTTTGTGTCACTAACCTCGACTTAGTACTGAGTACTTTTGCTCTTTTTCAGAAAATTACAATCTGGTTATAAAGATCAGACTAACACGTTTGAAAATAAAAGCAATATAGGGGCATTTATAAGTAGGTGTTGAAGAGCATGACAGGAGGAAAAGGAGGCAACTGAGGAGGAGATGGTTGGACGGCATCGCCGACTCAGCGGACATGAGCTTGAGCACGCTCCGGGAGACGGTGGAGGACAGAGGAGCCTGGCGTGCTGCAATCCGTGGGGCTGCAAAGACTGAGACACGTCTTTGAGACTAACAGCAGCAACCAGAGTCTGACACCGACGATAAAGGTTTATCAGCTCAGTGATTATTTATTAAATGCTGTTCATAGGCGGGCACTAAGCTGAGCGCTGAGGTTGCAACAGGGACCCCACCAGGTCCTCGTTCTAGGGAAGCTCACAACCTTGGGATAGGTCAGGCGTCGGTGGACAGGCGGAGCAGTGCAGAGAGGCACTCCCCTGATGTTCCAGTGGCAGAGGGTCCGTGCGTCCAGTGCAAGGGGCCTGGGTGTGATTCCTGGTCAGGGAACTAGATCCCACATGCCTCAACCAGAGTCTGCATGCCACAACTGAAGATCCCTCATGCTACAAAGAAGACTGAAGATCCGTGTGCTGCAACTAAGACCCAGTGAAGCCAAGTGAATGCTTTTTATTTTTTAATGCAGAAATGTCAACAGTACTCTAAAGATTTCTGCTACTGGGACTCAAAGGAGAGGCAAGGGGTCTAGTTTTAAGAGGTCAGGAAAGGCTTATCAGAAAAAGTAAAATCTGAAAGGGAAAGACCCATATTCTCAGCAGGTCAGAGGATGTACAGAAGCCTGGCAGGGGGCTGTCGCCGTGGCTGGTGGAGCCTTCAGGGAGGTGATTAAAGTGAGGCAGAGAAGCCAACAAGTGAAGTCGAAGAGGGAAACACTGACCAGGTTATGGAGTTTCCCGAATGTGGGCCTTATCCTGAAGACGAGGCTGATCCAGTATAGAGCTTGTGTTGTAGTGAGCTGACTCAGGTCGCAGCATGCAGAATTAGAGGAAGCCAAGGCAGAGTCGGAAAGCCTAGAGGAAGCTGCTGCAGTGGCCTAGGTGAGAGAATAGTGGGCCTGTCCTGGGGCTGAGGCCACCTGGGTGTGAATGCTGCTCTCCCACGATGGACAGGAGTTTGAGCAAGCTCTGGGAGTCAGTGATGGACAGGGAAGCCTGGCGTGCTGCAGTCCCTGGGGTCGCAAAGAGCGACTGGGGTCAGACACGATTGAGCGACTGAACTGAGCTACCACCTAATAGCTGTGTGACCTCAGGCAAGTTACTTCACGCCCCTGTGTCTCTGTTTCCTGATCTGGAAATTGAAAATGGTGATAAAATTTACCTCAGAGGCTTGTTGGGAGGATTACAGCACCTGGAACACACCTGTCTGACTCACAGTCTCACAGACACAGGCAGTGCGGCTGAGGAGATGCAGCGTGTGAGGAGGAAGAATGAGCAGGACTCTGGCTGAGGGGGTGTCGGGAGCAAGCCGGGGGACCCGCAGAGCCGCTCGCTGAAAGCAGGAGCCAGGCGAAGAGCAGGCTGCAGAAAGGCTGAGAAAATGTGGCCCAAGGTGTGTGGCTGGCAGCCAAGAGTGTCTAAAGTTAGAGAAGCTGTTTCGGGAAGGAGGGAGGGGTCAGCGTTGCCAAATGCTGCCAGGAGCGTCAAGGAAGAGCTGAAAAGCTCCCTGGCAGTCCAGAGGCTAAGACCGCATGCTCCCGACGCAGGGGGCTCCGAGTTTGATCCCTGGGTCAGGGAACTAGATTCCTCCTACTGCACCTAAGAGTTCACAGGCTGCAACTAGGACCTCTGGGGCAGCCAAATAAAAAAAAATTTTTTTTGGCTATAAACTGGGGAGGTCAGAAGTTTGGAGTCCAGGACCTGTAGACTGTCAGGGAGAGGAAGCAGAAAAGGAGCAGCTTGAATTTGGAGCTGGACTCACTGCCCTTGGCCAGTTGCTAGGTCTGGTGTGGGCAGTCACATGACGTGATGGACTCTGCAGGCTGACTTTAGGGAGGCAGCACCTTTGCCGTAACGTTTGCTATGTCTTCAAAATGTAAAAACGCTCATCCGAGTTATTTCAGGTGTGCCTAGCATGATCGTGGTGTTTGCTGTGAATTATTTTAATTTGTCCTACATGGCTGTAGTTAATAGCATTTATATTTACGTGAACAGGATGTAAATTGGGTGTTTATCTGTTAAATCTGTCCTGGATGCAGGAATTAGCATGTAGCTGGGAAAAGATCTCTGTACCACCTTTTGAATCCTGAAATTCTCCTCCACTGAATCCTGGTGATTCTCTCAGTGGCCGCTGTGTCTGGGCTGAATCTCCACTCTCCTCTTCTCCCGCTCCTGCTCTGCACTGTCGCATGCACCATCCTCGTCATCCACCTTTTCCCACACTTAGCTTCATCCCAGCTCCTCTTCAGAGAGATCCTTTAGGGACTTCCCTGGTGGTCCAGTGGCTCAAAGACCCCACACTGCCAATGCAGGGGGCCTGGGTTCAATCCGTGGTCAGGGAACTGGATCCTGCATGCCTCAACAAAGAGTTCTTATGCCACAGCTAAAGGTCCCACCTGCTTACAGTTAAGACCCCGTGTGCCTCAGGTAAGACCTGGAGCAGCCCTCCCCCAAATATATATATATATATATAGTTTTAAAAATATTAATAAGCATTGTAATATATAATCTCCAGACTCTGTTACAGTAAAATGAAGAGAGAAGAAAAAAATAAATTCCAAACAGGATCATAGAGTGACTATGGCTGGAGGAGGTGCAAGGATGAGGAAATCAGTGCGAAGCCCAGATGACAGAACCGAGCGTGTCACAGGGAAGTCGTAAGTGGACGCGGTTTGGCCCCAGCTTGGCAAGACCCTGCCTTCAGTGATAGGAGGTTAGGTACCAGCTTCAGACTCTTGAGTGTGTCCTGTGAGTTCCCAGTGGCATTTCCACCTGGAACCCTCTTCTACATCTGCCTTAATGGCTCAGCTGGGACGCGGCCATCGCCGCCTTAGTGTTCTCGAGCTTGATGCAGTATTGGCAGCCGCTCCCTTATTGACCTGATATCAGAAATGGAAATTCCGCCCAGTCGCAGCCAGGCAGGCCCAGGTGGTGGAGGGGCACTTCCACTTGGCAGGACCTTGTCCCTCCCAGCGCCGGGGGCCTTTTGTCGCCTTCGTGAGCCATCAGTCAGATTCGTGGAGAAGCTCCCCGCCCCTCGGGTCTCACTGCTTGCTGCTTGTGCTCCCTTGGCTGTGAGAGAGGAAAACCCGCCCCAGGAACCACGGCACTGCTAACACGCGTAAAGCTTTGAAAGAGCGGCTCACACGCGCGGAGAGCTACCACCACTGATGTGATTGTTGTTGCTGCCACCATCCCAGATCAGCAGCTGAAGCCCAGCTGAGCCTCCGATTTTGCTCTTGTTATGCTGACGGTTACGAAAATCCACATGATCTAGAAATGGGGTAGAGAATACTTAGTTTCCTCTCCATTTTGTGGCCACCGAGGAAGTCCCTTGCAAGTCCTTTGATGCACAAAAGTTTTTTAATTTTGAGGAAGTCTGATTGGTCTGTTTTTTTCTTTGGTTGTTTGAGCTTTGAGTGTTATACTTTACATGTGTTTGTTTAGCCGTTCCAGCACCATTTACCCATTGGCTCAATGGTAAAGATTCCGCCTGCCAATGCAAGAGATGCAGGACACTCTGGTTCGATCCCTGGGTTGGGAAGATGCCCTGGAGTAAGAAATGGCAACCCACAGTAGCTTGGAAAATCCCATGGACAGAGGAGCCTGGTGGACTACAGTCCATAGCCTCACAGAGTCAGACATATCTGAGCAACTGAGCACACACACACACCCTTCTCATTAAAATAATTATGCAGTGTCTTTTTTTTTTTTTTTGCCTACTGTGCTGTGCTTGGGTTTATCAAGCTCTTATGTCATCCTGCTTTCTAAGTTGGTATTTACTATTTAGGTAGCCTTGTTTGCACTGTCTCTTCTGGAGCCAGACTCACTAGCTCTCAGGTCCCACCCTCAGACGTCAGAGAATGCTGGCTGTATTTTTCAGTTCATCCTCACAGAAACTCGGGCCACGCCCACCTGGCTCAGCCCAGACCTAGTACCTCCTGCCAGTTGTGAATTGAATTTCTGGGGTAAAGGGCTGCTAAGAAAGCCCCTTTCTTTCTTTTCTAACTATTTAAATTTCGCGTTTATTTTTGGTGGTACTGGGTCTGCGTTGCTGCACACGGGCTTTCTCTAGCTGCAGAGATGGAGGGCTGCGCTTCACCGCGGTTCGCAGGCTTCTTGTTGGAGCGGCTTCTCTCATTGCAGAGCACTGGCTCTAGAGCACGTAGGCTTGGTAGTTGCAGTGCACGGGCTTAGCTGCTCTGCAGCATGTGGACTCTCCCCTGTCTAGGCATCGGACCCATGCCCCCTGCACCCCGCGGGTGGATTCTTATCCACCACACCATCAGGGAAGTCCAGAAACCTCTTAGTGGAACCAGAGCTCTCCAGAGGTCAGGAGTGGCACCAGCCTTACAATCTGCTATGTGCTTTTTTTGTAAATTACTGTCCTGGAGAAGCCATATGAGGAAATACATGGGGGAAAAAAAAAAAAACACCTTTTGAACTTCTCCCGTATTGCCAAAACAAGCCCCTACAGAAGCTGTCTGTGTATGTAACGTGTCCCCATCCTTAGCCAGGAGGCACTCCCGGATGACGCGGCTTGTTCAGCTTGTACAGTGCCTGCACGTGTCCCGGGAGCAGAATTCACCCCTCACGCCCACCCGCGGAGTCTCCCGTCATCCTCACCAAACTCAGCTTTCCTACTGGGCCACCGAAGACAGAATCTACATCTCAGTCGTCTACCTGAGGGAGGTCTGAAGTTCCTTCTTCCCCACTCTAGTGAATAACCAGACGAGGGGCCCCAGAGAAAGGACGTGCACACGCTCTGCTGCTCTTTAAAGGATCAGGCTCGTGGCTCCCGGAGCAGACCTGAGGGAGGAGGGATAGCCGACCAGATCCACAGCTTCCGGGTGTCTGTCCTGAGCTCATGCAGATTTGGGGTCAGCAGAGACGCCCAGTTTTCTCCCATAGCAAACAGGGTGTCTCCTGTGAAACTTGGCTGTAGCAGTCATCGACCAGCTGGTTGACGTACATGAACTTCCCCTGTGGGAATTTTCAAACAGATAACAAAAGTAGAGAGACTAAGGAGTTAGCAGGTACCTGTCACCCAGCTTATGGCGCTGTCAACACAAGGCCAATCCTGTTCCACCCCTCCCCGCGTCACTCCCTCTCCCCGCTGCATTATTTGAGAGAAAATTAGTATATTGATCAAGTTTTCAGTTTCTACTTGTTCTTGAAGCTGCCTCCCTCAGGTGCGGGAATGTGAGGTGTCACTTAGGTTGCTCTTAGCAGCTCTATTGTGCCCGGCATTCTCTCTCTGGTTTGGTTTTGGCAGAAGCACAGGAATTTTCTGGCCTCAACAGCCAGCGTCCCGAGAGCCTGTCCCGTGTCTTCCCTGTGATCCCGGCGCTAGACCTCCACTCGTGAGCTCTCCCAGCTCATCTCTCCTGACGGTAGGGCCTGGGGGTTACTCTTCACAAGGGTCTAGGCTGGCTCAGAGAAGGGGCTTAATACTGAGTTGTTGTTGCCCGACTGGATGAATTCCATTTGGCCTTTCCCTCACCCCAACCTCACCCTCAGCTGTGCACCTGGTTCTGTGTGTCTTAAATGAGGAGAAAGTCACCTGAGCCTCACGACCCCTTCTGTCCAGCTGCAGAGTCCAGCTTTTCCTGGCTCCCCCTGCTGGCCACTCCCACACAGCTGCATACAGGTTGATGCCAGAGCCCAGCTCTGCCAAAGGGAAAGTCGAACACTGTCCTGAGGGGGCCGGGCCAGTCCAGGCAGGTCTGAGGAGGAGGAGAGCAGCTCATGGAAAACAGCTCTGGGAAGGGCTGCTTTCCCGGGCGGCTTTCCGGGGAAGGGACAGGGAAGGTGGCCTACTGCCCACCTTGGTCAGGAGGGCGGAACTGGGGCCTTAGCCCCGGAAGGCCACATGGGCCCGTGAATGAGCGGATCATCGTGTGGGGATCAGGCCAGTACTGATAACAGAGCTGGGCTTCTTCTGCCCTTAAGACAGCAGCCCGGGGTCAGACACAGTCACTGGGCAGGCAGGGGGCTGCAGAGTTCTACCTTGGCCTCCATGGAGGTCGAGGCCAGGAGGGTGGTGAGTGTAGGTGGGAGCATCCCCCCAGTTCCCAGCTCTTTGGACGAGTGGCAACTCTGCAGAGCTCTGGGCGCATGTTTCTGCATGAGGGGGCCCTCCCTCCACCCTCCATAATTTCAGTAAACTTTCCACACCTCCGCACCCCTTTGATCACATTTCTTGGTTTTCTGCACATATTTTTCTTTCCCACAGCACAACTTCCCCGGAAATGGGCTGTGGCAGGACGCATCTCACCAGACTCCAGCCAGCCGCAGGCGTCAGGAAGAGGGTGGGAGGTGGTCCAAGCCTGAAGGCAGGGCCCCTCTTCTTCCCTCCAACCCCTAAGCCCAAGCACCAGGGTAATTCCACCCTGATCTGAACATGGAAAATGGGCTTTTGTTCTCTTTCAGGGTATAGAGTTTCCCCAATACATAAGAAAGGGAACCCAATCCAGAAGAACCCCAGGGCATGAACGTTGCCACTGGGCTTGGGCAGGTGTAACTGTGAGACAGTCCCTACAATGAAATGTCTGGAAGGAGTTAATTTCTGTGCAGGAAGATGGGGAAGGAACAGTGGCCCATGACCTGCTGTCTGATGGGGGAAAGGAGATACTTACAAAGTATAAGGATATGATATTAACACCTCAGGTGTGCTGTGTGCTAAAGTTTAAGAAGAATCTAGGGAAACAGAGAGGGGAGGGTGTGTTGCTTTACATTAGGGGGTTAGAGAGAACGGCTCTGCCCTGTGAGTGCCTGGAGAAAGAATATTCCCCAGGACTCCCCAGGCGGTCCAGTGATTTAAGACTCTGAGCTTCCACTGCAGGGGGTGAAGGTTTGCTCCCTGGGGAATTAAGATCCTGCATGCCACTCGGCTGAAATAAATAGATAAAATGTAGATGAACAACTTATGAAAAACATATTCCAAACAGGGCACAGCGAGTGGGAAGGCCCCGAGGTAGGAGTGCAGGAGCGTGCTAGCTTGTGAGAGGAACATCATGGAGACCCGTGTGGCCAGAGCCGGGTGAAGGCGGGAGGGTCAGAGAGGGAACGGGAGACCGGGTCCTGAGGGGCCTTGTACACCTCGTGGAGGGATTCAGCTTTGCTTTGAGTGAGCTGAAAAGCCCGTCAGAGTGTTTGGAACCCCCACTAACATGAGCCCACTGACGTTTAAAAAGACTTACCCTGGCTGCAGAGACTGATGGTAGGGAGGGCAGTGTGGGAAGGGGGACAGCCAGATGACGGGGTGGAGAGACAAGGTGGCTGGGCTGGGCAGCAGGAGGAGCCAAGGAGCGCTTGACTTGCAGATGGGGCTGCAGGAACAGCCAGCAGGGCGTTCGGACGGAGTGAACACTGGTGTGAGAGGAGAAGCTCGGGCTGCCTCCAGGGCCTGGCCTGGAAGAACAGGCCGCCCTTCACTGAGATGGGGCGGCGGCTGTAGAACAGCAGGTCTGAGGAAAGATTCACCAGTCCCGCAAGTGAAGGGGTCCTCTTCAAGTGACAGTAGACATTTCAGAGAATTGGCTCCTCGAAGGAATAATAATGATGGCTAATGACATTTCAAAGTGAGAAACGCTGGGCTGGAAGAAGCACAAGCTGGAATCAAGATTGCCAGGAGAAATATCAATGACCTCAGATATGCAGATGACACCACCCTTATGGCAGAAAGTGAGGAGGAACTAAAAAGCCTTTTGATGAAAGTGAAAGAGGAGAGAGAAAAAGTTGGCTTAAAGCTCAACATTCAGAGAACTAAGATCATGGCATCTGGTCCCATTACTTCTTGGGAAATAGATGTGGAAACAGTGTCAGACTTCATTTTTCTGGGGCTCCAAAATCACTGCAGATGGTGATTGCAGCCATGAAATTAAAAGACGCTTACTCCTTGGAAGGAAAGTTATGACCAACCTAGATGGCATATTGAAAAGCAGAGACATTACTTTGCCAACAAAGGTCTGTCTAGTCAACGCTTTGGTTTTTCTAGTGGTCATGTATAGATGTGATAGTTGGACTGTGAAGAAAGCTGAGTGCCAAAGAATTGATGCTTTTGAACTGTGGTGTTGGAGAAGACTCTTGAGAGTCCTTTGGACTGCAAGGAGATCCAACCAGTCCATCCTAAAGGAGATCAGACCTGGGTGTTCTTTGGAAGGACTGATGCTAAAGCTGAAACTCCAATAGTTTGGCCACCTGATCCGAAGAGTTGACTCATTGGAAAAGACTCTGATGCTGGGAGGGACTGGGGGCAGGAGGAGAAGGGGATGACAGAGGTTGAGATGGCTGGATGGCATCACTTGATGGACGTGAGTCTGAGTGAACTCCGGGAGTTGGTGATGGACAGGGAGGCCTGTCGTGCTGCGATTCATGGGGTCGCAGAGTCGGATACGACTGAGTGACTGAACTGAACTGAATGGCATTTAGGGCTTCCCAGGTGCTGTGTGTGTGCTCAGTCGCTTCAGTAGTGTCTGAATCTTTGCAACCCCATGGACCGTGGCCTGCCAGGGTCCTCTGTCCATGGGATTCTCCAGACAAGAATACTGGAGTGGATTGCCGTCCCTCCTCCAGGGGATCTTCCCGACTGAAGGAGGATCAAGCCCAGGTCTCCGGCATCTCCTGCACTGCAGGCCGCTTCTTTACCCACTGAGCCACCTGGGAAGCCCTAATTAATTAATTGGCTGCATCGGGCCTTCACTGTGGCACATGGGATCTTTGTTGCATCATGCAGAATCTCTAGTTGTGGCACACGGGCTCTAGAACAAGAGGGTTCAGTAGTAGTGGTGTTTGGGCTTAGTTACCCCGTGGCATGTGGGATTTTAGTTCTCGACCTGGGACCAAACCCGATTCCCTGCATTGCAAGGCGGACTCTTGGCTGTAGGACCTCCAGGGAAGTCCCGAGCCTCGATTTTCTCATCTGTGAAATGAGTACTGGGTGAGACTGCCCCAGTCACAGTCATGAGACTCAGAAGAACCGTGTGCTTAATGAACGAGGGAGCTGCTATTTTAGGGAGGGAAGACTTGTTTAAACGTGGCTGAATTCCTCTTAGGAAAGTGTCTTTGTTCAGACGACAGAGCACGGTCTGCCCCAGCCAGCTCTTCTTCACTGTCTGATTGCTGGCTGACTTTCCCCAGCAGCCCCTGCACAGTCAGAAGGGCCCTCCGTGATATGAAGGCATTTGTCACTGTGATTGTCAGCTGTTATTTGGACGTTCAGCATGTGTTTGCCCAGGTCCTCCCTTTTCTGAGCCCCTGCCCCGTTCCCCCCCACCCCACCCCTACATCTCTGAGTCCGAAGCCTGCTGCAGGCTCTTGCTGCAGGGCCACCACTTTCTCAAACTTCCTTCAAACCAGCAGAGCCTTCATCTCCCCCTCCCCTCTGCTGTCACGTCCTCTCCGGAGGTTTGGATGTGTCCCATATCTTGTCCTATTCTGTGCAGCCGAGCACCGTGAGAGCAGTTCAGCCCTTCCTGGCACGTTACCTTCTCAGAACATCTGTCAAACGAATCAGCCGTCGCTGAGTGCCAAGCACTATTGTAGGTGTTGGGAACACAGAGATGAATTATCTTTGCACGAACCCCGTCTGCAACGAAGCCTGGGCCCGTGTGGGGAGATGTATCCATACAAGGATGATGTAAAAGTAGAAATTATACAGAACAGGGAGATGGCAATCAGGGATGGGGCCCTGGGATCCATGGTCAGACAGCTCAGGATTCGGGTCTTGACTCTGCCACTGCGCAGCTGTGTGAACACTGGCAATTACTTGACCTCTCTGGGCCTCTGTGAGATTAAACAGAACCTATCCCACGGGGCTGTTGAGGTACTTGAGGCCCCTGGCACGGCGCATGGCTCAGAACAGTGATGTGAGGATGAAGCTGCCTCCCTCCTAGAGAGGGTGGGAAACCCGTACAGGCAAGGAGCCACCTGAGCTGAATAAGATAAGTAAGCATTCCTCATGGGCTTCTCTGGTGGCTCAAGGGATAAAGACTCCACCTGCCAACACAGGAGACACAGGTTCAATTCTTGGTCTGGGGTGATCCCACGTGCTGTGGAGCAACTCGGCCCGTGTACCGCCACTACCGCACCTGTGCCCTAGAGCCCGGGAGCCACAGCTGCTGAGCCCACGTGCTGCGGCTGTCGGAGCCTGTGCTCCACAAGAGAAGTGGCTGCAATGAGAAGCCCACGCCTGCAGAAATTAGAGAAAGCCCGGGCAGCAGGGAAGATGCAGCACAGCCAAATAAATCAATAGGATTATTTTCTTTAAAAAAATGGAGCCCCTCAGGTGGACAGGAGGTGGAAATGACACGAAAAGGCAAATAGTTTATCATCATCCAAAGAAAAGCTCAAAAGGAAGTAAACAGGCCCTGCCGCACGTGGGATCTGTGATCCTCGGCGTGGACACCGGGCAGTGTTTTAGCTGAATCTGAAAGATTACTCACTCAAATGGATGTGAACGGAAGCAAAGGCTTCCGAGAATCCAGAATGCCCTGTGAAGACTGCCGAGAGCGATGGAGGCCGGAATCCTCTGGAAGAACCACGCGGCATCCATTCCGGCTGAGGCGCACCTGGAGCAGCGTCATGGGGTGGGGGCAGGCTCAGGGCACGGGTTCTGACCCGGGAGAGGAGAGAGGCAGAGGAGAAGGAACGTGCCAACAGGACGGAGGTGTGGACGGTCCCGCAGGCCCGCCCTCAGCGCTGCAGGCCTGGCCCCTGCCCGTGCGGCCTGGCCCCGCGTGGGGCGCTGGACAGAATGCAAGCAGCAGGCTTTCCCTACAGCAGAGGTGTGTGGTCCTCCTGTGGTGGCTCCCTTCAGCGGCCTTATCCTCCGGGAGCCTTGTTTGGTCAGGACTTACTCGTCTCTTAGGTGAATGTTTGGTGTTTCCTTTCACACAGTTCAGTGGGAGATGCAGATCCAGACAGACATCCTGCCTCCTGAACCTCTCCAGTGAGGACCACCTCCCAGGGTCCAGCAGGCACCTCAGGGAGGCCCGGGAGAGTCAGGCCCTGGCCACGGAAAGCAGGGCAGAGGCGGGGTGTGAGAAGACGGCAGTTCTGGAGGCCTGCTGCCAGGTGCTGGGTGGCCAGGCTCGGATGTGAAAACTGGTGGGAATTGGCGGGGCCCTGGGGATTGCGTTAGGCTGAGTCTGACGTGGGCACCTAGCATAAGAGAAGGCAGGACTGTGGAATTTCCTTCTGCAGGGATACTGGAGAGAGCTGAAACTCTGAGCTCGCGGCCAGACCTGGCCCTTCATCCCTGGTGCCTGTGAGCACAAGTCTCTGGGGAAGCCAGGGGGAAAGCTGGGGCAGACGGGGACAGAGCTGGCCTCACTCCCCACTTCGGCTCCCCGCCCACCCTCTTCCCTCTGACCTGCCTCCTCTGCACCGCCCCTTCCCCCAGAGGAGACGTGAATGAAAACGGGGTGACCAGAGGACTGGGCAGGCAGGTCTGGCTCTGGGCGCAGTAGGTGCTCCTTTGTGTGGGGCCTGGAGATCTCTGAATGACCTTGTTTGGGGGACATGGCATAGTGCTCTGCGGGGATCAAGGGACTGATCAGCAGACCAAGAAATCATAAGCTCTGGGTGTCCGATCCATTTTACTCACATAAACTGTGAGCCCGCAGTTAGCTGGCCCCGAGTCTGAGAGAGGTCTGAGCTCTGAAGCCAGGGCAGGCCGGAGGAACGGAAAGAGAGGCTGGCCTCGAGTGGCGGTCAGCCGACTCGGGCTATATGGGAGCCAGCATGCACCAGGTTTTGTAAGACGGATGAGCTAAGAATGATCTTTACACCTTTAATTGGTTGAAAAAAAAAAACCCAAAGAAGAATATTTTGTAGCACGTGAAAAGCATATGATGTTCGAACCTCAGTGTCCATTGATGCAGGCTTGTGGGAACCCAGCCGTGTCTGTGCCTGGCTGCTCCTTACAGCGGCCACACGGCTCTCAGGGCTGAAGGTGTGCACCCTCCTGTTTCACAGAAAACATTTGCTGGTCTCGCTCTTGTGCTTTTGTGTGGGTATAGCCTGGTGGAGGCAACGATGCAGGTGAACTAGGAGGGAGCCTGCTGAACGTCTCCTGACGTGCTTCACAGGTACCAGCCTGTGTAATCCTCACAGCGGCCTCGAGAGTAAGAGCTGCGCCTGCCAGAGGCCACGGGGTTAGAAAGAGGTGGTAATGGGACCCTCGCCCTATTGGCGGTCTCAGAGCCCCCCTGAGAGCCAGGGCCCCTGGTGACAGTCCGGGGAATTGGCTGGTGCGGCACCGTGAAAGGTCAGGGGAGGGCAGAGGTGAAGGCAGCCGTGGAGACACTAAGACTCAGAGCCTTCCAGGTGGCCGGCGTTTCAGGGAAAAGGCTTGGGGCTGGGCCAGTTGGGAGGTGCTGAGAAGGGGTGGGGGAGTGTGGAGCCTGGTGGCCAGGATGCGCCCCAATGCAGGGCCAGTCCCAGCCCCCACCCCGCCCCACTTGAGGCCCCGTAAGGCTGTGTGTTCTGGGCACGTTGTTTAAGGGTAAGAACAGCCTGTGCCTCTTTGGGAGGTTGTGAGGGCAAACGGGTGTGTAAGTGTAGTGTTCAGAAGGGCGCCTGGCACTCGGTGTGGCGGGTATCGCACTTGCTCTTGTTAAGTTTGGGCTGTGACTGCAGGTCCACACCAGTAGGGGCTTGTGCTCTGGGCAGCCCCCGTAGAGAGTGTAAGATTCGACCGGGGAGTCTGGAGGAATCGAGCTGATGTGGAAAGTTATTAATAGTTCTGGGGACCCCACAAGGCTCTGGAGAGAAAAGGGCAGAGAGTAGCAACAGAAGGCCCAGGGAAGGCCTGGGGCCCACTCACGCCCAGGGATGCACCCGACGTGTGTGATGCAGCCTCGATACAACCTCCCAGGTCAGTGCTGTGTCCCCCCTTCACAGTCAGGAGGCCAAGGCGTGGAGCATCGCCACGGCTGTGGAAGAATCTCAGAAGCACTTCTGAGACTTGCCTCAGGCACCCCCACTCCCAGCTGTCTGTGGTCACCTTTCTTGGTGGCCATATGTGCTGGGGCCCGTTGGTGCCACAGGGACCCCCTGTGGGTTATCACCACCGTGGGGAGGCAAGGCCAGTGCCCCTGTCCTAGCCCAGACCACCAGGCAGTGAGTGACTGGACAGGCTCCCTGGTGTGACAGGTCTGCCCAGAGCCAGTCCACCAGACTGCTGGGGGTGCGCGAGCATCTTCATTCAGAGGGACCCAGGCTTCCCGGGTGGCTCAGCAGTAAAGAATCTGCCTGCCAAGCAGGAGACACAAGTTGGATCCCTGAGTGGGAAGATCCCCTGGAGAAGGAAATGGCAACCTACTCCAGCATTCTTGCCTGGGAAACCCCATGGACAGAGGAGCCTGGTGGGCTGCAGTCCATGGGGTCCCAAAAGAGCAGGACATGGTTTGTGACTAACCAACAACAAGGGGGCCGGGAGCTGAGGGGAGTCAGTCTCAAGATGAAGAGTGCCCTCACTGTGTTGGGCACTGCTGGCGCTGACCCTGACTTCCTCTGCAGCTTTTATCCGGTACAGGCCCTTGTGAGAGCCTGGTGGGGAAGAGAGGCGGCTCTGTGCCAGGTATGGCTGTGTGCAGAGGCACTGCCACTGGAGCTGGGGCCAGAGGCCCTGGAGTCAGAGGACAGAACACAGTGTGAATCCCTTCCCACGTGATGGGGCGAGGGCGTGCTGGGGGCAGGGCAGCAGTGCCTCCGCCTCTCAGCCCATCTGCTCACCTGCAGGAGGGGGAGTAATGGACCCCACCTCACAGGCTGTGCTGAGAATTAGGCCCAGGGTTCAGCTCAGGCTCCTTCCCAGCTTTGTCCTTCCTCTGACACTCACCCCAAAGGGCCCAAAGCCTGCATCACGCTCCACAGCAACTGACCCCAAATTTCATGGAGATGCTTCGGGCTTTTAAAGAAAATCTAGCTATGGGAGGTGGGGGCAAAATAGATGAAGGGGATTAAGAGGTACAAACCTCCAGGTATAAAACAAGCCACAAAGAATGTAATATACATCGTAAAGAACACAGTCAATAATATTACAGCTTGTATGGGGACAGGTGGTTACTGCACTTATGCTGGTGATCGTTTCTTGATATACAGATCGCTATGCAGTACACCCAAAACTGTCATCACTCATGTCAACTCTCATTTCCATTAAAAAAAGAAAAGAAAAAAAAATCCAGATCAGTCTTTACCTTTAAGCCAGAACAATGTAATTACCAATATTAATGTGGGTCTAAGTCACTTTGCGCCTCGTTTACTTCTGGTCTGTGTCTATTTCCCTCCCATCGTCACGCTTTTTTCACCTGCTTGGAGGTGAGATGCTGTTTCTGTTGAGTTCAGGGACTTCCCTCTTCGTCCGGGGTTCCATCCGCCTTCCTGCCCCTTTGAGCTCTGCCTTTTTAACACGTTGTTCTTTATTTACTTTTGGCCGCGCTGGGCCTTGGTTGCTGCACAGGCTTTCTCTAGCTGTGGGGAGCGGGGGCTGCCCTCTAGTTGCAGCGCGCAGGCTTCTCACCGCAGCGGCTCCTCCTGTGGCGCCCGGCGCTAGGGCGCGGCCTCGGTGCAGGAGTGGTTGCTCAGGAGTGGTTGCAGCGCGCGGGCTCAGCTGCCCCCCAGCACGTGGCATCCGCCTCTCCCAGGCCTGGAGCGCGCGCCTGCTCCCCTGCTGTCACTGCTCCTACCTTGGATGTTTATCTGGACTCTGGGGCTAAGTCTGCTTACTGGTTACCCGTCTCTCTCCTGTCAAGCTCCATGAGTGTATCCTGGGCACCCCTGTGCCCTCAGGGTCTAGGGCACAGAGCAGTGAAGACAAAGGGGAGAGGGTGGGTGGATGCTGGCAGCCCAGTCTGCAGGGAAGCACCCACCTGTCAGTCCCAGTGGATGACGAAGAGAGGCCTCCCGGGACCGCACACGGGTGCAGGGGCACAGGTTGCCCATCTCCCGGGGCCCAGAGACCCTCCTAGCTGAAAAAAACAGACTCAGGACAGCAGGCAGAGTAACGTACTAATGTTTTTAATACAGTCTGATCAGGTCAATTCGCGTCACAGGGTCGACCTGGGCTTGCTCCCATGTGATAACAACCACAGTGCATGAGGCCCACCCTCGCCGGTTCCCCCTCCCTCCAGCGGCACAGAGAGCCCCACCCGCCCTGACCAGACTGGCATTTTTAAAATTTTGCATAAAACTATTTCTTCCATAGACTTCAAACAATCAACTAGCCAAGTTAATTATGGTACACCTAAACAAAGTTTTAATCCTAACCCTAACGTGTGACTGCGGTTTACAAAGAGCTCTGTATCACCTGGGATAGCTTTCAGTAGCAATTCACTACGACTGGTCCTAAAAAATAATAATAATAATAATATAATAATTAGAGAATTAAAACCCAACAGCAAGTTGAATGGTTAAAAAAAATCACAGAAGACCTGGAATTTGGGGTTGGAGTGTCCTCAATTGCTAAGCTTGTCCTAGTGGCAGAATGCTCGCCTTCAGGCAGGGCTCAGAGAAAGGGTGGGGGCCCTCCAGGTCACAGGTCAAGCTCAGGGGGGCTCTCAGAGGGCACTGCCCCCACGGTCCACGGGACGCTGCTGCGGGCTTCCAGCTTCCTTAAAAACAGTTGGGCGTCAGCTCTGTGTAAGTGGGTAGAGGCCCTACCGTGGCTTCTGAGGAGGGTATGAGAAGGGGGTCAGGGGACCGGACTCCCCGAGGTCCCAGCACGCTGTCAGGTGTGGGTGTGGGCTGGGGCCACTGAGAACCGACGAGCACCAGGGCGCCAGCTTCCGCCCGGTGGAGAGACCGGCCCTGGCCTCGCCCGGGGGCCGCGTGTAGTGTTTCCCGCCCTCATCCCATTCCGGGTCTTACAGGTCATTTCTGCCGAGGATCAGATGAGGCTCTATTTCTAAAGACCATTGGAGGGGGGTGGGGTGGGGGGCGACAGGGCTGGAGCGGGGCTAGTTAAAAACGAATAAAAATCTTCTCAGCTACAGAACTCAAAGACACCACCTCCCTCCGCATCCACAGCATCTGGCAGCGCCCCCGCGGCTGTCTCCGCGGGCACGCGGCGTCTGGCCGCCTCACTTGCCCTCGGGCCCCAGGGGCTGCTGGTCGACCTCGGGGTCCACCAGCGACGAGGCGAACGCGGACTGGACGATCTGAAACCCGAAGGACTCGAGGAGAGACATGTTCTGCTGGGGAGAGAAAGGCGAGCCGAGGCCGGGGCCCAGGTCCCCCAGGGGGCCCCCGAGGGCGCGGACGTGCACCTTCTGGATGTGTTTGTTCAAGTAGGACTTGGAGCGGAAGAAGCTCCCGCACTCGGGGCAGGGGTACTTCTTCTCGCCGTCAGACTCCATTTTGGTTTTGGGGACCGCCATGTCGCAGGAGAAGGAGCCGTTGGCGCTCTGCTTCTCGGGCGTCTTCAGGTCGCTGGCGTCCGAGAGGTCGCCGTAGGAGTCGGAGCTCTCAATCGGATCCTGATGCGAGCATTTCTGGCCTTCTAGGAGGAAACAGAACACAGAGGGGCGGGTGAGGCCGGGCTCTGGGGATGCCCCCTTGGAGGGGGTCGCCAGGGGCCAGCTCACGGACTCGTGGAGGGCAGCTGATGGCCAGCCACCGCCCAGCAGCACCCACGGAAGCGCAGCGCGTCAGTCGGGGAGCCCGGCGTGCCTACGGGGGGCTGAGGCAGCAGGGCCTGGGGCCGCTGACCTCCGTCGCCGCGGACTCTCCACGCAGGCGCACGCGTAGCCTGCTTCGAGGACGGGTATGGAGAGGGGGCCTCCACTGCCTGCACCCGGACAACTCAAGAGCCCAGTTCCTAGGCGCCCTCTCAGGTGCCTCTGCGGGTGAAACAGCTGTGGTAATGATGCTGAACAGGTATGTCAGTGACCTCACCTCGGCACCAAACGGGCTGCGCCCTAGCAAGGCAGAACCAGAGCCGTGGGCTCCTCGACCCAGGCAGACCCCATCGACCGCTGAGGCTGAGCCGGTCCTTCTCCCGACGCTGCGAACACACGCCCTGCCCTCCGCGCCTCCGCCTGCCAGAAGCGTTCCGGGCCAACTGGTCAAAGCACAACAGCTTAGAAGGAACTGAACAACTCCATCGGCTGCTGTCCATAGGCAGGGCCCGGGACAAGCTGGGCCTTAGGACAGCCCTCGCTCATCTGTCCTGCCCGGCCCACGTGGGCATCCTCCACCAAGAGCTGCTTCCTGCCTGGGTTCAGAGCGCCATGCCGGGAAGGGAGGTCTGTGATGGGAGTGTGGAGCATGCCAGCTCTGCCGTCTGCCAAGCCCGGGCATCACCCACAAGGCCACAACAACTTGAAATACCGCGGAACAACCGGAATCAACCAGTGGAGGTGGGGCCTAGGGAGCTCTACGCAAACCGAGTCGGAGTCAGCGCCATGCATCTCACAAACGCGGCCAGAGGCTCTACGGAAAGGGCTGCCCACAGCAGCCAACAGCCCCTACCGAGGGGGACGCCAGCCCTTGGCTCCCCCTGCCCACAGGCTCCAAGGAGAAGAAAGCGTTCAGCCGCAGCAGCACGCCCTCCTGGAAGGGCCACAGGCAACGCGCAGGCCCAGGGCTCATCATGCAGGGCTCCTCTCCCTGCCTGGGCCCGGGGTGTCCCTCGGGGCGCTGGGTGTGGGGACTGGCCAGGAGCGAGGGGGGAGGGCTGCGGAAGAGGAGGCGGGGGCTGGATCTCGGCAGTGCCCTGCAGTGAGACCCCCACTGTGACTTCTGTCCTGGAGGCCACTGCCACTCGGATCTCGAGCCTCCTCGAGGCGGCCAGCAAGTCGGCCGCCTTCCCGCCTCCCCACGCCCGGCCCAGCGCCCCCACAACACAGTCTGCGCAGAGAAGCAAAGTGCAGAGCAAGGGGTCGCTTGCCTTTGTTGCCATAGGTCCTGGCGCAGTGGAACGCTGCTCCCCCATTCGGGATGGGCTCCTGGTGCCTGGAGACCTGGGGAAGGGGAACACCGTGGTGGGTTTTAACATGGACCTTTAAGTAGGAGGCAGAGGAGAAACCTAAACAAGACAAAAGGAGATGAGATCCGCGGCCGGCACACAGACACCTCTCTCTGCTTCCCCCTCGCCTCTCCTCTGGCCGCGTGGGCTAGCACTGGTAACAGGGGCCCTCCTTGGCTCAAGAACGCTGCAGCCACGGGAGCCTCCGCCAGGCTCAGGAGGGCGGCGGCACCGTCCTGAGTCGGCATCTCTGCAGAGCCCGCCCCGCAAGGCTGCGGTGGAGTCCGTCTGGAGGGAGGGCCTGAGATCCCACTCCTGCCCGGGCCAGAGGCCCGCTGCCTCCAGACCGCTCGGTGCCTCAAGGGGGCCAGTGGTCCGAGCGGATGGTTCACAGCCCCACACCAGCTGTGGGGACCTGACTAGATGCACAGTCAGGCAAACACAAGGGACTCCAGGGCAGCCGCGGGCCAGCCGCCTAACACTCACGAAGGCAGACCATCTGCACAAGAGAGGGGTCGGAGGCAAATTGAAGTTCCAGAGAAGCACCTCCGGAGTCCCCATTCTCCTGATGGTCAGGACCAGCTCTATTCTGCTCACGTTCTCACCTGCAGAGTGACTGGATTTAGTGACTGTTTAGACCTTCTGAGGAACAATGAGAATGGGAAGTTGTCTTAAAAGGAGGGTTGCAGTCATCTCTCATTCATGATGGTCTTCTTGGTTAGGTTTTGGAGGATCCATCAGGTTCACTTAAGGAAGAGGGACAGTCCTTGTCTTTATCGTGGGGGAGAGGCAACCTGCCATCTGCGAGCTGCCCCACTCAGGTGGTCCAAGGTCACTCTGGGCCTTGAGACGCCTCAGGCTGCAAAGAGTGGATCTTGGATCGGCTTCCGCAGCAGCGACGAGTCCTGGGAGACGGAACCGGCTGGTCCAAAGGAACTCTACTTGGGGTTTCACGTGAAGGAGCTGTGACATCAAGTCCCCCTACAACCACGGATCCGGAAGTGCCTTCAGCAGGAACCAAAACTTTGCAAAAGGCCCACGTGCAGCGCTAGTGCCTCGATGGTATCCCTTCAGTCCAGAGGCAGCTGACATATCCTTGGGTACTTCCATTTTCTCGTTAAATTACAGCCACAGGGTAGCAGTGGGCCCATAACCAATGGGCCAGTGGCTGGAGAGTACAGTGAATGTGTGCACAAGACTTGGTGTTTTTTTTTAATGTTTATTTATTCTGTCTTCATTGTGGCTTGCGAGATCTTTAGTTGCAGCACGTGGGATCTAGTTCCCCAACCAGGGATGGAGCCCAGGGCCCGCCCCCTGCATTGGGAGCATGAAGTTCTAGCCCCAGGGAAGTCCCTGAGACTAGTTTTTAAAATGTTTGGATTGGCCTGGCTTTCAAATGCTGCTGGAACTATTATTCAGTAAAGGTCACCTTCAGCGAGGGACAGAGGCATGCCAGGCCCTGCATACTGTGTGTATCATTCTGTGCTTCACAGCCACAGGTACAGCTGCTAAATGGCAGAGCCTGGACCCAGTCCAAGGACCACATGCATCACACAGTCCTTCACCACTAGGCAGACTCTCTAATGGTCCCTGCATCTTGGTCCTGGACCCAGAAACATCCCCGGGCTTTGTGCTACAGGCTCAAGTTACTGCCACTTAAATTCCTGCACTCCTCTGCCACATGTGCATGCTAAGTCACTTCAGTTGTGTCTGACTCTGTGACCCCCATGGACTGGTAGCCCACCAGGCTCCTCTGTCCATAGGATTCTCCAGGCAAGAATACTGGAATACTTGCCATGCCCTCCCCCAGGGGATTTTCCCAACCCAAGGATCAAACCCAGGTCTCCTGCATTGGCAGGCAGGTTTTTTTAGAATCTCATTTAACAAACGTGCTCCTGACGGTAGCAGTTGTGGTTCTGGAGGGAAATGGGGGACACGGTGAACTGGGCTTCCTCTCCTGGCGAAAACCCTCCGGGACAGGATGCTACTGTCCCACCCTGCCTGCAGGAGCATGCCGTCCCCCGCTGTGACTGGGTGGTCTGCCTGCGGCCAAGCATGGGACCAGACTGGCTTCCGAGGGTCCCACAGGAAAACTCCCTCGAGGGAGGCTGTGGCCAGAAGGAGCAGGGGAGGCCCACAGGATGGAGGTCCTCAGCCCTGCGCCCTGGCAGGCAGCAGAAATACCAGACTATCCTGCTGACATGATGACACCGCTTCGGCAGGCAGTTGCTGTCTCTTCATCCCTGTGGGGCCTCTGCAGTGGAGCGAGCCACTTTCCCGGCACACCAGGACAGGGCCACGGCAGCCAAGAGCGACAGAAGAGGCGGGAAGCAGCCCCAGGAGCTATTACATCTACTCCTCGTGGGAAGAGCTGTGCTGGGGACACAGCAGATGCTCAATGAAAGCTCACTGTGTTTTCCTGGAAAACAGTCTGGGGACCACGTGGCTGGGTCCCCTTGACACTGCCCCAGCTGCTGACTGCTTACTATCTATAGCAAAGTCACGTGGTGGGTGGTAGGCGGCATCCACAGCTGCCACCTAGAGCCCAGAATTTAAACACACGGCAGCTCAGCAGCCAAGTTCTGGGTTGAAAGCTGAGTTTTCTGCGAACACATCTTTGAAGCCAGACACATTTGGCTGGAATTCTAAACTCACCTGCCTGTCCATCACTGACTAACCAATAACCAAAGAGGCCGTGTGATACAAGGTTTGGGGTGATGGGACTCGAGCACACCCGTGGCACCCCCGTCACCGACAGGCTACCCTCCCGCGCTCCAGAAGCGGAGACTTTACCGCCACACAGCCACTGGGCCTCCGCAGCATGTCCTTGGCTGGTGTGTGCACTTCCCACTCTGGAGGCAAACCCTTTGCTCACAGCTTCCACATCTGTGCAGGAGTCAGAGGCTGCTTTCTCCCGGTCCACACCTTGGTGGGGCCGCGCCCAACTGAGCCGCGCTGGAGGGGTTGCTGAGCAGGTCTGTGTCCGCACAGCCCAGGAGACAGCATGACTGGCGTTGGCGACAACGTGTGTGCTCGCCTCTGGCTGGAGAGACGGCGTTCTCTACCAGTGGAGCAATGACGCATGGGTGCAAATGTCGTCTCAGTCAAAGGGAGACTCCCAACATGCTCTCCCTTATCCCGGGATACACGCACGTGTACACGGCCTGCCACAGAAACTTCAGAAGAAGGGAAACCGAGGTGATTATCACACCAGGTCATCCCCACCGTTCAACTCAGCTGACTGCCTCAACTCGAACATGAGGGAGCCGCTTCTGCAGCCATCCTGCTGGGACTCATCTCCTCTAAGATGGGACAGCCCATGTCCCGATGTGTCTCCAGCTCAAAGACAAGATCATCTGTCTCCAGTGTGGGATCCGCTCTCTCCCAGTCTTCATGGGCAAGAGTCTTCTATGTAGCTGCAAGCAGGCAGACGAGTAAGTGGTTGAGCTGACTGCTCAAGGACTACTGGGACTGCAGGCTGTCAGAAGACACCTGGAAGCCGACCTGATCCAGCCTCGCCTGCTGATCGGCGGGCTGACCCTCTGCTTGGACCCTGGCAGACAGGACAGCCGCCTAATTCCTGTGGCAGCACCTGCGTCACAGCCTTGATAGGTCAGCCCAGAGCTCCCTGCGATCTGACTGCAGGGTCTCCGGGTCCCAGTGGCCCGTCCTCTTCCTGGAAAAACTGCCCTCCTCTTCCTCTTCGTGGGGGAAAGGAATTTCTGCCCAAGGAACGAGTCCAGGGTAGAACCCTGCTTCTTCTCTTCTGACGAAGACCAAGACTGTCTTCCTTCTGAGGACCCAGCGTGGTTTGGACTAGAGCCCTCTTCTCTCTTCTTGGAGGAATAGGACTTCTGCTCTGACGCTGGGACCCGAAGCTGCTTGGCTTACAGTCCAGATCCAGGAGCTTTTCTGAGGGAAGGGGGGGCTCTGGTTCTACTCTACCGGCACCCCCACCCACCGGGGCCACGTGGCCTGTGGCAGCTGCCCAGTCCTCTTCACCAGCACAGGGCAAACACAGCCTGACTTTCAGCAGTTGCTGGCTCTGCCACACCAGCTGTCTCCTGACTGGGTCAGCATTCCCTGCTGCTCCCCGCTGCTCTCAGCTCTTCTTTCCTCCTGAGCAGGGTCCCCAGGGGCCATGGGGACCCCATCTCCCTGCCTCTGTAATCCAGGCTTCATCTCAGTCTCATAACTGGCATCCTCCTCCGCGCACACTGGTTTCCCACTTCTGGTCTCCGATGCCGACTCTCAGGCTGAGAACGTCAACCGTGAAACCCTGACAGAGCGCCTGCTGGCAGCACGGTACGGCGGGCCTGAAGCCGTCAGGGGCGTGAGGAGGAAGTCAGACAAGGCCGGGCAGCCCCACTGCCCTCTACGGACATGCAGAAAATAGGATGGATGCCTCCGCAGCTTTTCTGACCACCTCCCGACCTGCCTGCTTCCGCAGCACTTCCTGGTGGTACACACATTGGCATCCGGCAGCTTTCAAGGCAAACCCTGAGTGCGTGGTCCTGGTGGGGGGCGGACCCAGCCCAGGGCAGCAGGAATACCTGGCTACTCTGCAGGCACCCTCCACAGGATTCAGAGACCCCGGCCAAGGACTGCAGGGGTGCTGTGCCTGGTCCAGACCAGAGTGTCAGCAAGCTGTGTCTCTCCCAACACGGCGACAAAGGAGGGCCTCCCGAGTGTGCCGTGGCTTGTAGGGCCCAGAGGACAGTCACCCGCCCCGTCTCCTGGGATCCTCACAACAGCCCTGTGACGTGGGTAAAGGGGTGTTTCTAAACCCCTTGTAGAGATGAAGAGACTGAGCCTTAGACACAGGGGAAGGGAGAGTTCAAGGTCGCACAGGAAGGTGAGGTGGGAGGGGCCGGCGAAACCCAGGGTCCCGCGCCTCCTGGCTCAGTGGTCCATCCGCAAAGCCACACACAGGACTTCCAGGAGCACTGGAACCAGCGCGTCCCAGGAGACAGGACTTGCAGCCCTGTCCCCCACTCCCAGCCAAGCCAAGCGCACCATGCAGAAGCCGCCTCACGCACGCCGGACAGCCGCGCCGACTCCGTCAGCAGACACGGCACAGCCTCCTCCTCTGACAACACGAGCCTCAGCCCTTCCAGCCGGTGGGCCTGGCAGAGGCGACTTCCCCCAACATGACAGTCAGACGCCAGCCAGGCCGACCTCGCCGCGAGCACGCTGCCCTGCTCAGAGCACCTGCCATGTTCTGCCCTCGTCGAGGCCACAGTCTGCCCGGGTCTGGATTCCTTTGACCACATATGCTACCCTTGTTCATCTATGGACTTGACCTCTTTACCTGGGTGCTGACTTTCACCCGTATGCCTGTGACTCAGCCGGCACGGCTCTCGGGTCGGTCTCTCTCTCCTACCTCTCGGGGGTCTCACGATTCCCACCGACTTCAGTGGTTCAGCGCATCCGTCCTGCCCCCGGGGCAGCAGGTGCGTCATGGGCCCCAAGCCTGGGAAACACCTCTCTCCTTCTGTCCCCGCCTGCTGACCTCCTGGGAGCTCCCACTCCAAGCTCCCCCAGTTGATGGGAAAGGAAAGGGCGACACACAGCTAGCTGAGGGTGAGGTGCTCACCGCTCAGTGGGGTG
>SJYX01017552.1:65382-180923 GCA_006410675.1 Oreotragus oreotragus | reverse complement strand
GGGGCGGGAGGGCGGGGGGGAAAGCATTCTGGGTATTAGCATGCAAATGAACGGGCCCGGCTTCCAACTCCTTTCGGGATTCCCACCGCCGCGCGCCCTAGTTGCGCGGAGCCACGCGCGCCCGGGGGCTTCCGGGCGTGGCACCGCGGGAGGACTCGAGTTCGAATTCGAGACCTCTCCTTGCTGGTTGTGTGTCCTGGTGCCGGTCACTCGGTCTCTCTGAACCTTAGTTAAACACACTCAGTTTCCTAATAGGTACACCGAGGTCAGCAGCACCTGTCTCGAAGTCTGCACAGCACGTAATTCTGGGCCGGGTCTTTCTGCTTACACACCTCCGCCTTTCTAGGCAGAGTAGGTGTAAAACACCTGCTGAAGAAAATAAGCGATGACGCTTAGAGGCTTGAAGGAAGTTCTCTGGACCCGGACCCAGGCCATCTGTATTCTAAGCCCAAAATAGCTGTGCCACCTCAGGCTACTGCCTCCACCTCTCTGAGCCACAGCTCAGATCGTTTGGTGGATTCTGGGAACCGGCAATTTTTATGTTGGAGAGCAGCGACAAAGAGAGGGAAGGGATCTGATATTGAGTGCTTACGGTGTAACACACAGCCTCTCTCCAAGATAGAGATACGCCCATTCTACCGCTGAAGAAAATGAATGACTTGCCCTAGACCACACAGGTGGTGGTGAAGCCAGGAATCCACCTGGGTGTGCCCCTTCTTTGCCAATGGCTCCTGAACCCCGCTCAGTGTCTCCACATGAACTAGGTACTGGTTCTCAGCCTGCTGTGTTTAGAAGAACAGGGTGCTGAGACATTCATCCTGGAGGGGTCACTTTGAGAACATGGGTTCACAGAGTGCTCTCAGAACTCTGCTCCACGGTGCTCTGAGGAAAACAGCAGATGCATCAGCCCCATTTTGCAGATAGGAAGCCTGAGGCTCAGGGAACTTGAGTGAGTGGCCCATGATCCCACTATGAGGAAGTACCCAGAGACTGATGTAGATCCCAGTCTTGACTGCTACTGGGAGGTTTTTTTCTGCGTATCCTCTGGGCAGAATAACTGTGTGCTTGGCCTGTGAGGGTCCCCCATTCTCATCTATGGCTGAACTTTTCATCTTGCCTGTCTCTTAGGTTCTTTCTTTTTTGATATAGTTGAGATGAAATTCACATAAAGTTATCCATTTTAAAGTGTGTAATTCAGCAGCACTTATGACTTTCATAGTGTTGTGCAAACAAGACCTCTCACCAAGCTCCAAGACATTTCTGTTACCCTAAAAGAAACTCTGTCTCCACTCCCCACTTCCTCCAGCCCCTGGCAACCACTAGTCTCCATTCTGTTTCTATTGGTTTCCTTGTTCTAAATAGTCAATATAAATAGAATCACACAATATTTGATCTTTCGAGTCTGGCTTTTTAAATTTAGCATAATGTTTTCGAGGTTCATCCACGTTGTAGCACCATCATTCCTTTTTATGGCTGAACTCCACCATTTGGATATACTACCTTATATTTATCTGTTCATCGAGTTGGTGGTCTTTTGGCTACAGTGATTAGTACCACTGCTGCTGCTGCTGCTGCTAAGTCGCTTCAGTCGTGTCCAACTCTGTGTGACCCCATAGATGGCAGCCCACCAGGCTCCCCCGTCCCTGAGATTCTCCGGGCAAGAATACTGGAGTGGGTTGCCATTTCCTTCTCCAATGCATGAAAGTGAAAAGTGAAAGTGAAGTCGCTCAGTCAGGTCCGGCCCTCAGCAACCCCATGGACTGCAGCCTTCCAGGCTCCTCTGTCCATGGGATTTTCCAGGCAAGAGCACTGGAGTGGGGTGTCATTGCCTTCTCCAGATTAGTACCACTATGAACATCCAATTACAAATGTTTGCTTAAATACCTATTTTCAATTCTTTTGGGTATATACCTATCAGTAGAATTGGTATCATATGATAATCTATGATAATTCTGTGTTTAACTGTTTTCCACAGAGGCTTCACCATTTTACATTACTACCACACATGTCTTTTTATGAGCAATTTTAGGCTGATCAAACCTCTCATTTTATGAATAAGCATGCTGGGGCTCAGAGAGGTTAAGTAACTTGCCCAAGGTCACACAGCAAGGTTCAAACTAGAATCATATTTTCCTGAGTCCCTAGCCTTCCACCCACGAAGAGTCTCCTATGCACCTTCAAATATCTGAACTACTTGCCTGAGCATCCAATGACTGATTTGACAGACCTGTCCAGTGAACAGCTAAATCAACTGTATTATGAAGCTCCTTCTCTTTTCTCAACATCTGTCCAAAGACCCCACCGCCATGTTCCCAATTTCCAGATCACAGCTTGAAAAGATGCAGAGCTCATAACCCCTGTGTCTGCCTCCTGCTGCTGGCTTGGTGGGCCCCCTTCTGTTTCCATGGAGACCACGCACCTCCATCTTGGCAGGGCACCAGCTGGACAGCGAACCGAGAAGTCCCCCAGGCTGAGCAGAGCTGCCCAGGCTGTCTGCTCACTAGAGCCGTATTTACTGAGCACCTACTAAGCACTAGTTTTTTTGTCTGTTTGTTTTTCAAAAATTGTTTTGGATGCCAGTATTCTTGCCTGGAGAATCCCAGGGATGGGGGAGCCTGGTGGGCTGCCGTCTATGGGGTCACACAGAGTCGGACACGACTGAAGTGACTTAGCAGCAGCAGCAGCCAGGGATATAGCAGTGAGCAAGTTAGACCACGAACCATGCCCTCAAGGAGCCCACAGCCTAGGGAAGGAGACAGACCATAAAAAAAAAAAAACAACACATCAAAAAGACTTCTCTTGTCTCTCTTCCCCCATTCTTCAAATTCTCCCATCCTTCCAGGCCCTGCTCAAATCCCACTTCCTCTGGGACATCCTCTCCACAAGCCCAGATCCAAGTAATAACTCCTCTCATCTCTCACAGAACATTCCCCCCCTCCCCCACCCATTGGAAAAGTGATATGTGCATTGCAGGAAAATGTAGAAAATACATGAAGAGATAACAAAAAAAGGAAGATCCTCTATAATCTCATTACCAAGACTTCAGCGCTGCCATTTCCTTCTGGCCTGTTTCTCCTTCTGCGTATGTATAACGTTTTTGTTTGGTAAACATAATTGGGTTCTATTTTACATACTGCTTTAGACTCTGGTCTCATAGCAATGTATTTTCCTCCCAGCGTGTTTCAGTGTTCCTGTCTGGGAACAGGGTGTTGATAATAACAGCAGACATTTATTGAACAGTAACTGCCAGGCATGGCACTGAGGACGTTAACTTGGTTTACCGTCTGTCATTCTCGAAACTCCCCCATGAGGTGTATGCTCTGGGATTCTCATTTTGCCGAGGAGGGCACTGGGGAACAGCCAGATGAGGAAGCATGGGGTCTGGAGCCAGACAGCACAGTTTTGGGTGAACTCGCGAGAACTTTGTTTAGTGCCTCCAGCCTTCCTCTGAGGGAATGATTATTGCCCTCTTTCTATAGGTGAGGTTACTGGGAAGTGAGGTGGTTCGTCCAAGCCTGCATTGATCGAGGATGGGGTCCAAGTTGAGAGCTGGCCTTCCTGACTTCAGCAGCCAGTCTCTTAGCACTGAACCCTAGGCCTCTTTTCTTTCTTGACAGCTAGGTTTTCTTCGTGCCTGGGAAGAGCATGCAAATCATTTGCCTCTTCACAGAGTATCCTGCAAGAGGCCCCAGAGCTTCTGCCTCCGCCCCCACGCAGCTTATCTCGGCCTCTCTGTGCTGTGGTCTCCGGGGCCTGACAGGGACCCTGCAGACTGGGGTTTATCATCAGCCATATTTCCTGCCGCTTTGTCACCAGCAGGACTTTCTGTCTCTTTCAGTTAATCGGGAACGAGAAAAAAAAAAAAAAAGGCAGAAAGGCTTTCTATGTAATCATCTCATTCTTTTCCTCTATGCAATTCTATGAGAATTTTTCTTCTTGCTCCTGATTAGTGGAAGAAGAGCTACGGTGCCGCTGGTGACATGGGTGCAGGAAACACGGCAGGTGATAAGCTGTTGTATGTATCCTTGCACGCACACACGCACGCACACCCACATATGAAAGACGAGGGGCCACCTGAAGAAACCTGGCTCCAGATGCCAGACAAAGTCTATATCCTTAATACAGAAAGAATTCTTCAAGATCAATTAAAACAAAAACATCCCTCAAATCAAGATATTTGCTTTACTGTGTTTTAGGCATTTTGTGAATTTGAAATTTTTCAAAATAAATGAATTAACTAAAAAAAGAACTCTGAACCACACAGCATTGTGAACGTACTAAATGCCACTGAATTATGCACATTAAAATGGTGCCTTTTACATTATGTGAATCTTACTTCAATTAAAATTTTTTTTTGTTTTTTCTTTCCATCCATCTAGTAGGCTTTGTTGGTTTAGTTTTACATAACATTTTTCGTGACCCAATTATACAAAAGGTAAATGATTGCTACAAAATACAGAAATAAAATTGTTTTAAAAACAACCATAATCCCAAGCAGCAACAACCCAGTTACAAGTGGGGGAGCATTTATTGGTAGTACTCTAATTTATATTCCTTTTCTTCTCTTTCCCGATGCGAATACGTTAATTTTAAAAAGAATCTCCTAAATGAAAAATGTGCGAAGGACACAAGCAGGCAGCTCACAAAAAAAGGAAATGCAAACATCCTATAAAAACCACATGCTATTTCCAGTGTGCTAGTTCGTCTCCACTTAAATATGGCTTCCCCGGGCAGCCTAAGTATTGGATTGGCCAAAAAGTTTGTTCAGTTTTAAGAAAAAGACACATCCTTGGTGAAAATTTAACACATCTTACAGTTTTACTTAAAACTGAAGAAAGTTTTTGGCCAAGCCAATAGTTACCTGTCACTGTTTCCAGTGGTGCCCGAAGCTGCTCCTTTTTTTATTTTCACACCTCTGACACTAGTGTTCCTCAGGTAATGAGTAGCCCTTAAGTCGTCTTCTTCCCTGCTAGACAGAGGCTCCCATGCAGAGCATGCTCTTATCTCATCCCCACAGTATCTCCCTTGCCCAGCACAGTGCAAGTGACTTATAAACACTTGTTGAATGAATCGATGGAAAAGGCCATTTTGGGCAATCAAATTGTCCAATGTTTTGCTAGCTGTCATTATGGCTGCAAGGGCCCAGGAGGACCTGGTGTTCTCATGCTCTGAGATGGTGCCTCCTGCAACTTTCTGGAAAGCAATGTTCTGAAAGCCTAGGAAATACATTTACCCTCTGACCTAGCAATTTCATTTGATGAAATCTGATGAAATAAGCTCAGCTGTGCTCTTAAGATATGGGTTCAAGAATGTTCACTGGAGCACCACTCCTAACAATGACAACTGGAAACCATCAGCTGTGGGCACAAAAAAACTGGCACCGTTTGGGTTGACTTAAGCTTTTAGCTGAAGATTCCGTGGCAAAGTGTGGCCCAGCCACTAGCTCCGTTTGAAAACTCTGTCAGCACTATATGGCAGACTGTATGGCAGGATGCCCACTCCAGTGCTCTTGCCTGGAGAATCCCAGGGACGGAGGAGCCTGGTGGGCTGCTGTCTGTGGGGTCGCACAGAGTCGGCTGAAGCGACTTAGCAGCAGCAGCATATGGCAGGATGGTCCCTGGACGCTCCTGTTCCCCCGCCCTTGCCACAGGACATAGAGCCCGGAGCACCCTCGGAGCTGGAAACAAAACATGTTTGTTGGAGTGAACTGGCCTCAGTGGCGAGACCGCAGGGTAGCCTGCCGTGGGTGTCCACGCTGGGGCTCTGTCTCGGGCTCTTCCTGGACCACTGTCCTCTTCCGAGCCCGTTTCCTTACCAAGAAGTTGGCTCCAAAAAATCAGCTCTTATTATCACGGCTTGCCGTGGTGGCGGTCAGCCAGGCTTAGGTCATTTTTATTTTTATTGTTCATTTTTCCAAAATGGATTATTTGGAAATGAGGAGCAGAAGGGAAAAAAAAAAAAATGACCCACAGTCCCATTATCCAAACAGAGCTACTAAAATGTTATTTTTGCCTAGCCCTTTCTTCTCCCAATTTTTTTTTAATCATGGTAAAATACACCTAACACAAAATTCACCATCCTAACCATTTTTAAATGTACCATTCAGTGATTTTGAATACATTCAGCAGCTCAGCGGTAAAGAACCCACCTGCAGTGCAGGAGATGTGGGTTTGATCCCTGGGTCAGGAAGATCTCCTGGAGAAGGAAATGGCAACCCAGTTCAGTATTCTTGCCTAGGAAATCCCATGGACAGAGGAGCCTGGGCGGGCTACAGTCCATGGGATCACAAGAGTCCGACACAACTTAGAAACTAAAAACAACGACAAATGGTACAGCCCTCACCCCACCCATCTCTGTAGCTCTTTTCATCTTGCAAAGCTGAAACTGTACTCTTCAAACAATAACTCCTCATTCCCGCCCCTCCGCTGCCCCTGGCAACCACCAATCTACTTTTTGGATGATTTTGACTCCTGGAAGTACCTCATATAAATGGAATCATACTATATCTGTCTTTTTTTGGTCTTACTTCACTTAGTATAATGCCCTCGGTGTTCATCCAAGATGTTAGAATTTCCTTCCGTTTTGAGGCTGACTCATATTCCCCTGCACGTATGAACCGTGTCTTACTTATCCATTGATGGATACACAGGTTACTTCCTTATTTTGCAATTGTAAATGATGCTGCCATGAAGATGGATGGATAAATAGCCTTTTTCCCCTTATTCCAACCTGTAGCTTTTTTTTTTTTAAGTGTTACAGTGATACTAGTGAGTATATACAATTTAATCTTCCTGCTGCTCCTATTTTTTTAATTTCTTTGTTTGGCTGCAGCAGGTCCTCACTGAGGCGCGCACGAGATGGTCACTCTTCATCCTTTTTTTCTTTTCGTAGTGGCCTGCAGGCTCTTAGTTGTGACCCATGAGATTGAATTCCCTCATCAGGGATTGCACCCGGGCCCCTTGCATTGGGAGCGTGGAGCCTTAGCCACGGGACCACCAGGTAAGTCACTATCCTGCTTCTTATATGTACCGATATGTCATGAATACCCTGCCTGTTACCACTGGGGCTGGAGGTAGGTATGTTTGTGTGGCAGCTTCACCTTTTACCTTGAGGATTTCTAGACTGTTTCATTCTATTTTTGTAATGAAAAGGGATTACTTTTGTAATTTGAAAAGCAATGAAGATTCCATAATGTCGTGAGTACTTTTCAAGTCATTATATAAACATTAAATATAAGATAAGCAAACATTTTCACTCGATGCAGAGTTTCCTGTTGCACGGATGGTTGTATTTTTATTTTTAATCAGTTTCTATGCTGGCCCTTTAGGTTGCACTCTTTTTTATTTTTCTTTGCTATTAGAGTCAGCACTGAGATGAACATCTTTGCACATCACACATAGTGTGAGTTTCTAAATGATCATCTAATTTTGTAGTTTGGGCTGAAAATAGAAGAAGAAGCTTGTCGGGCCAGCAGTGCTTTCTCAAGGCATTTTTTTACTCGGAGAGAAGGTGAGAGATAAATAGAATTTGGGCAGGGGGCTTACAACAACAAGAGTGAAAAACAGATTTTAAAATAAGAGTTATCATGTAAATTACTGGAGTTTCCATAAATGAGCCTCAGGTCCACTCTGGCTCAGAAATTTGGGGTGTCAATCCAGACTGGTTAGTAGTGATTCACTCACCTCAGTCCAGGGCTGGGCTGAAGGGTTGCAGGGAGATGACACCTGCAGAAACTTGCAGTTCACCGTCCCCACTTACAAAACCCCTGTCAGACCTCTTGCAGTTCCCTCTGAGGGCATATATAGTTCCAGCCATGGAGAAATTCCTGGGGGAAGGACTAACTGGCCAGACTTGGATCCACTGCCACGTGGGTCCAGTCAGCTGTGGTCAAAGGCAAGATCACGTGGTGCAAACTTGGCTGCCAGGAGCCAGCCCTCATCTCTTTCTTCTCCCAAGCATATTGGCTTTCTCTGTCTATTGAAGCACGTGGCAGAAGAGGGCTACATTATGGATCCCAAACTTTGACATGTTCCTTGTCCCAGGCACACTAACCAACTAGAACTGCTGAACTTCAATGCTGAGTCCCTTGAAAAGAAAAAAGTCCAGTTCAAGTCTCTTATTCACCATGCCTGTGGCCAGGAGAAGGGAAAGAGTCCTGTCCCAAGAGAAGACTCCCACGTGGGGAGAGGACAGTTCTCAGAAAGTGTGGATTGTTATGAACTGGTCAGATGCCTTACAAGATGAGGGCTCTTCCTGATGCAACTCCATCATGTCGCAGCTGCTAAACTGCTAAGCTTGAAAACGTTTTCTCAAAGGAGGGGCGTGCTTATCTGTGTTCCATTGAAATGCCAGAGAAACTGAGGAGTCTCTTCCTTTTAAGGATTTCAGGACTAGAAACCTCTGTGCACGTGGACTAATCAGACCGGCCAGCACCGTGAGCTAGACTCCCTGCCGGGTCCTGACCATCCAAAGATGATCAGATATCGTTTCAGCTCTGGAGATCCTGACCCCACCTGCAATACTGTGTCTGTTATCAGTCAAGCTCATTTAGAAATCTGTTATTTCTGATACCGCCTGCTTTGCAACTTCCATATGACTGCATTAGAAGGCGCTAAATTGCATGAATTCATCTGAGAGTTGAGATCACAGGAACTAATAATGTACTTGATCTCCTTACTTTGAATCATCTTTTTTTTTTTTTTAAACAAAAATATTATGAAGGCCATCGACGGTGGTGAAATTAATATCCGGTTGGGATTTCCCAAGCAGCCACAGAGGCTGTCATTACGGAGCGGAATCTGGGCCAGACACCCTCGTGGTGCTCTCCAGCGTCTGCCTTGGCTGGTTGCGTTGTTGACGCTTCTGCTGGAAGCAGGAGGGGAGCACGCTCAGGGCAGGACGCAGACTCATCTGGGCTGTTGCTCTGTTCAGTTGCTAAGTCGTGTCCAACTATTTGCCCTCCATGGGCTGCAGCACCAGGTTCCTCGCTCCTCCACCGTCTCCCAGAGTTTGCTCAGATTCCTGTCCATTGAGTTTGTGATGCTATCTAACCATCTTGTCCTCTAACCCCCCCTCTCCTGCCTTCAATCTTCCCCAGCATCAGAGTCTTTTCCAAAGAGTTGGCACTTCGCATCAGGTGGCCAAAATGATGGAGCTTCAGCATCAGTCGTTCTAATCAATATTCTCCGGGGACCAGTACCTAACCTTCCATCTACGAGCTGGGTCACCGTGGATGGTTCATCTCCCCTCTCTGAACCCCAGAATAAAGGACTGCTGCTGCTGCTGCTAAGTCACTTCAGTCATGTCCGACTCTGTGTGACCCCATAGACAGCAGCCCACCAGGCTCCCCCATTCCTGGGATTCTCCAGGCAAGAATACTGGAGTGGGTTGCCATTTCCTTCTCCAATGCATGAAAGAGAAAAGTGAAAGTGAAGTCGCTCAGTCTGTCCGACTGTTAGCGACCCCATGGACTCCAGCCCTCCAGGCTACTCCGTCCATTGGATTTTCCAGGCAAGAGTACTGGGGTGGGGTGCCATTGCCTTCCCCGAGAATAAAGGACTGGCTGCCTCTTAAGTTGTATTCCACAGAACCAGGGACTCACTGCTGTTAAATCCTTGGAGCCGGGGATTCCAGTGAGCAGCAAAAGCAAATGCTCACATACTGCTTCATTAGACAGTGCCTGAATTGACTACATAGAGCTTGTGTTTCTCTTATGATTTTTAAAACACATCTTTAAGACTGACTAGAAGGTACAAAGGCGAGTTTTAAACCAAGAAAAAGTTGAGCATCATCTTTTAACACACCCAGGTACACATTGCTGCTAACATCGTTTTGTTTTAAAGCTAAATAAACCGTGCTGCTATCTCAGCCGGGTTTTTTCCTCTTCTTTTATCTCGTGTGCCTCACACGGAAGCAGAGATCCTAGGTTTTTTTCCTCTGGGCTAATCTGCGGGACCCAGTGCAGAATGAAAACTCAGGGCCCCCTTGTACACAAGACAGGAAGAAAAGTGTTGAAAGTAATAGCATGTAAGGCTTTTCCCTTTCTTCTGTGATCATTTTTCTATTAATATCTATCTGTCTCAACTTACAGTGTTTTTCATTTCATATTTAATATAGTTCCAAGGAGAGAAAAAAAATTTAAATTATTAGTATGAATTTTACCATTCCCTTTTGACATTGTGCAATGTCAGTTTTTAAATGCAGAAGTCTACAAGAGTGTAACTCACTCACAGAGTCGCCGAGTTACACAATTCGCCTTTTGTAACTTGTCCACAGGTTTGTGTTTTGTGCTTGCCGCAGCAGTGGAAGCGCTGCACAGAACACGCTCAGCTGTTTTTGTTTCACTTCTCAAGACACGCACGTTCCAGCACCAGCTTACTGATGAGTCAGGGCAGACTGGGAGGAAAGGAAGCTCTGGGTTGTTCTGTCTTTCAATTTTCTCCCGACGTCACTTTCAGCGTAAGTGCTTGGCTGATACAAAGGCCCGTGAGTGAGAGAGAACACAGCCGGCTTCTTCGGTCATTCATCTTTCTTGAAATGTTAGTGTCTTCTTTCTGCGTTCAGGCAAGGACCAATTCAAACGGAAGACACGGCCGCTCAGGGCTGTGTCCCCACTTACCCTCAGAGGGACCCTGTGACCTTGTACTTGCTTCGGGCCTTGCCGAATTCCCACGTAGCGGGGCTCACTGGACTTTGTGCCCAGCGGGCATCTGGAACGCTGGACCCATTTTCCATGCGCCGTGCCGTGATCAGTCATGTCTGACTCTTTGTGACCCCATGGACTGTAACTCGCCAGGTTCCTCGGTCCTTGGGACCCTCCAGGCAAGAACACTGGAGTGGGTTGCCATTTCCATTCCAGGGGATCTTCTCCACCCAGGGTTCGAACCTGCATCTCCTGCATTGGCAGGCGAATGTTTTACCACGGAGGCACCAGGGAGCCCGAATTTTGACCATACATTGATTTGTGTGTTTGCGTTACTTTACTCCACTGTCAGCTCTTCCAGGCCAGACAATGTGCTGGTTGTCGCTCAAAGCAAGTGCTTGGAAAACACCAGGAGTATTTTCCCAAAGGGATTCTGATAAACCACAATTGTTAATGAACAGAGAAGTTCCTCATGATATAATGTTGAGTTCAAAGAAAGATTGGTATGAAACAATATAAAGAGTGATTCCCTTGTAGCAACATGGACGGACCTGGAGATTATCACACTGTCCGACAAAGACAAATATCAGATGAGGCCACTTATATGTGGAATTCAAAATATGATGCAAATGATTCATTTACAAAAGAGAAATAGACTCACAGACAGAAAATAACTATAGTTACCAGACGGGAAGGGTGTTGTGTGAGCTCAGTTGCTCAGTCGAGCCTGACTCTTTGTGACCCCGTGAACTGTAGCCCACCAGGCTCCCCTGTCTATGGGATTTCCAGGCAGGACTACACGAGTGGGTTGCCACTGCCTTTCCCAGGGGATCTTGCCAACCCAGGGGTCGAACCCATGTCTCTTTTGCCTCCTGCATTGGCAGGTGGATTCTTTACCACTGGAAGGGAAGTGGGGAGCGATAAATTAAGAACTCTGGATTAATAGATACACACTGTTATATATAAAACAGATAAACAAGGACCTACTGTATAGCACAGGGAACTATATTCAGCATCTTGTAATAACCTACCTTAAGACATGTACACTACACTGCTGGTATTTGTATTACTATTTTTAATGTATAATTTTACGTTTCAGAAGTAATACTCTGTTCACACTTGTTTTAACAGGTGAAACTCTCTTAATCATCTCTTGCCACTGGCCTCTCTTTCCACCCCCTGAATGTAGCCAGGTTTGTAGCCCAGTATGTATCTATTTCTTTATCCACATTCACGCACATATCTGCTGGGCTTCCCAGGTGGCACTGTGGTAAAGAATTTGCCTGCCAATGCAGGAGATGTAAGAGACATGGGTTCGATTCCTGGGTGGGGAAGATCCCCTGGAAAAGGGAAACGCAACCCACTCCCCTACTCCTGCCAGGGAAATCCCATGGACAGAGGAGCCTGGCGGGCTACAGTCTTTGGGGTCGCCAAGGGTCGGACACGCCTGAGCACACACACACGGAGTGAGGTGCTGAGAATAATCGCATTAATTAATCACGGCTCAAGGTTTCCTGCGTTTTTACCTAATGTCCTAGATCCCATCCAGGACACCACATTATATTTGTCTTTGTTGTTGTTGTTTCAGTGTCTATTGATTTATTTTTGGCTGCACTGGGTCTTAGCTGCCCTGCCTGCAGGATCTTTCGTTGAGGCCCTGGGAGCTTCGCTCTAGTTGCGGCGCAAAGGCTTAGTCGCCCAGGGGCATGTGGGGTCTTAGTTCCCCTACCAGGGATTGAACCCGTGTCTCTTGCTTTGGAAGGAGGAGTCTCAACCACTGGACCACCAGGGAAGTGCCACCACATTGTATCTGAATTGGCATGTCTCCTTAAACTCCTCTTGGCTGCGACGGTTTCTCGGACGTTCCATGTTCTCAATGACCTTGACAGTTTTGAGGAGTCCCTGTCAGGTGTTTCGCAGAATGCCCCACTACTGGGAGTGGTCTGATGTTTCTCTCATAATCAGACTGAGGTTATGGCTTTAGGGGAGGAAGGCCACAGAGGTAAAGCATCATTCATCACATCATGTCCAGGGCACCTACCATCTGCATGACTTATCACAGCTGTTGTTAACCTTGATCACCTGGCTGACATAGTGTTTTCGGAGTTCCCCAAGGTCAAGTTGTCCCCTCTCTCCACACACATTGGACTCTTTAGAAAGGGGTCTTCNAACCCATGTCTCTTTTGCCTCCTGCATTGGCAGGTGGATTCTTTACCACTGGAAGGGAAGTGGGGAGCGATAAATTAAGAACTCTGGATTAATAGATACACACTGTTATATATAAAACAGATAAACAAGGACCTACTGTATAGCACAGGGAACTATATTCAGCATCTTGTAATAACCTACCTTAAGACATGTACACTACACTGCCGGTATTTGTATTACTATTTTTAATGTATAATTTTACGTTTCAGAAGTAATACTCTGTTCACACTTGTTTTAACAGGTGAAACTCTCTTAATCATCTCTTGCCACTGGCCTCTCTTTCCACCCCCTGAATGTAGCCAGGTTTGTAGCCCAGTATGTATCTATTTCTTTATCCACATTCACGCACATATCTGCTGGGCTTCCCAGGTGGCACTGTGGTAAAGAATTTGCCTGCCAATGCAGGAGATGTAAGAGACATGGGTTCGATTCCTGGGTGGGGAAGATCCCCTGGAAAAGGGAAACGCAACCCACTCCCCTACTCCTGCCAGGGAAATCCCATGGACAGAGGAGCCTGGCGGGCTACAGTCTATGGGGTCGCCAAGGGTCGGACACGCCTGAGCACACACACACGGAGTGAGGTGCTGAGAATAATCGCATTAATTAATCACGGCTCACGGTTTCCTGCGTTTTTACCTAATGTCCTAGATCCCATCCAGGACACCACATTATATTTGTCTTTGTTGTTGTTGTTTCAGTGTCTATTGATTTATTTTTGGCTGCACTGGGTCTTAGCTGCCCTGCCTGCAGGATCTTTCGTTGAGGCCCTGGGAGCTTCGCTCTAGTTGCGGCGCAAAGGCTTAGTCGCCCAGGGGCATGTGGGGTCTTAGTTCCCCTACCAGGGATTGAACCCGTGTCTCTTGCTTTGGAAGGAGGAGTCTCAACCACTGGACCACCAGGGAAGTGCCACCACATTGTATCTGAATTGGCATGTCTCCTTAAACTCCTCTTGGCTGCGACAGTTTCTCGGACGTTCCATGTTCTCAATGACCTTGACAGTTTTGAGGAGTCCCTGTCAGGTGTTTCGCAGAATGCCCCACTACTGGGAGTGGTCTGATGTTTCTCTCATAATCAGACTGAGGTTATGGCTTTAGGGGAGGAAGGCCACAGAGGTAAAGCATCATTCACCACATCATGTCCAGGGCACCTACCATCTGCATGACTTATCACAGCTGTTGTTAACCTTGATCACCTGGCTGACATAGTGTTTTCGGAGTTCCCCAAGGTCAAGTTGTCCCCTCTCTCCACACACATTGGACTCTTTAGAAAGGGGTCTTTGTGCAGAGCAAGCACCTGCATAGTAGGGACTTCGGTTCCCCTTCCTCATGGACAGAGTGGCTGCGTGAATCATTTGGAATTTTGCACAGATTTGTCTCTTTGCCCCATGTCTTTTTTTAAACATTAATTTATTTATTTGACCACATCAAGTCTTAGGTACGGCATGTGGGAGCTAGGTTCCCTGACCATGGATTAAGCCCAGGCCCCCTGCTTTGGGAGGTCAGAATCTTCCCTTTCCCATGTACTTATTAATCAATCATTTACACCGATATGGCCTCATGGACATTTATTATTTATCCTTTGGGAATGTGTGGTGTTCCTGCAAAGCTCAGTCGGTAAAGAAAATGCCTGCAGTGCTGGAGACCTGGGTTCAATCCCTGGGTCGGGAAGATCCCCTGGAGAAGGAAGTGGCAACTCACTCCAGTATTCTTGCTTGGAAAATCCCATAGACAGAGGAGCCTGGCAGGCTACAGTTCATAGGTTGCAAGAGTCAGACACGACTTAGCACTGTCTTTCTTTCTTTCTGTGTATGTACATACTTCTTTATTTGTCTTATCGCTCCAATTGTTCTAGTTTTGGCCATTGGGAGCTTGTAGCTATAGGATTTTATGTGAGTTTTTTTGTTTTGTTTTCATAAAAATTAGGTTACCTGCATGTGTGTGTACATGCTAAGTCGCTTCAGTCGTGTGGGACTCTGCAGCCCTGAGAACAGTAGCCTGCCAGGCTCCTCTGTCCATGGGATTCTCCAGGCAAGAACACTGCAGTGAGTTCCTCGAGGGGCTCTTCCCAACCCAGGGATCAAACCCACGTCCCTTGTGTCTCCTGCACTGGCAGCGTCACCTGGGAAGCCCTCCCTTTTAGTATCTCTGCCTAATTCCTTGTTGTTCGTATACAGAATGGATTCTACTGTTCCTCTGCTGATGGACGTTGAATTGTTGCAGTTTTTTTTTTTTTTGTAAGGACAAACAATACTGCCATAAACATTCTTGTGCTTATTCAGAAATTATAAGATAGATTCCCCAAAGTGGAATGCAGCGTCAAAAGGCATGTGTGTTTTGAATTTTGGTAAACACTGTCATTTTATCTCCCCAAAGGATGATCACAATTCACCCTTCAGGTAACAAGGAATGAGAGTGCTCCTTTTGTCTGCATTCTTACTAGTACTGGATGTCTTTTCTCTATTTTTCTCGATATAATGGGGACAACATGCTATCTTCTTATTTCTTTAGTTAGAATTCCCCTGGTCAGTAGACCCGGTAAGCTGTTTTTCATATATTTACTGAACCAGTTGGGTTTTCTCTTCTTGGAATTGCCTATTCAAATCCTTTGCTCACTCCTGTTAGATCACTCATCTTCTATCTCACAACAGTTTGGAGCAGCTTTTTCGTATAGTATCAATAAGAATGATAAAGCTTTGTCTTTTTGTTGCAAATATTTTTTTTATCAGTTGGTTCCTTATATTTGACTTTGTTGTGGGTGTCTCCTGCAGTCCAGAAATATGTTGTTTTGTAGTTAGATTTGCCAGTCATTTCCTTTAGGGCCCCCGGGTTTGTCTTATTTTAGGAGGCTCCACTCACCCAAGTTTTTATAAATGCTTTCTTCACGTTCCCTTGATTGTGGTCATTTTGAAAAGATTTAATATTGTGCCATTTCATGTAAAACATGACACTCTTACAGTAATATAATGCCATTTACACCCCCATATTGTCCTTTATGCTTAGATAGTCATACGATACAGTATTACTGCTTTTGCTTTAAACAGTTGTCTTTTTAAGAAAATATAAAACCAAAATGTTCCAGTTTTACCGAGACACAGTTCATGTGTGATTTAAAAGACAACTTAAAAAATATTCATCTCCATACTTGCCATTTCCAGCGCTCTTTGTCCCTGTGCTCATCGGAGTTCCATCTGGAGAGTTTCCCTCAGCATTTCTTGTGGCTGGCAGTGAACTTGCCTTAACTTTCAGTTATCTGAGCCCGTCTTTATTTCACTCTCACTTTCTTTGTTTCCTAATCTTTAAACTTTTAATTTTGTAGTCAGATCCACCTGATTAACAATGTCGTGCTTTCAGGTGAACGGTGAAGGGACTCAGCCGTACATACTCACGTATCCACTCTCCCCCAAACCCCGCTCTCGCTCAGGCTGCCGCACGGCACGGACGCCCTCACCTCCCTGGAATGTTTTTCTGGATACATCCTGTTTTCTGCTGCGGAGAACACCCGTGGAGGGCCTTGCGCTGGCGTCCTCTCCCGCCTGTTTCCGACGGGACGGGACTTGTCATCTGTACCGCTTTCCTCCGTGTGTGGTTCTTCCTCTGGCTGCTGCCTGATTTTCTCTCTAGCCAGGGTTTTCAGCACTTTGGACCTGGTGTTCCTAGGTATGTGTTTGTGTTTATCCTACTTGAGGTTTCTTGAGCTTCTTGGATCCACAGGGTTATGTTTTCTGCCAGACTTGGGAGATTTGGGGCCTTATTTCCTGGCATGGTTTTTCTACCCTATTATCTTGATGCTCCTTCTGGGCTCCTGATGTTGCCCCGTGGAACACTAAGACTCTTCATTTTTTTCCCCCCAATTTATTTATCTTCGCTTTTCAATTTAGATAATTTCTA
The DNA here is from genome assembly GCA_006410675.1 of Oreotragus oreotragus. Taxonomy (NCBI): domain Eukaryota; kingdom Metazoa; phylum Chordata; class Mammalia; order Artiodactyla; family Bovidae; genus Oreotragus; species Oreotragus oreotragus. The sequence continues at coordinate 164,186 of SJYX01017552.1, read as the reverse complement.
TTGATTTTTCAAGTTTGGTTTAGCTTTTCTTTGCACTTTAAAAATCTTTTGTTGACTTCATAAGGTGAGATTTTCATTTCAGATGTGGTACTTACCTGTTCTATAAATCCCATTTGAAAAAATATCTCCCATGTCTCTGCTAAGATGTTTCCTAATATGTCTGCTTCTTCCTTTAAATCCTTGAATATGTTTATAATAGTCTTGTTAAATCCTTTCCTGCTCATTCCAACATCTAGGTCCTCTTCTATAGTTTTTTTTTTTTTCACTCTAGGTTATATATCTCACTTTCCTTTGTCCTTGCACATGCAGGTTTTATAGTGTGGTAGATATGAATGATACATTGTAGGGAGTCTGGATTTTGCTGCATTCAAGGGCTTTGAGTTTTGGTCTGATAGGCAGTTAAATAATCGGTGTTCCCTGACCCACGATTGAACCTGTGTTCCCTGTACTGCAAGGCGGATTCTTAACCACTGGAGCAATAATGCAAGTCCCACCAGGTTTGGTTTTGAATTGTGTTTGGAAGAGTCTATCTTTGGTTTTGTCTTCAGTCCTCGGGCATGACCTTTACTCTAGGGCTTAGTTCTTACTCCTAAAGCGCGGCCTTTTGGGCATCTCAACTGAATACCCAAATACTGAGGATGTACACTCTGACTGGGCTTGAACTCCATGTCCCAATATTGAGCAGACTTTGCCACCTCTGCTCAGCTCTCAGCCCCAAGCAGTTGTCTCTGCTGAGCCTCACGGGGTCTCATTCTGCGTGCACACAGCCTATAGGCCAGCTGTCTTCAGCAGAAGACTCAAGAGGGATCCAGGCTTGGCCTCCCGCCACCCCCTGTCGTGCTGCTCCTGCACCCTGACCTGCACATTCTTGCTGCATCAGCACCCCCCAAAACTGCCTTCCGACTTTGCAGCTCAGGAGAAGTCACTCCTTTGCTTGGGATCCCCAGCAGTCGGGAAACTGTCACCAGGGAGAAAACCAGCAAACATGGGACTCACCTTGTCTACTTCCCTTTTCTCAAGGATTGCAGTCTGCCTGGCCTATTTTCCAAAGCATGAAACCGGTTGCCTCTGATTTTGTCCAGTCATACAGTTGTTGAGGATCCAAGGATTAGTTCATCATCATTAGAAGTGGAAGGCCTACTTTCTCTGTCTTTTTGTAAACATCTCTTTAGAGGTATGATTGACATAATATGTTGTACCTATGTGAAGTGTACAGTTTTTAAAATATTTATTTATTCATCTACCTCGAGTCTTAGTTGCTGCATGTGAGATCTTAGTTCACTGACCAGGGGTCAAATTTGCATCCCCCGAATTTTAAGGTGGATTCTTAGCCATTGGACGATCAGGGGAGAACCTAGAATGTACAACTGATGAGCTTTTATTTATGTATATTCCCATGGAACCATCAACACGATAAAGAAATAAAGGTAATGAACGTATCTATCACCCCCAAGTTTCTTTTTGTTCTTTAGAAATTGAAAGCTTAAAACCATCTGAATCTGGTGCCTCCTAAAAATGATTGATACTTACTTTTACAAACTCTAAGCAGTTAATATACTAATTTATTTAGGTCTAGTCTTCTCTTCTGGGGAAATTGTAGTATTTTATTTATTTATTTTTTGCAAGGAATGATGGTATTTCCCATAGATTTTCTAACTATTTGATGTAGAGTTTTACAGAATAGCTTTTTGTAATCATTTTTAATTGCTTTTATTATTGGTTATATGTCATTTCTGATTCACAGTTACTGTTTATTTATTATTTTTCTATCTTTTACCCACGTATCAGACTTGCCAGGATATTTTCCTTTCTATTTTATTGAGCCTTTCAGATCCTTTCAACTATTTTGACAAATTGTTATTTTGTTCATTTTCTATTTAAATTATTTTTAGAATTTTCTTTCTACTTTAATGGTTCTTGTACTAATTTTTAAAATTGAATATTTAACTCATTTATCTTTTTAAAAATAATTACAACCTTTAAGACTACACAATTTCCTGAGTACAGTTTTTGTAGTATTACCATGGTTTTGTATGACATGTTTTGTTCATAAGGTTATAGATAATTTGACATTTCACTATTTATTTATTTAAGTTTAGTTGATTTACAATATTATATCAGTTTCAGCTGTACAACAGAGTGATTCAATGTTTTAATAGAGTATATACTCTATTTCTTTATTTTATTTGAAATTTTTATTTTTGGTTACACTGCGTGGGTTGCAGGGACTGAACCCTGCCCCTGGCAGTGAAATCTCAGAGTCCTAACCATTGAACTGCCAGGGAATTCCCAATACTCTAAATTTATTACAAAATAATGGCTCTATTTTCCTGTGCTGTATCTCTTGATCCTGCACCTCTATCTTGTCCCCGAAATTTCACTTTTCAAAATTTATTTAGAAGTGTTTCTTAATTTCCAAGAACTTACATTTCCCTCATATCTTTGTTGCTGATATTTAGTTTAATTAGATTCTGTTCAGAGAACACAGCCTATGTAATCTCTACTACTCGGTTATTTAGAAGATTAAAAAATACAATTCAGTGGTTTTTAGTATATTCACAATGTTGTGCTGATATATCCACAGTCAAGTTTGTTACATTTTCATTGCCTCAAAAAGAACCCCCTACTCATTCAGTTCAGTTCAGTCGCTCAGTGGTGTCTGATTCTTTGCGACCCCATGAATCACAGCACGCCAGGCCTCCCTGTCCATCACCAACTCCTGGAGTTCACTCAGACTCACATCCATCGAGTCAGTGATGCCATCCAGCCATCTCATCCTTGGTCGTCCCCTTCTCCTCCTGCCCCCAGTCCCTCCCAGCATCAGTCTTTTCCAATGAGTCAACTCGTCGCATGAGGTGGCCAAAGTACTGGAGTTTCAGCTTTAGCATCAGTCCTTCCAAAGAAATCCCAGGGCTGATCTCCTTCAGAATGGACTGGTTGGATCTCCTTGCAGTCCAAGGGACTCTCAAGAGACTTCTCTAACACCACAGTTCAAAAGCATTAATTCTTCGGCGCTCAGCCTTCTTCACAATCCAACTCTCACATCCATACATGACCACAGGAAAAACCATAGCCTTGACTATACGGACCTTAGTCGGCAAAGTAATATCTCTGCTTTTGAATATGCTGTCTAGGTTGGTCATAACTTTTCTCCCCTACTCATTAGCAGTCATCAACCCACCGTTCCCATCCACCCCCAAGTCCTAGGCAGCCACTAATCTCCACTAATCTACTTTCTGTCTCCATAGATTTTCCTGTTCTGGATATTTCAAATAAAATAAATCTTAAAATAAGTGGTCTTCTGTGACTGGCTTCTTTCACTCACTATAATGTTTTTAAGGCTTTGCCTATTGTAGCATGAATCAATGCTTCCTTCCTTATTATTGCTGAATAATGTTCCAGCGGTTTTGCTTGGTGGCTCAGATGGTAAAGAATCCACCTGCAGTGCAGGAGACTTGGGTTCAATCCTCAACTGTGACTGGCTTCTTTCACTCACTATAATGTTTTTAAGGCTTTGCCTATTGTAGCATGAATCAATGCTTCCTTCCTTATTATTGCTGAATAATGTTCCAGCGGTTTTGCTTGGTGGCTCAGATGGTAAAGAATCCACCTGCAGTGCAGGAGACTTGGGTTCAATCCTCAGGTCAGGAAGATCCCCTGGAGAAGGGAATGGCTACCCACTCCAGTATTCTGGCCTGGAGAATTCCATGGACAGAGGAGCCTGGTGGGCTACATACAGTCCATGGGGTTGCTAAGAGTTGGACACAACTGAGTGACTTTAACTCACTCACTCAATATTCCATTTTATAGATAGACCACATTTTATTCATCCATCATCAGTTGATAGATATGTGGGTTATTTCCACTTTTTATTTTTAGTTCTACCAGTTTATTGCTACCAACCCATCTCCCTCCACCTTCATGCATGCAAGCTTAGTCATGTAACCCTATGTACTGCAGCCCAACAGGCTCCTCTGTCAATGGACTTTTTCAGGCAGAAATACTGGAGTAGGTTACCATTTCCTTCTCCGGACTTTTTACCTATTATGAGTAATGCTTTTTTCTTCTTATTTATCTGGCACATCTTTAACTGTCTATTTTCATTCTTTTATTTTTAATCTTTCTTTGTTAGGTGTTTTTTTATACTAAGATCCAGCTAGATTTTTTAAAAAAAATCCAAATTTCTGTTTTTAAGAGGGGAATTCAGTCTTTTTATTGTATGAATAGATGTATTGGATGTTATTCCTTTCATTCTATTTTATGTTTATTATTTATGCTACTTTATTATTTCCTCTTTCTCTTTTTCATTACTTTGCTGCCTAATCATATTCTTTATCCCTCCTGTTATTTTAGAAGCTCTCCTATACTTTTTGATTCTACATTGTTACCTTCCCATTGCTGACATCATAATCAAATGTACTTTTTTTATTAACATACAGACTCGATGGACGTGAGTCTGAGTGAACTTCGAGAGATGGTGATGAACAGGGAGGCCTGGCGTGCTGCAATTCTTGGGGTCGCAAAGAGTCGGACACGACTGAGCGACTGAACTGAACTGAACTGAACTGAACAGTTAAATAGGACTAAGGCTTTGGAAGTACATGTATTTCTCCAACGTACCTCCATTTTGCTAAACTAGATTGCCATTTCTAGTCTAGGGTTTTAATAAGATCTCTCATCAGTTCATTTCTTCTGTTTTGAGCATACTTACTTAGAACAAATAATACAAGTTTTTGGATATTTTTACAATTTTCTCAGAAAAAAACTAAGGGAGGAAAGTGAGTTATCTTTTAGCAAGGTACTATTTGCTCTTTGCCCCCAAATGACTGCCCACCCTGACCATATTCACCATCTCAGAAGAGCAGGATGTATGCTGGTGTTTAGGAATAATTTCCTTTCTTGAGACACCCTTAGTCCATCCACTCGCTCCAGCCTGATGGTGCTTCCCCTGCCCTGCCTTTGCTCATCTGCCTGGAATGTTCCCTTTCTTTCATCTCCATCTCCATTTCCCCGGGCACGTCTCTTTCAAAGCCATTTTCTGACCCAAACCAGATGTACTTCCTTCTTTGAACTCCACAAGGTAGCTTGTTTATATCTCTTCTGACACTTGGCATTGCTCATTGGGTCTTGTATTAATGAGTTTGGGGTATTTTCATACCCTTACCCCTCTCCCGGGGGATAAAAGATATCCTATCTTTGCATCCCCAGTGCCTACCACCGTCCCTGGATCATAATTCATACTGAACAGAAATGAGTAGACTGTGTTGAATCACTTACTTGAATGGCAGAAGAGGCAGACTTTCAGTGAAGATTTTGTGTATTTTCTTTTTTTTCCTCTTTGCATTTAAGAGAGAACGTGTTTGTAGAGAATTGCTTTGTCCAGTTGTTCAGTCATGTCCAACTGTGGCCCCATCGCGGCAGGCTTCCCTGTCCTTCACTATCTCCTGGAGTTTGCTCAGCCTGCCCTAGATGTGCACATTCTCGAGAATTCCCCTTCGAATAGTAAGACGCGTCACTCACTAGTGATACTAATACCCATCCTTCACGGAGGGTTTCCCATCCTCTACTGTCACACTATCTGGGAATTTTTCATTTTTTCTTCCTGTATCTGGGAATTTTGAAGCCAGTTAAAAAGTGGTAACATGGATTTTTCATGTATCATTATCCTGTTATTTCTCCTGCCATCAACCAGACACGGATATTTAGCTTACCTTAGTATTGTGTGTGTAGATAAACTATAAATGGTCATTTAAGGGGAAAGTTACATATCTTTTAAGCTTCTTCTTAAAAAAATTTTTTCCCCTGTCTTGTTTTTATTTCCATTTTATTTTCCTGGTGTACAACCTGTATTATTTGACTGTTAGAATTGTTTACAGGTTTAATGAATATGTTTCAAGGACTGCCTGTAGCTGTCCCCATGCTGGTGCTGGAGATTTATATCCTCACAGACTCAGGCATTGGTGGGGAGTCCGGGGAGTAAACAAGGAGAGCGATTGGTGCTCTGATGGGGTGAAAGCCTGGGGCAGCTATTGGCGGCTCTCCACCCAGTCTTAAGTTTCAAGGAAAGCTTTTCAGAGACTGTATGGACTGGAAGACCATGAGGTTGAAGAGGGGTCATCTGGATGCAGGTGGTGCAAGGAAAGGGTGGGAGGAGAGGACACTGAGCGTGAGACCAAGTGCAGAGGACACCTCCACGTTGGAAGAACTGCAGGCACTTCCAAACGCTGGGGGCGTCCTGGCAAGAGACAAGGCCTCTCCTGTCTTTCCTCTGTTTCATTCCTTTTTTTTTTAGAAACACAGTGCCAAGGCCCTAGTAGTTTAGCCCTAGCGTAAAAAGGCCTTCTGTTGTGGTTGGTGCCCAGCAGACCTGGGCCAGCTAGGGCTCTTAGAAGCTGAGCTTTAAGGGCTGGCCGTGGCTGCCCAAGGGCTTCCCTGCCTGCAGGGCAGGAGACCCGGGTTCGATTCCTAGGTCGGGAAGATTCGCTGGAGAAGGAAATTTCAACCCACTCCAGTATTCTTGCCTGGAAAATCCTATAGTCGGAGCAGCCTGGTGGGCTGCAGTGCATGGGGCTGCAAGAGTAGGACATGACTTAGTGACCAAAGCACCCAGGACCTGACAGAGATCACTATTACCCTTCGGCACAATCCTGACAGCTGGGGCCCCCAAGGTGGGTCCTGGGGTGTCTTGAAGTGGTCAATGAAGTGGCTAACTTAGCNGCACCCAGGACCTGACAGAGATCACTATTACCCTTCGGCACAATCCTGACAGCTGGGGCCCCCAAGGTGGGTCCTGGGGTGTCTTGAAGTGGTCAATGAAGTGGCTAACTTAGCTGCAGGCTTCCTATGACAGATTTGCTAAGGAGCACCTCTTCACAGAGCATCATGCCCTTGATATTGTCAGCCAATTAATTCCTTAAGTACTCTTAAGTTAGCAAAGGCATGCTGATTTGATTTTATCTGTCTTTTAAGACTGATCTTTGATCATATCCCATTCCAGCTGAACTTCCACTCCTCTCCTTCCCTCCTCCATTAGACAGTGCACGATCTAATTACCTCATCACCCCTTAATTTATTTATGAAAAGACTGAGGTTAACCAACAACAACAAAAAAGAAACTTCTGAGTCCTTCGGGACTTTCTATAAAAGCTTTCCTTTCCCCATTCCTTCCCTTATGTGGGATAAAACCTCCTTTTGCGTCTCTGGCAAGTTGGAATTGTTCTTACTTAAAAATGTAGATAAATAAACTGCCCTCCCAGGGCTGAGTGGAGGCCGGCCTGCAGGTTAAGCCTGGCCTGTGGACTCTCAATGGATCAATCAATCTATCAACAAGAATTCCTTGATCTTGCAGGAAGCAGCTTTCAAAATCAGCACACAGCTTCTGGGCGTCCTGGCTTCCTCTGCACAAGACACTGGGGAAGAGGAGCCTTTTGAAATTTTAAATTTTATTATTATTACACAAATAATGCATGGATACATTAATCTTTTTTAAAAAAACTGAACAACAGTAATGCAGAGTAAGAAGTGAAAGGCTTTCTCCACCTTTCCTTGCCTCCATCCCACTGTTTGAGATTGTATCCTTTAATTCAGACCATTTAACCATGTACAACTATATAAACATATGGATGTGAGAGTTGAACTGTGAAGAAAGCTGAGCACTGAAGAACTGATGCTTTGAACTGTGGTGTTGGAGAAGACTCTTGAGAGTACCCTGGACTGCAAGGGGATCCAACCAGTCCATTCTAAAGGAGATCAGGCCTCGGTATTCTTTGGAAAGAATGATGCTAAAGCTGAAACTCCAGTACTCTGGCCACCTCATGCAAAAAATTGACTCATTGGATAAGACTCTGATGCTGGGAGGGACTGGGGGCAGGAGGAGAAGGGGACGACAGAGGATGAGAGGTCTGGATGGCATCACTGACTCGATGGAGCTGAGTTTGAGTGAACTCCTGGAGTTGGTGATGGACAGGGAGGCCTGGCGTGCTGTGATTCATGGAGTCGAAAAGAGTCGGACACGACTGAGCGACTGAACTGGACTGAACTTTAACATCTTTCCGTGTCCTATCTTTTTGCCTTTTCATACTGTTCATGGGGTTCTCGAGACAAGAATACTGAAGTGGTTTGCCATTCCCTTCTCCAGTGGATCACGTTTTGTCAGAACTCTCCACCATGACCCGTCCATCTTGGGTGGCCCTACACAGCATGGCCGTATAAGGCATGGCTCATAGTTTCATTGAGTTAGACAAGGCTGTGGTCCATGTGATAGACTGGTTAGATTTTTGTGACTGTGGTTTTCAGTCTGTCTGCCCTCTGATGGAGAAAGATAAGAGGCTTATGGCAGCTTCCTGATGGGAGAGACTGACTGAGGGGAAAATTGGGTCTTGTTCTGATGGATGAGATGAGATGTGATGGTTGGATGGCATCACCTCAACGGACATGAGTTTGAATAAACTCCAGGAGTTGGTAGACAGGGAGGCTTGGCATGCTGCAGCTCAGGGGGTCACAAAGGGTGGGACACGACTGAGCAACTGAACTGGACTTCAACATAATTGGGATCACAACAAAGGTGCAGTCTTGCTACCATTTTTTCCTTGAAACACTATGTCCTGGACATCCTTTCAGTTAAGACCACACAGATCTACGTTTTAATGCCTGAAATAGCATTTCACAGCATAGAGGTACCGCTATTTAATGATCCTTAACACAGCTGAGTTTTTCAGTATTACAAGCAACGTTTAAAGGACCGGTTCTTTGGGAATTAATCCAAGCATGCATTTACTGCAGGCTCACCATGTGCCACGCACTTTACTCGGGGTTGGGGGGTAAACAAAACAGACACCTAAAAATAGTTTTGAGCGATGGAAAGGGGGTATTTTCTTTTCCCAAGAGGACAAGACAGGCTGAAGATCGGTCTCCACATCAACCCAGGAGGCCAAGCAGTCCCCCGGGGTGTCTCCCCAGCAGTGAAAGGGGCCCCAGCACCCGTCGGTGCTGGCGAGGAAGACGTGGGTGCCCTTTTCAGGAAACAGGGTCTGATTGCTGCGGGTCAGCAGCGAGAAGCCGCTCCTCACACACCGCGCGCCAGGCGCTGGGCGCGGAGCCCTACGTGCAGGGCACGTCCGGCGGGGCGGGGCCGAGCGGCGCGCGACCCTCAGCGCGCTCGGGGAGGCAAGGACCGGGGCGGCCTCTCTGGCCCCGACTCCCGCGGGCTCTATGACACCGCACTGGCTCGCGGGACGGGGCGGGGTTGGCTGAGGAGGAGGAGGAGGAGGAAACCAGTTCACGTTGTAAATCTCGCGGTGAGCCGCGCGCGGAACTCTCGTGAGAAACAGGAAGTACCGCGCTTGCGCGCTGCTGTTGCTCCCGGGGGTTGTGGCCGGTCTGCCGGCGACTGTGCGGCGGGGAGCTGCTCCTGTGGAGGCCGTTGAGGCCCCTGCGACTCGCCACCATGAGCAGCACCCTAGCCAAGATCGCGGAGATCGAAGCCGAGGTAATGGACGCTCGAACGCTCCGTCCTAACCTTCCTCTAAAGCGGCGTCGCTCCCGCCTGAACTCCGCTCAGGCGTGTCAGGCCCGGGGCCGCGTTGCCGGCCTCCCCTCAGCCTCGGCTCGCTTTCCTTGACTCCCCTCAGCCCGGGCCCGCGTTCCGTACTTTTGCACCTGAGTTGGCGCCCCCTCCCAGCGTTCGGCTTCTGTCTGAACTTTCAGTTTTCTGTTTCTTTTCTGTGAGCAGCACGGAATCCTGTCTCCTCACTTTAGCCCTGATTTATTCCCGTACCTCAGCGTCTTTCTTCACACCCCTCCTTCCCTCGTCTCTGCTTCGGTGACCCCCTTTCCCAGAGCGTTGCTCCCGGGAATAGGGTCTGGAAGTCAGTTGTCATCTGTGGTAGTTTTGATTCCACCTGGATTGTCGTGTGGTTCTTCTGTCTGAAGGGCTCAGAGCTCTTCAAAATCGATAGGGGTACACGGGGTACATACACGCAGCTGAAAAGGGTTCAGCAGTTGAGTTGTAGTCTAATTTGTGAACGCTGATTGTAGTGATTTTGGTCACATTTCTTCTCTGGGGCTCTGTTTGCTCTGTAATGAGGCGAATTGACTGGGTGATGGAGAGAATGGATTTTTACTCTTTTAAAGTCTGACTCAGAATGGGTATAGTGACGTTAGTAGGACTTAGAAGAAAACATCGTTCTCAGAGCTGGGGGAGCGTTCATTCTGGATGTTTTACCTTGTAGGCACTGCTTCTGATTTATGGCTGTGATTCCTCCCTAATAGATGGCTCGGACTCAGAAGAACAAGGCCACGGCACACCACCTAGGGTTGCTTAAGGCTCGTCTTGCTAAGCTTCGCAGGGAGCTCATTACTCCAAAAGGTGGTGGTGGTGGAGGCCCAGGAGAAGGTTTGCGTTTGGGTTTTTCTTTTCTTTGTGTGTGTGTGTGTGTAACTTTTATGAAAGTAGTAAAGGCATATGGTAAAAACTAGTTTAGAAATGTCTGTTTTCTAAGCTTAAATTCTTGAATTGTGTTTATTCTATTGATTTCTGGGTTTGTGTGTGTGTGTGTGTGTGTGTGTGTGTGTTTTAAGCCATACAGTGTTGCTTGTGGGATTTTAGTTCTCCTATCAGGGATTGAACCTGGGCCTTGGCAGTGAAAGTGCAGAGTTGTAACCACTGGGCCACCAGGGAATTCCCAATTCTGCTGATTTCAAAGGTTAATGAACATTCTCTCTAAGTAAACTTGGGTTTTGTTTATGTATATCCTGTCCTGATCCAAAATAGATTTATGTTGGCTTAGTGAAATATATAAATAAAGAGTCGACAAGATAAAGGAAGTTGCTGTAAAGGGAAGTGAAGGTAGAAAGAATAAGTTGATGCCAAGAGAAAGTTGGTACACTTCTAAAGAAGGGCCACAAATTTGGCTTTGAATTGGTTTGCAACTAATTGAAAGAAAAGAAAACTCTTGTTAGTCACACAGTTCCCAGGGTTTGTAGGGGAAAAAAAATGTTTTTTTAGATCAATTGTATAATATTTGGGCCCTAAATACTGTGCATAGGTATATAACAACAGTTAGAGGTATGAAGTTTTTCCAGCAAACAATCCATTAAATACTGTGAATTGCTATGGGGGAATTTTGTGTGCTTAAGTTCTACCCTAGAGATAAAACTGTTAAAAGTTGGAGAAATAAGTTTTAGAGGGGTAGGCAACCAGAATGTAAAAGGAATTGCTTGAGTCTCAACGCTCCCAGGATAACATTCTTCTTTTTATATTTATTGATGTTTTAGGATTTGATGTTGCCAAGACAGGTGATGCTCGAATTGGGTTTGTGGGTTTTCCATCTGTGGGGAAGTCAACACTGCTCAGTAACCTGGCAGGGGTATATTCCGAGGTGGCAGCCTACGAGTTCACCACCCTGACCACCGTGCCTGGCGTCATCAGATACAAAGGTGCTAAGATCCAGGTAAGTTAGCTCTACAGGCCAAGGACTGGAAGAAGTCAGTTCTTCCATTCATTTAAAAAGAACTTATTTGGAACTTTCTGTATGCCAAGCCTCATATTTGATCTACCAGAACCTCTTTGGCTAGCAGGGGAGACAGAGAAGACCAGTGCACAGAAATAAAAATATCGTTTGTAAAAACACAGAGAAAGGAAGGACTACTTTTTCCGCCTAAGGATGGGGTGAGGGAAGGTCTGGTAAGACAGAAAAAGCTTTACATAGAAAGTGACAGTAAGATGGGTTTTGATGTTTATTAGAATTTTATCAGCTGAAGAATATAAAGGGCAATTTCATGCAGCTGTAATGGGGAACAGCCTGTATTTTGAGCTTAGCTGTGGATAGGGAGTAGCAGAAACTGAATTTGGAAAGATAGATTGGAGCTGAATTATGAAGGATCTTATGTGTCTGCCAAGGAAGTTGAATTTTATCTTGTACATAGCTGGGAGCCGTTAGAAACTTCTTAATAAAGAATAACATGATCAGACCCTTTTTAGAAGATAATTCTTATCTGTGAGGCTTAATGAAGTTGTTGTCTTCAAAAGTTCTTAGATAGATGATAGATTTAGGGCTCCAAAATGAGGAGTCCACTTGGGTATGAAAGATATATATAAAATATGATGTAACACTTTCTTTTTGGCTCCGCAGCTAAGAAGATAAGGTTCTGAATTTCATGACATTTCAATCTAGGCTAGAGGTTCCCAAGCCCTTAGTGTCTCAGTAGGTTCACACCTTCAGTGTCTTAGTAATTATTTCCTGACAGCTTTTCTGTTTCCAATAATTTTTTGTGGTGCTCCAGGCCAAGAGAAGTAACCTAATGGTTCTGTTCCTTTAATAGTTAGAGCCAAACAGAGCCAAACAATTATTTCTGACCTTACAGCTACAGTTATTTACTAATGGGATATGGACACTGTTAGGTACCATGTAACTTCTCAAACTTTGGAGTCAGATTGAATACTGCCACATTTGTTTCTTTTTCCACCCTGGTTTTTGTGTGTTACTTAATTTTTGCCATAGTAATCTCTGAAAAATCCAACTTTCCAAAAATTTGGATCTGTTATTGTTGAAAGCAGTGTAGTAGAATCTAATGGTGAAATTGTGAGCTTCTTGGATCTAGTAGGTTGACAGATACTGAGAATTGCTGTTTGTCTTGAAAATCAGAATGCCCCCAGTGCCTTGGCAGAACATTTAAAAACTCTTTAGTGTAGGCATTTGTTTTCCCTCTAAACAGTGAGTTACACAGTGAGTTGTGAAGTGCATTCATATTTCCTTATCACAGAGTCTGAAGTAAGGAGCAACCAGTGTCCTGGTGGTATTTTCAGTGACTTTTTCCGTCTGGTTAGGTACCATTAGAACACGTACCTTTCTAGGACTCCATGCCAATGTATATAACAAGAATGAGGACAAACACGTACCTTTCTAGGACTCCATGCCAATGTATATAACAAGAATGAGGACACTTGGGCATATTTGGACCACTGCTTAATTTCATCTGGTTTCACAGTCTTATTGATAGTCAGTTTTGTCAGTTCAGAGAGTAACCTCTTTCCTGAAGAGATGTTATGGTGCCTCTTGGTATAACCCCTCTCTTTCCTTCTCTTTTCCTCAAAACCTTCATTTATTTCAGTCCCTTTTGACCTTTTCAGGTTTTTTTCTTCTTTTTTTTCATGGCGCTTTCTTTTCCATCTGTGCCCTCTGCCTGTTTTTCCTTCCCTTTTGACTTTCTCCAGAAACCAAGTTAACCAAGTAGGCATACTAGTAGGTGTGTTTAACTGGATTAAAATGATTGCCCTCAAAATGTTTTTTAAAAGGCTCTTTTGTGGCAGAGGACTCATTATCTGTGATTCTCTGGGAATGGTATACAAAATTAGAACCATCTAATAATTATAAGGAGATTGATTTCTGGTTTTTGTTGTTGTTGCTGTTGTTAGGAAGATCTTTTTTAACAATAAAGGTGCCTAAAAATGGAATAATACCTCTTGAGGTAATTAGTTACTGTGTCTGGAGATGTTCAAGTAGTAGCTGAACCACCAACTAACCAATTAACCAGCGATGTTAGAAGAAAACTGATGTTTCACATAGTCAGAGATTGGCCTGCAAAGTGGATGGACAGTGCTTCGAAAATTATGGGGCTTATGTTTCACCTTGCTAGAGTCCCTAGGACTCTTGTCATATATGTGTGTGTGTGTATGTATGTATGTATATGGACACGCACATATATCTGCTTTAACTTCTAAAGGCATTAGAATTTGAAGTAAGTTAGTATCCAGTTCTTAAAATCATACAGTTATGTGATTTGAAGATATATTTTTTCTTTTATCAATTCTTAGTTGTAATCTGAAATTCATATATGTAAAGCATGGCCTATTTTTATTGGGTGAAATTTAGTTGCCACATTTTAATAGTTCAGTGTAATTTAAAATATTTAAATAGTTTAATGTAATTTTAAATATTTCCCTCTCAAAAAAAGCTTAAGTTAACTTGCTTTTATGTGTGTCGGGGCCTCAGTAAATTTCTCCACCATGTTCAGCTGCCACAGTTAGAAAGCCCTTGCTCTTTTTTTCTGTTTAATATTAAAGGAAATATTATTTTATTTATTGCACTGTGCCAGGTCTTAGTTGCAGAATGCAGAATCTAGTTCCCTGACCAGGGATTGAACCTAGGCCCCCTGAATTATTGGGAGTGTAGAGTCTTTGACCCTGGACCACCAGGGAGGTCCCCAGGCTTATCTTATATTTTCCTGCCCCAGCCCTGCAGTGAAGCACTTCTGTCCTTCCTTTTGCTGGAGATAGGTCCTTAGAAGTCAGCACCTGGTGTGCTCACTAGTCTCAGTTTTACAGGAGGTAATGTTATTTATTATGTAGTGAGGAATAGGGAGGAGCTTTTGAGCAGGTTCTCGAATGGAAAAGTTGAACTCTGAACACCTCCTGAGTTCATTCTTTTTCCTTGTGGTTTATTTAATGTAAAGTATATTTCTGTAATATCAGATATGCTTACCACAAAAGATAGTTGTTGTTGTTTTTTTCCTTTGGCCATGCTGCACAGCTTGTAGGATCTTAGTTCCTAGACCTGGGATGAAACCTGGGCCCTTGTCATTCAAAGTGGAGAGTCTTAACTACTAGACTGCCAGGGAATTCCCCAGCAAAGACTAGTTTTAAATGATGTTTTGATAAGCTGCAACTATATCCTTGTCTGTTCATGTAGATAATTCGGTATTGGCCATACAGTACCATGGCCTTTGATATTTTCAGATTTTACATGTGCTCGTAACAGACTCTTAAGAGCTTATAACTGTAGTTTATGAATTTGAGTCATGAGTGCTACAGATTTGGTTTTGATGTTAGGTACATACACTGTGACTTATGTGAAGTTTTACTTTATTGCATTTCCTGGGCAACTGAGTGGTTATTTTCAACTGAGGATACATATCAGAGTCATCCTTGGAGCCTTTTGAAATACAGATCAGTATCTTAATCCTACTTTGGCTCTTGCAAAGCAGAATTTGCAGGGATAGGGCTTAAATATCTGCATTCTGAATTGTTTTATATGCGATTCTTATGTGCTTGCTTAAGAATGGCTGCAGAAACTTTTGTGAATTGGAGGATTTGCAGAGGTCTCAGGATTTATCACTTGTGAATATCATAATCCATTTATTATCTATAGTAAGGAGTTTGTATGGAGGCTCAACTTACTAAGATACTAAGGTAGATACTAAGAAAGAAAGATACTAAGGTAGAATTATGGATTTGTGTCCCCAAGATGTGGATTAAAGTCTGATTTATTTGGACTGTGACTTAACCTCTGTGAACCTCAACTAATATCCTTATTCACAGACTTGCTAGGTATTTTGAGTGAGATAAAGTATGTAAGAAGCTTGCAGTTGGTATTTAGTAGATGCTTAGTAAAAGTAAGATTTATACATTCACTTACAAGGAAGATTGGATGTGGATCTCCTAAATTTTGAATACTTAAACCATTCTGTTTAATCTGTTCAGATTTATAACCAGCTTTTCCTTTTCTCTCCTTAATCTTGCAGCTTCTGGATCTCCCAGGTATCATTGAAGGTGCCAAGGATGGGAAAGGTAGAGGCCGTCAAGTCATTGCAGGTGAGTGGTCTGGGGCCACCGTCCTGGTACATCATCTTTTCACTGGGTGCTATTCCTTTAGGGACTGTGGAGCTTGGAGTTGGTACCACAGTAAAGGGGAAGTTTTATCTGCCTTCGGACTGGAGCAAAATGTTGGAACTTGAAGGGATTCAGAGAGTAACAGTCCAGACCCCCATTTGAAGAGAAAGGAAGGTCAGGAGAACTGAAGTGCTTTGATACAATGTTGCCCTGTTGTGACAGATTCAGAGCTAGACCTCAGGTTTCCTGACTCCCACTCATGCCTTTTCTTCTTTTCTTTTTATTTAAAGTAAAATGTTATAAAAGGCTAATCATAGGGGAATTCTTTGGTGGTCCAGTGAAGCTCCATGCTTTCACTGCTTAGGGAGTGGATTCAGTCCTTGGTGAAGGACCACAAGCCACATGATACAACCTTTAAAAAAAAAAAAGGCTAATCATAAATTGCAGTAATCTGCTATTCCATCTGTTTTCATCTCTACTGTCATTCCCCACTGGCAAGTGCTATCAAGTCTTCAACTGTTTCTTCTACTTCATTTTAAAATGTTATGCTTATATTACTGTTTCATGGTTAATTAATTTTAGATACCATCTATTGGTTTCATGTTATGGTAGGAAATTAGCTCTCGTACTCCATATCTCTATTCCTATTTTTTCAAAGAAATATTGTAATTTTTAGTTAACTCATCAGTCATGGTTCATGTTGTTATGTAATGACTGTGTAACTTGTTCATTACTGAGATAAGTACTGTATTATGACTTGATTTCTTTTCTCTTGAAATCTACTTTTTAAATTTGTTTTTCATTGAGTTAATAGTTGGTTCTTATTTTGTTTACTTTTCTGTTTGCTAATAGTTTTCAAACATTCCAGTAGATCAAATGCCTATCAATCAGTATTTTTCTAGATATTTGAATACAGTGGCTATTGAGGACTGTGTGCCTGGTGCAATTGAGTTATGGAATTTAAAATTTTATCATTTTAAATTTGAATAGCCCCAGGTAGCTAATGGAGTCTGTGCTGGACAGTGTAGCTCCAGATTTTTTGCATGGCTGAGATTGTGTATGGGATCTCCTATTTCCTAGAGTTGTTTTCTTACCTTTTTTGGGTTATTTTCATGTTTTGCTAAAGTACATTATTTAGAAACAACGAAAAAGAGTGAATGATAGGTAAATTGTTCTTGTTTCTTTCATGTTTGAAAGTATTTTTATTTCACCCTGCTGCTGCTGCTAAGTCGCTTCAGTCGTGTCCAACTCTTGTGTGACCCCATAGACGGGGACACAGTGTCTCTGGGATTCTCCAGGCAAGAACACTGGAGTGGGTTGCCGTTTCCTTCTCCAATGCATGAAAGTGAAAAGCAAAAGTGAAGTCGCTCAGTCGTGCCCAACTCTTCGAGACCCCATGGACTGCAGCCCACCAGGCTCCTCGGTCCATGGGATTTTCCAGGCAAGAGTACTGGAGTAGGGCTGTCTCTTATACACATCTTGCGAACACTGGAGTGGGTTGCCGTTTCCTTCTCCAATGCATGAAAGTGAAAAGCAAAAGTGAAGTCGCTCAGTCGTGCCCAACTCTTCGAGACCCCATGGACTGCAGCCCACCAGGCTCCTCGGTCCATGGGATTTTCCAGGCAAGAGTACTGGAGTAGGGTGCCATTGCGTTACATTAAATTAATAATTTAGCTATTTATAGAATTATAGGTTAGAAGTCATTCATGGATGATTATTAGGAACTCGCTAAATGAAAAGTGTCGGGCACAAAAGACTACATTTTGTATGATTCCATTTATACAAAATTCTTAAAAATGCAACTTAACCTATCGTGACAGAGCAGTGGGTGACTGGGAATTGAAAGGGAGATTGATTGCAAAGGGGTACAAGGGAACTTTTGGAGATGATGGAAATGTTCCGAATCTCGGTTGCTATGGTGGTTACATAGGTGTATACATTTGTCATCAAATTGCATGCTTAACATGGGTACTATTTATTTTTTATAAATTATAGCTCAGGAAAGTTGACAAATATGCTAACTGGATAACTTTTTTCTTTTAGAATTGTTACTGTTTTAAATCTTTTCTGAATTTTTTCAGGGATTCAGGTTATTACCTGGTTTGTATCTTCATTCCAAATTATTTTTCTGCTAGTGTATCTAGATCTAGACACATCTCTTGATGCACTAACAGAAAACAAAGCATACATTGCAGAGTGACTCTGGCATAAATCTTTGGAAACCTTAACTTCATGTGTGTGTGTATATATATATATGCATGCTAAGTCACTTCAGTTGTGTCTGACTCTTTGTGACCCTATGGACTGTAGCCCACTAGGCTCTTTTGTCCATAGGATTTTTCAGGCAAGAATACTGGAGTAGTTTGCCATTTCCTCCTCCAGGGGACCTTACCTGCCCAAGGATCGAACTTGGTCTCTTACATCTCCTGCATTTGCAGGTCGTTAATGATCTTTGAAAAAGACTTTTTATTTTCAATTTTTCAGTGGCCAGAACGTGTAACTTGATCTTGATTGTTCTGGATGTCCTGAAACCCTTGGGACATAAGAAGATAATTGAAAATGAGCTGGAAGGCTTTGGCATTCGCTTGAACAGCAAACCCCCCAACATTGGCTTTAAGAAGAAGGATAAAGGAGGCATTAATCTCACAGCCACTGTAAGTGAAGAAAGTATATGGGGTAGGTTGTTGAAGGGACTGGGGTGGAGAGTGGATTGTAGTACGTGGACACTGACATTTGGAAATTGCCTGGCTTCTCCCAGAGCTAATTGAAGTAATACAATGACATTGTAATGACTGACAGAGTAGAACAAGAGTCCATCTCAGACTCCTTTTGTGGCTTTATTTCCTCTTTGGGGTGGTAAGTAGATGGCTGCTTATATCATCTATTTTCATTCATTCAGCACAGATTTATAGAGCACCTCCCATGGGCCACCATTGTTTTAGGCTTTCAGGGGAAATGGAAGTTCAGTCAGTTCAGTTGCTCAGTCGTGTCCAACTCTTTGCGACCCCATGAACTGCTGCATGCCAGGCCTTCCTGTCCATCACCAACTCCCGGAGTCCACCCAAACTCATGTCCATCAAGTCGGTGATGCCATCCAGCCATCTCATCCTCTGTCATCCCCTTCTCCTGCGCTCAATCTTTCCCAGCATCAGATGGGAAATGAGTCAGCTCTTTGCATCAGGTGGCCAAAGTATTGGAGTTTCAGCTTCAACATCAGTCCTTCCAATAAACACCCAGGACTGCTCTCCTTTAGGATGGACTGGTTGGATCTCCTTGCAGTCCAAGGGACTCTCAAGAGTCTTCAATAGATGGACCTTTGTTGGCAAAGTAATGTCTCTGCTTTTTAATATGCTGTCTAGGTTGGTCATAACTTTCCTTCCAAGGAGTAAACGTCTTTTAATTTCATGGCTACAATCACCATCTGCAGTGATTTTGGAGCCCAGAAAAATAAAGTCAGCCACTGTTTTCCATCCATTTGCCATGAAGTGATGGGACCAGATGCCGTGATCTTAGTTTTCTTAATGTTGAGCTTTAAGCCAACTTTTTCAGTCTCTTTCACTTTCATCAAGAGACTCTTTAGTTCTTCTTCACTTTCTGCCATGAGGGTGATGTCATTTGCATATCTGAGGTTATTGATATTTTTCCCAGAAATCTTGATTCCAGCTTGTGCTTTCTCCAGCCCAGCATTTCTCATGATATACTCTGCATATAAGTTAAATATGCAGGGTGACAAAATACAGTGTTGACGTACTCCTTTTCCTATTTGGACATGGAAGAGGGGGCAAAAATTCCTGGCTTTATATTCAAATGGGGAAGTAGCAAACAAAATTAATGAGTACTTATAGTATATTATAAGTCTGAGTGCTACCTGCTGCACTAATACAGTATATTATGTTAGGATAAACTAAGGACAGAAAGTTAACTAGGGAAAGAGGAGGGAGAGTGTTGGTCGAAGGGTTGTGGTTCTAAATAGGTCGATCAGAGAACACTGAGGTGACAAGAGGAGTGAACCAAATGAACATCTTGAAGAAGGGCATTTCATGTATAGGGAACATCCAAGTGCAAGACAGGTAGAGCGTGCCTTTGCTTGTTTGAAGACCAGCAGAATGAGCAAGTAGAAGAGTCGTAAGAAACGAAGTCATAGCATAGGGCCATACATATACTTTGCAGAAGATGGTTGGGTTCCAGTCTGTGGAATAAAATTGATTCAGGTTTTAATGGAATCAGTCTGGCTGTTTGTTGAAAACAGACTGAAATGGGTTAAGAAGAAAAACACAGAACCCATTTAAGAGGTTATTACAATAATCTAGTCAAGAAGTGATTGTTTCTTAGAGTTGTAATAGTGGAGGGGATGTGGAGTAGTTACTGTGGAAAGATTTTGGAAATAGTTGGTAGGAATTACAGCTAAACTGGATGTGGGTTGTGAGAGAAAGAGGTGATGGTAAGTTTTTGTTATGAGCTAGAAAACGGACTCTCGTGACCAGAATGGTAGGATTTAAGTGTAGAATAGGTTTGGAAGGGAAGGGGGAAGATCAGATATTCAGTTTAAGATGCCAGTAACACTCAAGTTAGACATCCAAATATTACTGTCAAATAGGCATTTGAGGAAAGATCTTGCTGCAGGTATAAATTTATTGGTTATCAATTTTAAAGCCATGAGCTTAGCTGAGGAAGGGAGTATAAATACAAAAGAGTTTCAAGGATTGAGCTTTGTGATACCTTCCTCCACCCTCTCACAAT
The DNA here is from genome assembly GCA_006410675.1 of Oreotragus oreotragus. NCBI lineage: Eukaryota > Metazoa > Chordata > Mammalia > Artiodactyla > Bovidae > Oreotragus > Oreotragus oreotragus. Next base: position 143,839 of record SJYX01017552.1, on the reverse strand, counting down.
GATTAGAGGCCAGGAGATGGGAAGAATCAGGAAATAAAACTTCTCAATCAAGAATGAAAATCAGAAAAGTTTAGAATCCTGAAAGCCAATTAAAGAAAGTGTTTCAGATTGGTGAGAGTGATCGGTTCTATCAAATGCTCCTTCTAAGTCATATAATTGAGGGTTGAGAATTTCCTATAACATCTAATATTCTAGAGGTCCAAATTATTTTACTGGCATAGACTTAAGCTCTCCTGTCCCAAAGATCTTTCCTATTATCTTCTCATAATGTTTGAGTTTGAGCCTTCTTTCTGTATTTTTGCTATGTCTGCCGTAGTAAAGTACTATAGAATGGGTGGTGTAAACAGCAGACGTTTAATTCTCTTGATTCTGGAGCCTGGATATTTGACATCAAGATATGAGCCGTACTGGTTTCTTCTGAGGCCTCTGTCTTTGGCTTATAAATGACTGTCTTCTCCTGTGTTTTCATATGATCCTCACTCTGTGTCCCAAACTTGTAAGTAGGGACATGAGTCATATTGGATTAGGGCCCACCCATATGACATTTAAATTTAATTACCTCTTTAGATTTTAAGTATTTCCTACTCAAAGCCTGTCTCATCTAGGATAATGGTCTTTCAAAATAAATTTGCACTTTATCTAGAATTATCTGGGTACATCAACAGATACTTTTAGGAGATTTTTTTTTTTTTTTTGCTCTCTGACCAGTCGTTGTCTTCTGTGCTCATTCAGTGCCCTCAGAGTGAGCTGGATGCTGAAACTGTGAAGAGCATTCTGGCTGAGTACAAAATCCATAATGCTGATGTGACTCTGCGTAGTGATGCCACAGCAGATGACCTCATTGACGTGGTGGAAGGAAACAGGTACTGACTAAATGGTGCCTGAGTTTGAGTTTGAAGCCTTGTAATGGAAACAGCATTGGATTGTGAATCTGGCAGACATCAGTTCTAACTCTAGTTGTGCTCTTATCTCAAATAATAGTGGGCCTTGCTTTCTTGATAAAATGAAGGGTTGTTCTTGATTGCTAACATCCTTCTTTGCGCTGAAGTTTGAGGATGACTATCAGATGGCTTGCTTCAGTTGCTTGCTATGAACTAGACTCTCCTCTGAGCTCTGTGCTGTATGATGGCTCAGGAGAGTAGGTTCTCAGTCTGCTTTCACAGAATTAATCCACCTGAGAAATTCTATAGGCTGTGCTGGAGAACTTAGAGCAGACTGGGCTGTATCTGTTTTCTCTAAGAGTACATAACTGAGATCTTACATGACTTGAGACATTACTATTTGAAATTAAGTAATAATTGAAACTACTGTTAATTTCTGGCATTTTGAAAACAGACAAAAACTGGTGCTTTGAGTTACATGTTTTATAAATGAGGCAACTGAAGCCTGAGAAGTTGTAGCTGGCCTAATTATTAGTAACCTTAGCTGCCCTATTGATTGAACAGTTAGGATGGTGACATTGCTAGATGTTGTGTTTAAAATTTTTTTTTGAATTCTTGAAGTTATTATATTATTAGAAGTGTTTTACATTCTTACAGTTCATAAAACAACTGGGAAATTAACTCTGAGATCGCCTAGGGACACATCTAGGGACACATGTCTAGAAAGTGACAGAGCTGGGAATACATTCTGTGTGACTCTAAAGCTTATGTTATTTACACTGCAGCGTGCTTTCTCAGCAATTAGTTGCATGACTAGGGACTGTGGCTTGAGTTTCGTTATTTAACTGATAATTCACTTTTTGCATGTTCTACCTTATTTAGGTGGGAGATATTTTCTTTTTTTTTTTTGGCTGACTTTCTCATGATTCCAGTTTAGACTCTCTGATTTTGAGTCCTGGGTGAGGGGCTGTTGAATCAGACTGACAGTCTTGTCCACAGCTCCAGACTAACATACTGTTTTTCTTCTGTTTCTGTAGAGTGTATATCCCCTGTATCTATGTGTTAAATAAGATTGATCAGATCTCCATTGAGGAGTTGGATATTATCTATAAGGTGCCTCACTGTGTACCCATCTCTGCCCATCACCGCTGGAATTTTGATGACCTGTTGGAAAAGATCTGGGACTATCTGAAACTAGTGAGGATGTAAGTCTTAGTGGAGAGGGTATTATTACTGTAGGACTTAAAGCAGACTGTCCAAAAATAATACCTGCTAGAGCTCATTAACATAATCTGTTTTTGGAGATAAAAATAAATTAATTCCTATCATCTGCAAGGCCATATTGAGGGCACCTTCTCCCTCAACATAGAGGTTATCCATGTGTGGTCTCTGGGTTAATGGAGGGTTGAGTTGTGTTCACACATGAAGCATTCTAAGAAGTAAGCAGCCTCTGCTCCCCTGTGTTCTAGTTACACCAAACCCAAGGGCCAGTTGCCCGATTACACGTCCCCAGTGGTGCTACCTTACTCCAGGACCACGGTGGAGGATTTCTGCATGAAGATTCACAAAAATCTTATCAAAGAATTTAAATAGTAAGTATGATGGCATGTGGTGCCGCCTTTTCCCTGTGGGCTACTGATTCTTCTAATGAGTAATTCTTAGGATAGAGTTATAGAAATTAGGCATCAGGAAATGCTTGCTTGGTTAGAACCTTGCAATATCTTCTTAATCAAAATCAAAACAGAAAGTGACACCATGCCAACTTGGAGCAGGAAGAGCCCTGAACACCTTTTCAGGTTGGGAGGGCTGACAATACAGATTGCTCTGAGCTTCTCTTGTTAATTCATTTTCCTCTTGGCAAATACAAAATGTTAATTCTTTCTGCCAGCATCATATTGGGCTTCACTGGGTACTGAGGCCCCCGTAAACCTTTTGTATAAACAAATACTCTCTTGATAGAGTTTTCCTAGTATGGCTAAGGAAGGATATCCTACGTTTCTTACCAGTAACCACTGATGGTTCATAGGCCCAATAAAAACTAGTATTCTGTAACTGACATTGCATTTGTAGGAATCAATTTCCAATCAATTATTTCAGGGTATTTCTCTGTAACAAGTCTGTGCTTTCTCCTTTTTATTTTTAAATTAGTCTCGTCATACTTCTCATTTGTATTTTTTTCCTTGACTTTCATAAATTGGCTCTGGAGCATGGGGAACCACATAACTAAAGTCTTCCACTTTTTAATGTGAAGGCTCCAGTGTGCCACACTTCAGGGGAAGCTAAAGCCTCTGGGCTTTGACTGGGGATAGGGAACCTGCAGGCCTTTGACTCTTAAGAACTGGAATGCTAACTCTAAACAGAAAGTGACACCTAGGTAGGTGACACCTAGGTAGGTGATTATTTACACTGAATGTTCTTTTTTTCCTTCCATACAGTGCTCTGGTGTGGGGTCTGTCTGTGAAACACAATCCTCAAAAAGTGGGTAAAGACCATACGTTGGAGGACGAGGATGTCATTCAGATTGTGAAGAAGTGATGCCATTCCCTTCGCCATCTGCTGGGCCAACCCTAGCAGCTTTCTCCACGATCAAACACCTGACTCCAAGCTCCTCCTGGGTTTGACAGGCACTGGATCAGGATACAGGGAGGGAGATGGAAGTACCCAAATTGGAACTTCACTTGTCTTAACTTGGTGTCACCTTATATGTTGAGCTGCATAAAGGACCTGGTAGGCTAGCTGACTATGTACAATTCATGTGTCATTGTCAGAATTTGTTTTGAGATGGATTGAATGAGGATGGTTATGTGTAGTGAGGCAGCTGCAGAAGAGGTACTTGGGAGCTTGGTCTTGAATGTGAAATGGGTAAGAATATGACTGCAGCATTTCACCTGATGGTTAGTCATGAGAAATGCTTCCAACTGGATGTGGTCCTTTCAGGTGGTCTTTCTCTAATGATACTGGAGAAAGGAAGGACTTGATGTAAGTTAAATGATTATTCCCTGCAAGTCTAGCTCACTTGGGAGATGGTGGTTCAGTAAAATACTCCGACCAGACACATCGGGCTTTGAGTGGCAAGCCCACCTTTAATTAGCTGTCGAACTCTGCATAAACTACTTGATCTCTGTGTCAGTTTCCTCATGTAACATGGAGATAGTAGTAACACCTTCTAGAATGGAGATTCTTAGTATTAAGAGATGGTACTTGTAAAATGCTTATTAGCACAGTGTCTGATATGTAAGTACTTGGTGAATGTTGGCTGGTGTTTTCACTGGTTCCTCTCCTTTAGTTAGATCACTGCTGTGTATCAGTGTTGGGCTGAGTGTTGAGCTGAACTCTGCTGCCAGCTGCGTGCCACTGTCTCCTTTGCCATAACCCAGCCCTTCTTGAACTCCCGTGGCAGTCCTGGCCCCAACCACATACCCTGGATGAAAGCATGGAGGTAGCCCAATGCAAGTGAGGCAACCAGTCTGATCAGAGCAGGTTTGTGGGGACACCTGTGTGTTTGTATGGAGGTGGGAGGGAGGATAGGTTATAAGAAGTAATGGGGTCGGGATTGCTAGAGAGAGTACTAAGGACATCATTAAAGGTTAATAAGGGAATTTAAATTTAAAGGGGTTTTCTTGATAGTGGAAAATTGACTGGCAAAAATCTGTGTGTTGGAGTGGATTAGTGAGAATATGGGAGACGGAGGGTGTGGGCATACAGGAGAGACCTAAACCTGGCAACTGGCCTGCTCTTTGCAGAGAGAAGTCAAAGATTACATAATTATAGATTGCATGGATGATAGAGAAGGGTGGTCCATGAGAGAGTCAGCAAGGGAAACAGATTTACAGGAAGACAAGAGTCTGATTTTAGATGAGGTGAACTAGAGCTTCTAGCATGCTGTGAGCAGTGAGGATATGGGATTATCCACATACTCAGCCTTTTCCAGGAGTTGTTACTCTTGTTATCTTAGTGACAGTTGTTTCCCTCTCATAGTCTTCCTAGAGCTTGGGCTTAACGCTGTCCCCAGACCTAGGAGATAAGCCTCTCAGGCCTGGTATCCTAGTCACTTTGGAGGGTGTAGATCTTGATATCACTGGTACATGCATGATAGAGGCCATAATTTAGAGTCTACTCTGGCTTTTCAGAGAGACACGGCTTTCTGAGATAGGGGCTTTCCAGCAAGGTTTACTTTCCAGGCAGAGCTTAAATTGGGTTTTGAGGAATTCTCAAATTCACTTTCATTGGGCAATGAAATGGCAGAATGTTGAGAAAGATGTTGAAATCTGGGTTCATTCCAAGGCTTCAGGATTTGCTTTGAATGAGCTTTGCTTCCATCCTTCCACACCTTCCCCTTCTCCCATCAGTGGACCCCTGGTGTTTGAGGAGAGCATTACCCTACCTCCTTTCTGGGCTCAGACTTGGGAGTTCTGGGTGAGGTACAGTTTTGTGTTTGGAATGCTGCCTGGGGTAGGGCCACCAAAGAGGGCAAAGCTTTCTCTTCCTTAACTCCACGACTAGCGTTGTTTGACTGTCACAACATGGCTTGAATTTCCATTTTTCTTTTTGAATGCTTTTAGCTGTGTTTCAGGTCAGTTCAGCTCAGTTGTGTCTGACTTCTGCAACCCTATGGACTGTAGCACGCCAGGCTTCCCTGTCCATCACCAGCTCCTGGAGCCTACTCAGATTCATGTCCATTGTGTTGGTGATGCCATCCGACCATCTCATCCTCTGTCATCCCCTTCTCCCACCTTCAATCTTCCCCAGCATCAGGGTCTTTTCCAGTGAGTTGGTTCTTGGCATTAGGTGGCCAAAAGTATTAAGCTGTGTTTAATAGCAGACAATAACTTAACTGGCTGAAATGGAAGAAAACTTGGTCTCTCACGTAAGTTGTCTGGAGTTCAGATAGGCTAGCTGGTAGGTCACTGACGATCCAAATTCTTTCCATGATGCCATCCTGTTCACTGCTTTGCTGGGCAGATGGCTCCCTTCACAGTCGAAGAATATCTTTATAGCTTTGGGCTTTATACCAGTATCTAGAGGATGCTAAAGAGGGCTGAGTCTTAACTTTTGGTGAAGCCATTTCCCAGAAGCTGCACAGTCAATTCCTCTGTGTCTCATACCCATTCTTGAACCAGCTGTTAGTAAAGGGAGTAGAAAATTGAAGAGTCTGTTTACTCCAGTATGTTATCTTCATTCCTGGAGTTTATCCCTTTCATTTATAGGCCAGTGGACCTGACTTTCTACCTTAAGAGGCTGTCCTATAAGAAGACCTGGCTGTACTTTCCCATAAAAAAAAAATTTAGCTTTTTTTCATTGTGCCTCACAGCACACAGGATCTTAGTTGTCTGACAAGGAATTGAACCCAAGGCCCCTGCACTGGGAGTGGAATTTTAACCACTGGACCACCACAGAAATTCCTGTGCTTTCCCATTTTCCCCCCTACTTCTCATTGATTATTACTAATTTTCAAAGTACTGGTTGCTCAACTGCTTCCTTAGGGGCAGAGGCAATGTTCTTTCCTACCTGACCCCTCAACTTCCACGAGATTCTCTCTGGCCCTCTCCTGTTTTACTTTGAGGAGGCTTTGCACATCCTTCCAGCTTTGATTGCTTCTAAGCTTGTCTCATGCCTGCTAGACTCCCCAGAGTTGCTCCCTGTAAGATGGCTTATTAGCTGAGACATCATGTCATCATGTTCTCCTTTTATTCCATAGCTGGCTCTTAAGTTTCTGAAGACTGTATTTAGTTCCTTTTTTTGCCTCTACTCCCATTCACCAAAATAGCTTTAAGATCTATGCATTTAGCTTCTGCTGTGCTATTCTTAGCAACATTCCTTTATTTTCTTCTGACTCCATCTCACCAGTTACTGGCTTTGCCCTTTGCTTGATGCCTACATTTGTTCATGTCTGTCCTATTAGCTTCTAGCCTAAAAAGGAATTCCTCACTAGCAGTTTCAAACCAACCCTCCCCACTTTACACCCAGGACTGTTGGTTCAATATGAAAGGAAAGGAGGTGAAAGGACACACAAGATGGAGTTGGATCCAGGTTTCTGTTCTGCCCCTGTTGCTTGAGACTGTTTTCCAGATTCTTTGTTTATGAAACAAGGCATTTGTGAGAATTCTAAACAGGGCTTATTTCTGAAGTTGATTCACTCAGATCCCACTCCAGGGAGGGAGGGCTGAAGTTGAAGTACTATGAAGAGACAGACCTCATGCTCAATCCACAAAGCCAGGTTTTGTTGAAAAAGGGACCTGCTATTTGTTCTTGGAAGCACAGGGCAGGGTGGGCAGGTCCAGGTTTATAGGCTGCATCCCTAACCCTTAGGCTGTTTTTTTAACCTTTTAGTCAAAATCCAGTCATCTTGCTAACTTCACTTGTGAATCAGAATGGTCTCATTATTTGAGCCTCTACTATGAAGTCAAACTAGAGTTGAGGGCCCTAAATGGAGAACTGAGAAATCGGCTGAGTTAAGTTGAGGAGCCTGAGATCTGTCACCTCAGATTGGGAGGAATAAAAAACCTTCAGTCGGGAAAGGGGACTCAAGGCCATAGTTATTCGGGTAGAATCCTTTTCCCCAGTGTTGTGCATGTAGTTAACGGTACACAAAATAACGGAACGGAGGAGTAAGAACACAGAAGAAATTAACACAGGCACCAGAGTCTTGAGGGAAGTTCTATATGGAAAAAATTCTGGAATGAATCAGAACTCTACGGCTCCATTTTTCCCTCTTGGGGACTCTGACTTGGAGAACAGGAAGCCAACCATTGACTTTTGCCCCAGTAAACGTGACAAATGACCATATACCTGATGACCCAATAAATTATTTTCTTTAGTTGGGTTTAATTTTAGAAATTACACATTATCATCTGATATTAGCCACAAGACTACCTATAGGGTCAGCTCAGTCTAAACTCACCCACTGGGGGTCATTAAGGCTCAAGAAAGAGGGCCATGGCTTTCTCCTCCCAATAAGAGTTCAGGTCCATGAGTCTTACAGAAAAAAACTCAAGGTAAATTCCCTCAAGAACCTACTGAAGAGGAAGGGATTCAGGAAGAAATAAATACACAGTGCCATTCACTTCATTCACACACTTAGCATATGCAACTTTAATCAACCAAAAGAAAAAGCCCCAACTGTACAAGTGAAAAAAAAATCCAAAAGGTTGACACAGGCTTACCTAATACCAGCTACTTTTATGTACAGCTGTATAATTTCAAAAAAGCTATCCTATATGTATGTACAAAAGTTGTTTATACACAGGTCTGTACATAAGGGTCTATACATTTATTTCCTCAGAACCCTTAAGGTGCCACCTTTTGGTGAAGACACCAACACTTCATTCACATATCTTACAAAAAAAGACTGTAGGACTGACAGTACTGCATCCTGTATTCAGATCATGTAGACTCCACTGACTGGTAACCCTAACCACACCAGATGCCTGGGTGCCCCTAAACAGCTTCACACGAGAGTGCTGCAAAGTAAAAGCCGTAAACCCACGTGAGATGAGGAAGCAGAGTCCTGAGCAGGGTGCCGCCGCAGGTCCAGGCTCGGGGAGCGAGCGAGCCTGCCCGCCCTGCTCACTGTCGGTACTCCAGCTCATCTACACTGATGACCTTGGTGGGCATGGAGGGCAGCGGCTGCTGTAGCACGTCTGAGCCAAACCACTTGGCGAGGCCCACAGGGGAGCTGCTCCTCTGGCTGGGGCGGTGCTCGAGCTGGGAGTGCACATGCGGCAGGCCTGGCCGGCTGGGCACATTCTGAGGAGTTGTCTGCACGCTGACTGCAGCTGCCTGGGAACCAGAGCCTGGAGGATGAAGAACTGTGGAGATACGAAGGAGGGCTCTCATTCAGAGCACAAGGGGGGGAAGCAGTTCTCCACTAGGCCGCGCTTCACTGTGCACGAAACTACGAGCAGTTCCTCACAAGGTGATTGATCCTAGGCTTCTTGTGGAAACTCCTTTCCAAAATGCCAGAAAAGTACCTTGGAAAGCTGAGCTATTCAGAAGCCATTTGTATTGACAGTCCATCCTAGATGACACACCCCCTACTCCCCATGACAAGCAGAAGCAACGACACAAGCCAGGGAGAGGATCTACTCTCGGCACTCCCTATGCTGAATCTGTCAGGATTCTCAGCCTCCTCTCCCAAGAGTCAAACATACCCCCTCCCCCCAAAAAAGCCAGGGTACATCTGGCTTTCCAACTGTCTTCACAGGAATTCCCAATCCAGTCTTGCTAGGATATATTAGTAAACAGTGTCATTTTATCCCCTTCACTCGAAATTGGTTCAAAAACTCCTAATCCTTAGTTCATCTGGTCCTCTCCTGAACCTACCTGAGCGCTGCAGCTGCTGCTGCATCATTGCCAGATGCAAAGGTGTCCCAGGACGAGGGTTTAGGAGAGGGTGACTAGTGGCAGGCAAAGGGTAAAAGGGTTGACTCAGGATTGGGCCAGACAGTCCCTGTAAATGGGTCAGGTCCATCCCAGGGGGAAGCACACCTATTGGGCAGAAAGAAGAAACATCAGAAATAACCTACCTGAAAATTTTCAAGCTTGACATACAGTTTTGCTGATCTGAAAGTTCCTTAAGAATGAAGACTGTTCAAGCTAGGTTCCTAATCTTTCAGTGGACTAAGGAATAGATCAGATTGGACCCAATGGAATGTCTTTCTAGGAATAAGACCCTCCAATGGTACAGCTTCATGAGTTCTAGCAACTCATGCCAAGTTAGAAACTCACCAGCTTGGAGCAAACTTGGAAGATGCTGTGGATGTACTCCCTGGGCCAGCATCCTTTGGACCAACCCCGGGTGAAGCTGGTGAGCAGGCCGAACGATGGGGACGTGGGGGACCAGGGGAACTTGGTGGACAGGGCGGAGAAAAGGTGTTCCTGGAATGGGGGATGCCAGGGTGGGTGTCTTCCTCCCCGTTGCTTTAGGTCGATAATCTTGTTCTTTGGTGTAACGGTTGGTCTGGGACAGTGGGGTGGAACAGGAAAGCCGCTGCAGGGTTGACAGTTTGGGATTTGTGGTGGGAGAAGAGTCCCGAGCAGCAGTGGGCACAGAGCTGGATGACAGGAGGTTCTCTGTAAGGATCCAGACAGAATATTTTGGTATTCACAAACTTTTTTTGTCCTCTTGATGAACCAGTAACTCATTTGTTAGAAAGCTCACAATCCTTATTTGATCCCCTCAACAGATTTAGAGGACCGCATTGTGGGGCCCACTGTTTTTTTTGCCTTAAGAACTGGCCTAGTCAAGATCATGGGTAGTTAGGGACAGACCCTGGAGTAGATCCCAAGTTTTCCAGTCTTCCAACACCTTGCTGGAAGAGTTTATTTTTGCTATATTCTAAAAATCCAAAGAGAAGTTGTAAATGAGGTAACTTAAAAAAAAAAAAAAAGGATCCATCTTTGTTCTTCGCAATCCAAGAACAGCTATGAGCAAGCAAGCCTGTTGGGCACTTGGCTCCGTCCATAGTTAGGGCTGTGCTCTGGCTCTGTGTGGGAGCTGCTCCTGTCCTAGTTGGCTGTTTGGGATTAACATGCTTTTCAGCCTAAGGGGAAAAGTGAGTAAAATTATGCAAATTCATCACAACAGAAAGCCTAAAGAGCAATTATTGTCTGGTGAGGAACCTGAACTGCCTTTTAATAGGACCAACCGGATTTCCTTCCTTTCCCCAGGAGCTTTCTCACAGGCACAAAGCTCTTAGACCAATACCTAGACCTACCTAAACCTCACTTACTAGAATCTGTTTCACTATGTCTTTAACAATCTGAACTATGCAACCCCTAAAAACCTCTTACATTTTCCACGTATTTGTGAAAGCCTCACACACCTATATGCGTCACCCACTGCACAGATCTTATTGGGTAATTAGTCTCCAGACTGGAGAGAACCTTTCAGAAATAAAACTGGCTGAACTATTAATTTGCCAAATAAATGTACTCATAATTCAAGCCTAAATAAGGATCCTGAATGCTTGTTCTTCCTAATGCCAGCACTCAAGGCACTATTAGACTAGTCAGAATTTCAAGTGGATAAGTGCCTGTGAGCTGGTCCATTCCTGTTAGACCCAGAACTGAGGTTTGGAGCAGCAGGGGCCTTGCCCAAGGCTTTGCGCGCTGGCGCTCTGTCACACACGTTGCTGGTGCTCCAGCCTCAACAGCTCTCAAGTACCTTCACTGGGCTTCTGAGCGTCCTCTTTACCGTCACCAAGAGCTGCTTTTCCAGAGGCTGGCTCCTCCTTGCTTTTCTCTTTGCTCTCATACATCTTACGAATCACTGAGGTAGGAGTGAAGGAAGGAGAAAGCTGTAGAGGAAAATAGTATTCACACATTCTTTAATTGCCTCTCCCTGATCAAGTGGCCAAACTACTGAAGCTGAAGAGTCCTCTTTCGGCAGCACGTGGCGGAGGCCAGCTCCTACGTTCTGGCCTCTAGCTGCTGGAAGAAAGCATCAGGATGGGCCGAACAGGCAGCGTCATCCCTTGCTCACAGTTCACTTTAATCAAAACTAAGATGCAGCTAGCGCACACCTAGTTAAAGCACAGGAAGTTCTACCTGCCTCTGCAGCCTCTGCTCCAGCCATTCCCCAGGCCAGAGTTAGGCTGGGAAGGGGGAAAAACATGGCTGGGAGAAAACCCTGAAACAGCAGGCCCCTCCCCTAAGCTGGGAAAGGACATTTCAGATGCAACCACAGAACCTCGATTTCTCTGTACTCTTAATGTTTCCTACCCCGACTTGGCTACCAAAAACCCAAGTAGCTTCCTGACGGTCTCTCCGCACCAGCACTCACCATTTGGGGTCATTTGTTCCCACCTCTTTACTGCTAGTTTTTACACTGATGTTCTTACTGTGCATGCAACTTTTCTCATTAAACAACCCCGTATCCTTGATGACAGGAGGCAGGGCATGAATTATGCACAGAAAAGCTCCTAGATCCTGCCTTCAGGGTGCTTGGTGCAAAGGCCACTTGGGGTCCTGAAGTACAGAATAAGTATTTTCCCCTCGTCAGCCCTGAATAGGTGATAAGTCTGTGAGGTGAGTGAAACCTAAAAAAAAAAAGTAATGCTGGTTCATGACTCAGTTGTAAAGCTTGACTTGTCACTGCAAATAAGCAAACCCCTCTGCCCCAGCCTTAACTCTGAGACCTGAATCTAAATCTGTGGACTCACACCATGTTTTACTGGACTTCCCATGCTCTAGCGCCCACCACCCATCTTCCTCACCTCCCATCCTCCATGTTCATCCCTCTTCTGCTCCCCACTCCAGTGATCATTCATCAGAACATACCACACCACGCCTGTATGCCCGGGCCCTCACTCTCCTGTCTGCTGGAACACACTTTCCCCAACATGGGGCTTCACTAGAACTTAGAATCCTGAGAGACTGCAGCCTGAAAGGGGAGGCCCTAGTAACAGGCAGGTGCAAACATCTATTACATCACTGACTCCTGTGGAAGGTGCTCAAGGACAATTCGGGGTACCTAGTGACACAGGAGCAGCCAAGCAGGGAGAAGCCTAGGAGCCATTCCTAAGGGCAGAGGCCACTGACCATGCTTGTGATGGAGGCGGCTGGGGCGGGGGAAGAGGAATTCCCTCGGTGCGCGGGTGCTGGTGACTTAGTCACGCGCTGTTGCCTGTAAACAAAAACCAGTTATCCGTGTGAGTCCCTAGCTGCTCAAACTCCAAGTTTGTTTCTTTTTTTTTTTAAATTTTTTAATTTTTTAATTTTTTGTTTCTTTTTTCAAACTCCAAGTTTAAACTGCATAAAACTCAAGGCCAGCCCAGGAAACATCCCATCCTTTCTTCAATTTCCCAAGCATTTAATAAGTGTCTAATGTGCAAAACTATATGCCAAGTTCTGAGGAGAGACAAAAGCTTAACGACACACAGTCCTGGGTCTTGTAAGAGCTGTCATCTAATGAGGGAGATACTAATCTAGGGCAAACATGGCACGTCAAGGGTACCAGCAGAGTACGATGGGAAAACGAGAGGCAGAGGGAACAGGTAAGGGCTGTGGGAAGGTCTTGGGAGTGTAGGGTTACCCAGGGCAGGTGTGTAGCTTGTTGCTGACTATGCCAGTGAGGCAGGCTGGAGAGGGCCTGAATTCTGGAGGGCAGGGAGCAACACCGAGTACCACAGTCCCTGGCGCAGAACTGAGGCCCCGAGAGCCAGCAGGTCAAGGCAGACAGGCCACCAAGACTGAGCTACTTTTAGGACCCAGTCACCCGGAGCATTCCCTGCCACTCTGGGTCTGCACACAGGGCTGGCCCCGGGCCTCCCAAATAAAGTTTAAAAGAGCAGACTTCCTTCTTTCCCCAGACTTTCTACTTATTCTCTCTTGGAAGAAAACAGCAAAGAGTTGATGACCACACAGGCTGAGAGAAGAATGAATTACATGAGCTCACTGGCTAATCAAAGCTTCACTGCATTTCAGTGATGTCAGACCGTGTGCTGCAAAGGCCAAAGCCTCAGGACAGTCAATGACTCCTAAGCAAAAGGGAACCCTAAACTCCCGGCTGCCTTCCAGTCTGTATCAGGTAAGCCCCAGTGCTGCCACACTGAGACCAAGTAAGACAGTGAGGGGAGAGAGTATTCTGAGTGACTAAGAGATAAAAAAAAGGCAAGACAAGGAGAAACTGTTGGGGGTCACGACTGTACACAGAGTGTACAGGCGAGGGCCTACCATCTGATCCAAAAATTGACACTGTCTTGGATCTACCTGCTAGTTTCAAGTAAGTCACATTTGAAAAACCTAAGTTTCTGTATCTGTCAAATGCAGTTCTTTACCCCATCTACCTCACAGAGTTGTTGCCAAGAGCAAATTAAGTTGTGGATATCTAAAGTGCTTTGAAGGTCAACAAATTGCTATGCTGTAGAAAGAAGTCCAGTGAAGGGGCTCAGCAGAGCAGCTGTGAGCTCTCTGTACAGGCTGGAGGGCTCTTACAGGGCGGGCACATTTATGCAAGAGGACAGAGAGCTTACTGGTTCCAGTGCTTTCTGAAAGTGTCAACATATGACCAGATGAAGTAAGACACTGAGGCAGCATTTTTTAATAATCCCATCAAAACAAATAAGTTTCAAGGACCAAACACTATACGGGGTGGGAGTACTGTGTTTAAGGATGCCCACTTTGGTGATAAAACTAAACATATGAAGGTGGTGACTACTTTTCTTTTAGAGACTGGACAATGGTCACTTCTGGAGAAAGGGGTATTAGGACAAGGCACAGGGAGGGCTTCTGGGGAACTGACAAGGGAGTCTGCCTTACAATAAGCTATACATTTGCTTCATGAAGTTTTCTGCCTGTTTTATTTCACAATAAGAAAAAGGACAATACTGCTACTCTTTCTTCCCCAACTTATGGTTCATTTCATTTCACTGCCTGTTGAAACTGGTGGAGAGGATGGGAGGAGAGTGAAGTCAGGGACTATTTGATCAACAAACCTGACTCAAGGGAGCTGGATACTCAACAAGGAGCCTGAGGGTGAGGAAGCGAGGTGGAGTTTTACTTGCCATCATTTCATAAGTATAACTGCAAATAAGTAGCTATGCCAGCTACATCTGTAAAAACGAATCCTTTAAATGAACAGTATAAATAAAATTATATAGGATGAAAAGCCTATGCCCCTGCCACAGAATTCAATTATACAATTTCCTCTACTGAACCCTCGGTAGGTAAGACTTGTCACCATATGTTGTACAGTGTATCAGTGTGTACAACAGAAATGATACTGTGGATAACTAATTTGCAAATCTCCTCAAGGGGAGGATTAAACATTTACCTGTTTCTGAATCCATCTCTGGTTCTGTCCACCTGCGGTTTGCCGAAACCAGGCTGGTAGAAGTTTGCTGCCTGCGCTGCGAGGTCATGTGGCACGGCCAGCCCCTCCAAAGCTGCCTGTTGCAGTTCTAGCTGGCTCATCTGCTGGACAGGCGTGGCAGAGGGGGAGTCAGCAGAACAATGACAGCCAATACGCCTTCTACAAAGGTCTCTCTTTGATCTTTCAGAAGAGGTATGTTTTCAGCAGCAGCTAAGAGAAACTAAGATACTGCAAACCTGCCTAAACTGTGCTGCCATCCACTGAACTGGATGTTAGTGATTTATGACTTTATATAATGACATAACTTCACCAGTTTTCTAGCCTTCACTGAGCCTGAGTTACAGTTCAAAACCACTTCTAAGCATTACAGCCATTTAATTCTGTATCCCACAAGCAACAACAAGGGTGGAAAGCAAACAAGTTTGAGAAACAAGCTCGAGAAAAAGCTCAGCCAGACCTGGGCTGTGACTGGGCTCATGGGCTTGCGCATGCCTTGGAATGGATCTCCGAGAAGCTGCTGTGGTCCTGACGTGAAACCTGTTGGGAAGGTTACAGATTCAGTGCATGTCAAGATAGCACCTGTCCCTCAGAGGCATTATCTCCACTGCATGATGCTCCTCAATGAGCACCATCTCTTTCGTGAAGGACTGATTTCCTGGGCTGATGATGTCACTCTTCTTCCGAGACCCTACAGTGGGGACCTCAAGGACCTCTCTCCGGGCACTTAATGATTCAAGCTGCTGGTGTATCCATCCCCCACTAAGCTGTCTCTTCAGAGCCGAGACCTCTATCTGGCGGGGAAGAACTTTTCTAGCCAGTGATCTGGCTCTCTGTAATCACACCAGCTGGTACCAAAAGCAGACACCAGTGTTCTGAGATTCACACTATTTCCATTAGATCTCCCTAACTGTGAAAAGATTACAAAAACCTTCTCTCACAATATAACCGGCAGGGGTCAGAACAGCCAGCAGCCTAGAGTGGTTGAGGGTACAGGAACATAGATTCTGCACAACACTTTTGCTAACACAGCTTTCTGGAAGTGCTTCTCCCATTCATGTTCTGAATCAGCTGTAATACCTCACAGTTGGTTGTGTGTAGCTTCATCAGGTTCTCCATGAAGGAAAAACCTAAGGAGCCGATTTAATTTTTTTCAGTTGAATTTCCCAAATAAGGAAGATGACTAAAGAACTGGATCCAATTTAGTTCTCCAGAGAAAAAAAATACAAAACTGTAACATAAACCTATTTATCCAGAAGGGCAGCTGGATAATTACCTTCCACTTGTGTCCTCACCACCCCCTGAAAGGGGGTGGTAAAAAAAAGCATAACAAATCAGCACGTTTCTTTTTAAACTCTTCAAGGGTACCAATGAAAAAGACTTTGCCAGTTTTAGGAGATGGGTATACCCGAGGGGAAGGAGAAGGGAAATGACAGATGGACACCTATGCACAAAAGCGTTTACCAATCGGTGATGGTATTCTGGGACGAAGGTAGTCTGCTGAGGCTGCTCTTGTCTGAAACACCTGTGACAACGGAGGAGAGGGTGCTCTCTGGCCCAGTAATGATGTCGTAGGCTCCAAGCTCCCCATAAGGCCACTCAGGAGATTGGAAGAAGCAGGTCTCTGAACAGGTGGGCCCAGAAGTTCCTAAAGGCAGAAAAGTCAAATCCTGTGAACAAATCTAGCTCTTCCTCCTAGTCAGAGGCTGTGGATTATGAATTTGGAAGCCGATGAAGAATCTCCCCCTGCTTCACTGAAGGGCTTGGCGCATGTGCATGCAGCGAGTTTCTCTGAGCGCTCAGCTACCAGCATTCCCTTCAAGTTAGTGCTACAAACACAGGGTAGGTACTTTACATTTCCATAGAAACTGCAAACCTGCAAACGGGAAACCAAGGCTTTACTCAATCATCTTTTTCAGCCACCAACCCACCCCACGTTTATAGCTACAGAGAACTACGTCAGGCAGCAAAACCGTATCCTACGTTGCCAGGCAACACGGATCATTCTCTATGGCCCAAAGCTGGCCCACTACACAAAACCAGTTTGAAGGACTACTGTTCAGGACTCCAAGGCCTCGGTATAAGATTGTGAAGTACCTGCAAGATGTTCTTAGGGACAGGCTGGCCTGGAATCTCAGCAGGGGACATCAAATGGCTTTCAAGGGTTCGCTAAAAAAGTCAAAGGAAAACTGGTTTTAACCTTCTCACATACTTAACTTATAGATTAATTGGGGACCACAAGAAAACATTAAAAACTCCCCAGGGAGTTGGCACTTAACAGCAGAATGATATCGAAATCACAGAAAACTTCGATCAACTTGTCCCACTTGTCGCACAGGTCTCAACGATCTTGGAACAGGAAGAATTTTCACATGTACGTGCAAAGTCCACTCAGAGACCCTCAGACAAGGTTTTTTTTCTCTCTGGTAACCCTAAGTCCATTTCACTATTTCTAACATTGCGTCCAAAAGAAGGGAAAACGAAAATGGCGCAACGAGGGAACACTTCTTTAGTAAGAGGCCACAAGCAGGAAATTTTGATAATTTACAGATTTTAATGTTCACGGCAACCTTTGCTAGCTATTATCTTTAACAAGATTTACAGATCATAGATGGTACCAAAAAATGCGAGTTCAGCCAAAATCATTATATTTCAGAGTTTCATATTTTAGGAAATTTAAACTATTATTTTTAAGCAGCTATTCCAAAGTGGGTCTCCTATTCAGGGTGAAATTAAAATCTTCACTTTCAATTCTTTTAATGCAGTAGCAGTTACACTGTGCGTCCAACTTATATTACCTCTGGTGCTTCAGGACACCCACGTGTGTCCGTTTAGGTCTGGCTGAAGTGCCTTCTATGTCAAGTTTCCCTTCCACCAGCTGGAACTGTGAAGGTCCACAGCAGTGTCCTCAGGCATGACAGATAGCCCCCAAATATGCAAGTGTTTCATTGTTGATTTTGGAATTGGAATGTACTGTACATGATTTTAATAAGATCTCGAGTCATTTAACTCCAACTAACAAAAACAAATACACAACCTTATACTAGGTGGCTTGCTATATTTGGAGGATAGAGTCTACAACTTAATTTGAAATAGGGCTTAGACTGAACCAGTATGTCCTCTTTTGGGGATAAACAACATGACTGAACCAGAATGGCTGGAGGCAGATCAGAAAGAGTATGCGTAACACACACAGCTGCAGTCACTAAAAGCCTGGAAGCAGTCCGTGACAAAACAGCAGCATGCAAATTAAGCAGTATTTTGGGATAATGCCTGGTGCACGTCACAGATTATTTCCTTGTTGTTTTTTCCTAGATTGAGTTTGTGTTCCCCTTTGCCTAGCACCTTAAATTATATCATCCACTCCTTTATGCCTCTGTTTGAGGCTCATTCCCTCAGCTGAAGCCAGATATATTTCAGAGCACTGAACCCCTAACATCAAGCAAGTCATCTTCACAGCTCAGGAGCAACTGTGTTAATATCAAACCCTAGAATCACATCTAAAACAAAATGTTCAAAAGCATCATCAGGTAAACAGTTGAACCCACCCCCACCCCCGCTCCCGCTCCCATTTCTGTACTAACACTAAAAGAAGCTATTTACAAGATTTGACCCACCCTGCTGTAGTCA
The DNA here is from genome assembly GCA_006410675.1 of Oreotragus oreotragus. Taxonomy (NCBI): domain Eukaryota; kingdom Metazoa; phylum Chordata; class Mammalia; order Artiodactyla; family Bovidae; genus Oreotragus; species Oreotragus oreotragus. Next base: position 125,518 of record SJYX01017552.1, on the reverse strand, counting down.
GCACCTAATCCCCAAGACACAAGGGCAATAAGCAGCAGAGCAGGACTGTTTACAGCCAAGTGATCTGGTCCTAATTTGAAAGCATTTACACCTAATAGTTCCTTGCATGGAAATTATTTAAAGCAGCTTACAAGGAACATTCCCCTGTAACTGGCATGGTGTGGTCAGATACGCAAGGATAACTCTACCTATCTGAGATGTCTCCTTCTGGAGGTAGAGAGGCAGGTAGGTAGGCCAGGAACAATGGTATCTCTGTTAGGATTTATCACTAACAGCTAGTCAGATTCAAAACATCAAAATCAGCTGTTCTCCCTTGGTACAAGGCACAGTGAAAGACATGCTTCCCCCATGGTTAACCAGTAGTTCCCAGAAAGAGGTTGTCAAGAAAAACAGGCAAAACTCAATTTGGTAAATTTGAGATAACTTAGCAACCAGAGTGAGTCTATTTTTTTTTTAATTAATATTATTCGATTTACCGTTTCCCTTTCACTCTGTAATCATCAAGGGTTAGCAATAGTAACACTCACCGTGGCTGAGAGGCACCCTCTAAATGTGTTATGGGGAAGACCAGTATGGGCTACACACCTGCATTTACTGACATACAATCACCTTGTAACCCAACTTAATGCCTAAAGGTGTTTTATAAGTTTGGAGCTTTTTCTATTAGTAAATAAACAGAACGCAATTGTCTTGAAAAATCCATCTTAGATACTTTACAAATGCCATGTATATCTGTCAACTACCTAATCTAGAAGGCAAATAATCCCAGGTATCTGGGAGTAATTAGAAAAGACTTTACTATAAAAATACAGTAAAATTATTTTAACTTAAGTAGCTGAATAAGGGCTTCCCTGGTGGCTCAATGGCAAAGAATCCTCCAATGCAGGGGATGCAGGTTCCACCCCCGGGTAGCGAAGATCCCCTGGAGAAGGAATGGCAACCCACTCTAGTATCCTTGCTGGGAAAGCCCATGGACAAAGGAGCCTGGCGGACTATAGTTCACGGGGTTGCAAGAGTCAGACACGACCAACAGCTGAATAAACAGAAAACTCTCTAGAGTTCATCCCTAAAGGCATTTTTACACCATTTTTTTAAGCACTGAGTTAAGATAAGCAAGTTATATCTGACTCTATCAGTCTCTCTGCTGTCACGCACAAGACATACAGATAAACCTGCTTTTCCAAGTAACAAACGGCATCGTGGTAATTAGAGAACACACAAAAGCATCGAGAATCAAATGGCTCCAAAGAATTTCCAACTTACTCAGGATACCTGTTCAAAAACCCATTTATTGGATGGGGAGTGGCATAGAAAGAAAAGGAGAAAAGGCTGGGGTCTGTGCCAAATACTTACACTGACTTTAGGCTGAGAAGGCAAAGTCCCACTTGCCTTCATGGTGCTCACTAGCTTGTTGAATGCAGTCATATCGCCATCTTTTTTCAGATCCCAGAAAGAGGTTGTCAAGAAAAACAGGCAAAACTCAATTTGGTAAATTTGAGATAACTTAGCAACCAGAGTGAGTCTATTTTTTTTTAAATTAATATTATTCGATTTACCGTTTCCCTTTCACTCTGTAATCATCAAGGGTTAGCAATAGTAACACTCACCGTGGCTGAGAGGCACCCTCTAAATGTGTTATGGGGAAGACCAGTATGGGCTACACACCTGCATTTACTGACATACAATCACCTTGTAACCCAACTTAATGCCTAAAGGTGTTTTATAAGTTTGGAGCTTTTTCTATTAGTAAATAAACAGAACGCAATTGTCTTGAAAAATCCATCTTAGATACTTTACAAATGCCATGTATATCTGTCAACTACCTAATCTAGAAGGCAAATAATCCCAGGTATCTGGGAGTAATTAGAAAAGACTTTACTATAAAAATACAGTAAAATTATTTTAACTTAAGTAGCTGAATAAGGGCTTCCCTGGTGGCTCAATGGCAAAGAATCCTCCAATGCAGGGGATGCAGGTTCCACCCCCGGGTAGCGAAGATCCCCTGGAGAAGGAATGGCAACCCACTCTAGTATCCTTGCTGGGAAAGCCCATGGACAAAGGAGCCTGGCGGACTATAGTTCACGGGGTTGCAAGAGTCAGACACGACCAACAGCTGAATAAACAGAAAACTCTCTAGAGTTCATCCCTAAAGGCATTTTTACACCATTTTTTTAAGCACTGAGTTAAGATAAGCAAGTTATATCTGACTCTATCAGTCTCTCTGCTGTCACGCACAAGACATACAGATAAACCTGCTTTTCCAAGTAACAAACGGCATCGTGGTAATTAGAGAACACACAAAAGCATCGAGAATCAAATGGCTCCAAAGAATTTCCAACTTACTCAGGATACCTGTTCAAAAACCCATTTATTGGATGGGGAGTGGCATAGAAAGAAAAGGAGAAAAGGCTGGGGTCTGTGCCAAATACTTACACTGACTTTAGGCTGAGAAGGCAAAGTCCCACTTGCCTTCATGGTGCTCACTAGCTTGTTGAATGCAGTCATATCGCCATCTTTTTTCAGCTGTCGATTGCTGGCCACAGTACTCAGGGTCTCCTCTAAATGTTCTGCCATAAAGGGAGTCGAATTCTTCACTTGCTGGTCAACCTTCAAGCCCTTGAGCCCTGCTTCCACCTCCTCCACGGAAAGCACAACCCCTGAATGTGCTGAAAGGTTGAGAAAGTCTAGGTTAAGTCAAGCAAAGGACTATGTGGTAGGAACTCTCTTTGTACTCTGTGGGGGATAAGGTGAAAATGATTTATTTCACAGCTGAACTGAAGTTGTCAGGAAAGATTGATACCAAAAACAGACAAACTGAAGGCATTGAGATCCTGCAGGAGGATGTCTATTATAAAGAGTCTTCTGGAGACTCATTATGAGGGACAGGGATCCCAGGCAGCCCAACAAGAACTAGAGTGCTGCCTGCACAGTGGTTATTCTGTCATCAAGGCTGCATGTTCAGGGCTTATAACCTAAGCAAGAACATGGCAAACCAGGGCAAAGGTATGAGCAGCTGCCAAGTTATGCTCAGGAGGACTAAATATTCACTGGAGGGTTCTACTCAGGCTCCAGGTGAGCAGGACTTAGAAGAAAAGTTCTTGCCACAGAGTTCAGTGACCTGCTGATCTGGTAGATTCTCAAAAGAGGTGGTACTGTTTGATAAGTGTTTCTGAAGAACATTAAACAAAACACACCATCTATTTGACTTTTGATGAAACAGCAGTCTGTTAGAACTGATTCTGCCTTAAGACTGAGCATCCAAATGTCTCAAATACCTAAAACAGACTCTAACAGACACTTACAGCTCTCTTTAAGCTTTTCTTTATTTGCAGAAAGGCTGGAAAGGAGAGGCTTTAAATCCACTTTGGCTTTCTGGAGCATTTCTAGAATATCCACTTTAGTTTCGGCATGGTCTTCTAGTGGTATAGGAGCAAAATAATTCCCCGAGTTCTGTCCAGGAGAAAGGACGGCTTGTTCCAGACCTAATATGGCAAGTTAATATATGTATAATTAATTGGTCCTCAATAAAGCACAGAAACACATCTTCAACAATATTAAAAGGACACAAATTGAAGGATATTTTTCAGTATCCAGAAACCCATGAATGCTAATGGACCCCTGACTAATGAAGATGAAATGAACCATGTCAAGGGAAGCGCAAGTCTATGTCCAGGGCAGAATCTGAAGCAACTGTACCTGCAAGTCTCTCCAGTTCTTCATGAGGTGTTGACCCAAGGCTGCTGGATCGGCTTCCTGATCGGCTCGGGTTAGAGAACCACCTACTGAACCGACTGGCGGAGACTGAACCTTCTCCCAAAACATCTTCTATCATCTAAAGGGAGAAATGAAAGAAGCTAAGATAACAGTTTCCAGGTGAAAAGGACAAGAAGGTTCAAATTTTAAGGAAGGGTCACTTACTTTGAAACTTCCTTTGATGCTGCTGACCTGAAGGCAAACACCCTCAGAACTTAGGATTTTGAACATCTTTAACTTCTCTTCCCCTCCTGGATCGTTTCTGAGTAACCCAAACCTGGGCATAACCATGCATTCTCTAGGCATATAAAGCAAAACCTCTTTGCCACAGAAAGTGTTCTGATTTTCTATCATTTGCCTCATTAGAAAATCCATGAATGTTCTAAGAGGGCACAGTTTCGAAATCAAAATCAGCACCAAAGTAAAGCATTCTGCTGCCAAGCTGATGAATGGCCTTCAACTAAGCATCAGGTGTGGAGAGCTGATGAAAGAAAACCCTTGCTTCAAACTTCAACACCCTCAAGGTGGTAATAAACACCGTGAAATCCAATGCTGCTAATTTCAGAACCCAAAAGCTAAAACGTAGAGCTCATATTTCCAAGTCAAAGTTTAAGAAGTATCAAAATGTGAAAGACAGACTTTTAAATGATCTCTAACATCTGTTTGAACTTCATGGAAAGTTTCGGACTTCATGTTTGTTTTCTTTTAAACCTGACCTCCATAGGTTTTGGTTTAATAAGAGCAATTAAATGATGCATTATGATCAGAAATAACTTTTCAACAGTGTTCCATAACAGTAATTTCTGTTACCAGTCCTTCCTGAACTAGATTTAAGCATTTTTTGGAAAGAAACTTTCAGTTATACCCTATTATAAGTCTAATTAAATACCCAAATTGATCTTTATGCAGTGCTCTGATCAATATTTAGAAAAGACAAGATAAAGTAAATATCAATCCAAAAGTGAGGCCCATCCTTGACAATAAGGCATAAACAGCAAACAGGTTTTTTCCCCCAAGACATGTACATATATGACGGAGTTAGGGAATTTGTTTTATCTGAAATCTAGAACTCATACTTCTGTCTTTGCAGGTATTTATTGTTCAGCAGATTCAATCATATTCCACTTGTAAACTCTCACACCTTGAATAATGCCGACTTTCAAGTGCACTAATTTGCAATCATTAAATTTTAAGATAAGCATTATAAAGTGATGTTTCACTGTGAAAAATTGGGAACTGTACCCAAAACACAACCGTCTTGGTGAAAAATGGTTATTTTTAAAAGTAAAAGCTACAGCTACTTAAAATACTGTAATTTTGGAAAGAGTTTGAAATTTTACAAATAGCAAAAATAGCTTTGCACTGTGCTTTGTTTTTATTTCCTCTGATCATACTGTATAGGAGAAAAGCCAGAAGATACACAGGAGGAACATGAAAAAGTAAAGAAAATGAATATAAAGTATCTGGATGTTTTCTAAGGATTTGACAGTAAGTTTTGAGAAACTTATCTCCATACTTTGATCAGTGACCAACTTTGTTAGAGAAGCTTAGTTTTATAATAGCTAAAACATACACAGAAACAAAGTCACTTTTACTCATGTTTACTGGAAATGCCAATTTCAAGAACTAGAGCATTTTGAAGCCAAAAAGAATCGTTAAGAGACAATCGGGTCAGTCATTTTCACCACAGAGCCAGCTGGGGTGCTCCAATGCTCAGCTGAACGCTGCTACCTCCCACAGCCGCCTCTAATCACGTCTTTGAGGAGGCTGTGAGCTGCAGTCTGGTACGTTTCAACTGCTCCTTCCAGACATTTTTAATAGCATTTTTAAGGTAACCCATACGACTGCTAGTTTGGTCTGTCAGAGGTTGTTTAGACTGCTCATATCCTAGGATTCATATTATGCTGATACAGATACTGTGAAATATTTTTGCTCTTTGACAATTACTAGGTTTTACTGATAAATGCTTTTCTTTCCACTTTCACTGAAACGTCTGTATTTTTGTATTTGCCTCATTCTAGTTTGATTTTCCTTTGCATTTCTGATGAATGCATTTAAGGTACCTGTTCTCTTCTTAGCATACTTTTGATTATGCCACCAAGGTTTTCCTTTGTTCCATTCCTGTTCATCACTAAGTGATTTAGGATTTCTGTTTTGATTTCCTTTTCCTTCGTTTGACATAGTTTCATGTACCTGTTGTGTGTCAGGCTCTGTGGTAAGAGGTGCATATCTAAAATCAAATTATTTTAAATTATTTGACTGAAATTATTTGCATGTGTGATCCAACTTTTCATTTTGTACAGATTTTTGTGGCTGTCAACTCCTAGTGTATTGTAATGCTAGTAAATATAACTTACAAATATAGGTGCAATTCTGTTTATGCCAATTACTACCCACATTTATGGGGACTACTAAGTGCCAGGTACTATCTCAAACATTTTATATCATTTGTCCGTTGATATTCAAACATTGTATCGCCCTTATTTTCCCCAACTGATACGTCATTTTCTGAGAATTATGAGACTAGTTGTTTATACAGCACAAATAGAGCATCTCTTTTTACTGATCCCGGCTTTGCTTTTAAGCAAACCTATTGTAGAATATATACCTTAGTGAGTAAGTACCTCCATGAAAAACCTGGAGAGAATTCCTAGCCTAGGTTCCTATTCAGAACTAACCAAGTTTTGGTTGAGGGTGAGGGCTAAAGGATAAGGTGGTGCTCAGTTCCCATTCCTCCCGTTTATATTTTATAGGCAGTACAGTTGTCTGGAATTTGGAGTAAAGAACTCTTAACTCAAAGCACAAAAACGAGAATTCGGTTTCCACTACTCACTAGCTATGTGACTTCAAGCTAGTTATTTAAATCTCTCTGTGCCTGCTTCCTCATCTATGAAATGGGGACAGTTGTAATCTAACTTACAGGGTTTTTCTGGGGATTAAATGACTTGTCGAATGTAGAGCCTAAAACAGCATGGCATGCATGTTACCTATCATTACAAGTTCAGCTCTGAATCCTCTCTCTGTCAAGGCACACAGCTAAGTTTCACGGGTGCTTGCAGTGGGAGCCAAGTACAGGCCTTTAAATTTTGACCTTTAGCTGTGAAAACTTTTTACAATAAGATTTCCATCGTCTTCTAAGAGAATGCAAAAAAAAAAAAAAAAAGTCACTAAACACAGTTGGTGTAAAAATAAAAAATTACTGTCCCCTAAGAATTTGAAAAGACCACTTGGTTTTACATCAGGTAAATTAAACTCACATCTGGATGCAACCCTTTTGCTCACAGTGAGCCAAGGGACTACTAGCCAGCTCACTGTAAGCGAGATATGAGACTAGGAGACCAACAGTTAAAACTGTGCTAGAACTTAAGAAGCAAAGCCAGGCAGCTGCCAGTTGGTTTGCAGCCACCCTCCACCTGCTCCTGACCAGCGCTGTGGACAAGTGTGGCCTTGGGCCAGGCTGGTCCACAGTAAGGCAAGTTCAGAGAGCTGCAGTAAATGCTTAAAAACTTTTGTAGCAATCTGGCATTGCTGTGATATTTTTACTTTATACTAAAGTATTGGTCCTCAATGGACTGGAAATAAAATCTGGTCCTCACCATAGAGAATTTAAGCTCTACTGGCCTGGCACTCACCTGTGGGCCTATACCTGTGAGTGCTACGCTGTGTCTGCTCACCTGTTCTGGGTGGCCATCTTTTACGCTTTGGGCAGCAGGCAGATGACAAAAGAGACAGGACAATGCTGCCGCTTGGTCATGCCCAGTTTTGTCCACTCATGTAATAATCGACCAGGAAGCAGTTATAGTTGAGGAGTCGAGTGTTAAAGTCTGTGAACCAATAATTCTAAAGGACTGGCCAAACTTACTAGCTGTATTTCATGTCCTATAAATGATGTCTTAAGATGTACAGATGCTCTTGGTCAAATGGCCTTAAAAATTCTATCTCATCAGTGCTAGGCACTGTTTCAGCAACTACAGAGTTTTGAGGGCATAGGTCACAGTTTTGTATTTTCTCTGAAAATTTGATGAGGCATTGCTAATCCCTAAGTGGTCAAAGGGGACCGGGCATGGCAGGGACGAAGTGCAGATCTGGGATATCTTATTGTTTCTGCTTTAAAGGTCGAGAAAGATTAGAGCTCAACAGTTTAACAGCAACAGTGACGGGGTCCCACGTTCCTTTCCACAAAAGGTTTTCAGAACCATCACATCACAGAGGTACCACCTAACCAGCTATACCTGAGGAATGCAGATCAGTGTGGTACTGACCACCAGTTATGAAAATCCACCTCCACAGTAAGTTTTTACAACAAACACTTAACTATTTAAAAATAGAAGCAATGTTCTTAAACATCTGAAGAATTATTAGTCCAATGCTAACAGGCTGGAGAAAGAGTTAACTGGTACAGAATCCTCACTCAATCATTTCTACTTAGCCTCTCAAAACAAAGCCAGCAAAAATTCAGATAATATTTAAGAATAAAAGTAAAAAAAAAAACCTCCCAATCATCTAGCAAAACACAACTTTTAAACAGAACCTTAAAGACTCAGGCCGAATTTAACCCCAGTTGGCTGATCCAATTGTGGTTAATCATAAGCATGCTGCTACACTCACCGAAGCCAAGCATGGCACTTTATCAAGGTTAAAGAACTCATTGAAGTCAAATTCTCCCGGGGACTGCTCGGGCAGGACGGCCTCCCGCGGCACTTCCTGGTCAGCAGCGGGCTCCTGCTGGAGGACGACCTCCACCTCGTCCTCTTCAGCCACTCCTCCATTGCACTCGACTGCGCCTGAAAGCAGAACCGGAGACAGAGGCAGTCTGGTCAAGCACACTGCTCCAGAGGCATGTGGTGGCCTCAGCACTATCACGAATGCAGGAGAGCTGCGGGTGACTTTAAAAGCTTCCTGTACTGGTGCAGCACTTGCCACATGTGGCTCCTACGGGAGCCAGGGGAGGAGAAAGCCTGAGTGCCCAGCCACACCGCCAACTTGACTCAGCAAGGGCGATGCTCCCTCCTCTGCCCCGTCTTCAAATTTCCATAATGCAGTGGATCTTCTTCTTTTTTTTTTAAAGACAGTCTTTAAGAATGGAACCAAATTAACTCGGCTCTGCTTTCACCCACGCACCTGTATTAACACTTTAAGTCAGAGTAGTTACGTGAAGCCTAGTCCAAGGGCAGTTTTCACTTGCCTACTGACTGCAGTTCATCCTTCAAGGCAAAGTTCAAATGTCACCTTCACTGGGAAGTATGCCCTGCCTGCTTAATCACCGCCTTCTCTATAATGTTTGTGTTATCTCTCAGAGTACATATCACACTATATTAACAGTCTGATGAGACTCATCTGCTTTGCCTTACTGCGCAGTGCCCGATACATGTAAAACTCAGTTATGTCCAGTTGTGAGGCTGGGAAGATAAGGGAAGCTAACATCTTAGTTTTAGCCAGAGGATGGGCATAAAGCAAAATCCTTCAGATAAAAACAAAGCCTTTTTTCTTTTAAAATAAATACACTGAGAGATACAGGGAACTCAACTTTTTAATCTGAAGAACAGAGCTCCCAAAGCCCTTCCCTACAAAAGCACCTGTGGGAGAGCTGCTTATGGTTTCAAGATCACGGCAGGTACGACGTCCTCCTGGGGGAAAAAAAGAGTGCCCATCCCCTCTCGAGAGGCCCCAACAGGCCTGCAGTCTTATCACTCAGCCAGGGTATTCTAGACCAAGAGAGGCTACGTGCTATCATCCGCTTTGGTTCCAGCAACACTTCGGAAAGCCGGACAGCGAGGCAGGGGGCTACAGCAGCCGAAAGGCGAGGTGACCTGCTCACCCAGCTCTTGATGCTGTCAGGAGGTGGAAGCGGCCGTGCCCTGCGCTGGGCCCTGTGCCCGGACGGCAGCACTGGGCCTCTGCAGAGGTGCCCCCACCAGGGCCCGGGCCCTAGGGCCCCAGCGAGACGGCAGTGATGTGCCTCGGACAAAGCAGGGGGTCAGCACACACTTACTGCCAGACAGCAGAGGCTGACTGACATTTAACTAAAACTGCTACTTTGGTGGAGGTAGTTTCCTCATTTTATAGACAAAGAAACCAACCCTAGAAAAGGCAAACAGCAGCCTAATCAGTGCCAAGTCTGTGTCCTTTCCCACCAGAGCAGTGCTTCTAACTCATCGAACCCACCGGGACCTGTCTGCCTACTTCACGGTGAGAGCCAGCCGAGTCTGAGGTCAGTTCAAATGCTCACAAAAAAGCTTGAATGATTCTCCTGTTCTCCTGTGTGGAGATGAGAACATCTCTTAACAGATGAATGGCTTTTGCAAGTGGCAAAAGTGCCCTGTGTGTAATTTTATGCCAGCTTGAGAGTGAACTGGGTCTAACAACTCAGAGTGGGTAGGAATATGCTCCAGCAGACAAACACAATTGGCATTTATTATGATAGTCTCCAAAGCCAGGGACCCAGGAAAGACAACTGAAGGTTAGGTCTTCTCATATTTCAGAATGGACATACACTGCGGCATGTGGGATTATTTTAGTTCCCTGACCAGTGGTCGAACCCACGGCCCCTGCAGCGGAGGAGTCTTAACCACTGGGCAGCCAGCAAGTACAGAATGGATACAGATCTTTCATTAGAGAGAACACAAATTAAAATTTTCTATCAATGGAGGGCTTTAACCATTTCCTCCTTCCAGATAATTTTTTTTCTGTTTATAAGTGCAATACATACTCAAACTTTCATTCGTCACCATATATACAATACCTAGCACTGGGCCCTATATGCCAGGTGCTCAACACACACTGTGTTAAACCACGCAGGCAAAGAACACATCTGTTTTGTTCACGGCTATACTCCTAGCACTATGACATGCCTGCAAAGAACTCGACATACCGAGTTCAACGGAAAGCTAAAACACACACATAAATGGGCCCAAAGGCACTCATTGGCCCTCCCCGTCCTTTCATTCTTGCAGCCAAGATGCAACTACAGGACGTGTTCATCTTAAAGACAGTCGCTAGGGTAATTAACCACTGGGGCTGACAGAGCCAGGAATCCTGGATTCTACCTGAGGCTCTGCCATTAAACCCACGGGGCCGGGTCCCCGATGTTACCTCTTTCCAGGCCTGTCTCTTTTTGCATCTGTGAGCTGAGGAGGTGACACTGATATATTTCACTACTTTTGGTTCCTTCCTTGTTGATACAGGAGTGGCTGAAATTCGTATTTCATCTTAGTTAACAAAAAGATTGGCTTTTTCTCACCAGAAGCCTGATCTTTTAGGTGAACAGATCACACTTGGTGGTGTTGCCTTCGCCTACCTGAGACAAGACAAAAGCATCTCTCAAAGGCAGTTTAACCGCAAAGACTCTCATGTTGCCCACTTGCCTCTTCACTGCTTCCTCCCAAGACCACCAGCCTGGTCACTGCCCTGAACACGACTATGAGCCCCACCCTGCAGCAGGCATCCCTCACATTTCAGCTCTGGCTTCTTCAGTTTACCCAGGGAGGTGCCTGAAAAAGTGAGTTTGGGGGAAGCCAAGTGACAGCTGACTAGGAAAGCCTACCACCACGGTGAGGGAGCTGGGCTCAGAAGCACAAGCATCTTGCTTCACTACTCACTTCCTCAGTGTCCACCTATGGAGCCACCTACGTCTTCATTTGCTCATCTGTAAGATGGGTACAACAGTGTCTACTTCACGAGGTTGTTAGAAGTAGGATTCTATAGACAAAATGCTGATCGGGTGTCCAGTATACACGTGCTCAATAAACGAGACCCCTATTTCTATCACATATTCTTACCTTTGGGGGCCCTTTCGTGTACATAGTGCTCTTACTGGGTGGGGGAGGCTGTTCTGTTTAGCCCTGCAGGCAGACACAAGTCAAGGAGACAGACGCACAGCCTACACAGTGAACTCACGCACAGGAAGCAACTTCACTGTTAAAAGCGCGCCGCTCCTAACTCCGCTGCCTACGTCTAAGTGTACGGTTAAGCCAGCTATAAACACGTCTTATTTCGGAACAGTGCGCTTCCCCCCCCCCGAGGTTTTGCTGACCTTCCTTCACAGAGGCTGTTCGTCGCCTTGTTCTTTTTCTCCCCTTATGGTCTTCTTCCAGTATCTTATCATCAAAGCCTGTCAGCTCGATGGTTTCGGACTGACTCGTGGGTCCAGCTGAGAACCATTCTGGTTCTTCTTCTGTGTAGGAATCATTTCTTCTACGCTCACCAAAGACACGCTTACTATCCACAAACTCCCTCTGGAAAAGTACACAATGCAAAATAAAAAGTAAGATTCTGGTCAAGGCATTTCTACCTCAGTCCAAGTCTTGATGAGTTCAGCGATGCTCGGTAGTGCGATGAAGCTGCTCCCCGCCCCAGCTCTCGGCTCCTCCCTCTGGCCTAAGAATGGGCCGTGTTCGCCCAGCAGCACCGAGTGAACTGGAATAAACGCAGCGCACACAGGAGGAGCCAGAGGATCTGGGAGACAAACCCGGAAGCGCTTGTCCTTGTAGTCCCTCTCGCGGTCTCGCAGGTCCTTCTCGCTAAGACGGTGATCCTTCTCAAAGGTCCGGGCAGAGATGATCCTCCCGCTGCCGATCCTGCGTCCGCCAAGCAGGCGGAGCCCGTCGCCGTCTTTCTCCAGCGGGCTTCCTGAGCGCCGGGAGCTGACGGCCGCCGTCACGTGGCAGCCCCCTCCAAAGCTGCGTCTCTGTGGGCTGAGAACAACATCTAAGTCATCTTCCTTCACACGCTCTCGTGGATCTGCAAAGACGCCAGAAAGAGAGAGTCAGGTGAACCAGCAAGGGTAGTTCTCCTCCCGGGGTGGGGCGTGTCTCCATGACTGGTGGCCACTGGGGTCCTGGCAAAGAGTCACCACTGAAACAGCCAGAGAGTTCGCATATTTTTAACAAAGGCTGGGCCTTTTGCTTCATCTCTCTGGAGGAAGAAATGTAGTTCATAATCAATAACTTTCCATGATTCATCTCCACAATCCTTTTAACTAAGTCCTTTCTTTTTGGGGGGTTGAACAGCATGGTCTGCAGGATCTTAGTCCCGGTGTGTGTGTTCAGTCGCTCAGTGGTGTCCAGCTCTTTGTGACCCCCTGGACCATAGCCTGCCAGGCTTCTCTGTCCCTGGGGTTTCCCGGACCAGGGATCAAACATGCACCCCCTGCAGGGGAAACGCAGAGTGTTAACCACTGGACTGCCAGGGAAGTCCCTTGACTAAATTCTTATCTGTATAATTATTAGCAAATGTTTGGTCAATTAATAAACTATAGTAGGTGTCAGTATTTGAAACAGTACCTACTTTAAAAGTTACAGTCTCTCTTCAACAAATGGTATTGAACAGCTGACTATCCATATGCCTTATCTTCACATTGCTATCACATTGTGATACAAAAATTAACTCAAAGTGGATCACAGATATAAATGTGACCCTTAAAACTACAAAGGTTCTAGAAGAAAATATGAAGGGAATCTATGACAGTGGGTTTGCACAATCTTAGGCACTGACACCAAGCGCACGATCTACTTTAATAAATGACAGACTGAGTTTGACCAAAATCTAGAACTTCTGCTCTTTCATTGTTCAGAGAAGACAAAAGCAAATCTACTCACCATGGCCACACAGGAGGGCTATGATTTTACTTGCCAGGTAAGCATAAATGAACTGTTAAGTCAGTTTTCTGATAATGGTACTTTCTCCCAACGCCTAAAACTCTCATAGCTACGAATAGAGCCAGAAGCGAAGGGCACTGCCTCTGAAATCGTGGCTCCCACCTCTTGGAGACTGCTTACCTACTATCCTGCGCACCAGGGAAGGCCGCTCCGTGTCCAGCTCTTTCTTCAGGCTTTCCGCCGGGGAGCTCCGCCCTGAAGCTGGGTAGAGGGAGGCGTGCCACTTCTCAGGGTCCCAGACACCATCACTGCAAGTCAAAGGGCACCTTGGCTCAGCTCCTGTGCCACAAACTACACAGGCCGTCTACCTTCCACTGCTGCAGATGACAGGCCATGGAAACCCCTTTCCACTGTAAAACCTCATGGTGGCCATCGGAATGGTTCTCTCTCTCAAAATAAAAACAGCGAACAAATTCTGCAGTACTTTGCTACTGTTCACCTAACAGCAACGGACTTGAAGAGCAGTGGTCTGGGAGGAAGGGTTTCTACCCCTGTCCAATACAGACGCTCCCTAAATATTGATTACTCAGTTTACTGAACATTAGTACAGGGAGGAAAAAGTCCCTCAGTCCTCTTACTAGAAGCAGCTCCTGGAATGCTTGGTGTATATTCTTCCAGAATTTCTATGGACAGTCTTGGGTTTCCCCTCGAAGGTGCGTAGTCTAGGTCTGATAGTGTTACTCCCATGCTAATGATGGGGTGGCAGGTGGTGCCGTATGCTGAGCAGAAGCTCTGGAGCCTAATGATCTGGTACCTAACTCCAGCTCTGCCACCACTGATTGGGACCTCCGGACCCCTTACTGAGCTAAGTCCTTCAGCCTTGTGCAAAAAGGACTTCTGCACCCCCAGGTCAGACCAGACTGTGCTGCACACTAGCACCGCACCCTGCCCTTGTCCTTCACAACCTGTCAGGGTAGTCACAACAGGCTCTCAGGGGTATCTGTATCCTGGCACAGACCCACAGTCCAGGATGATGGTTATGATCGACAGCCCCTGACATACACTGCTTGCCACACAGCAGCTAGCAATGCAACGTTTCTTCAGTAAGTCAGTGATCAAGGATCACTTGGAGTGTAAGAACCCAATAAATCCTGATTCTCTGAGAGAAAAGAAATAGCAGAATGAGAAGCCCTTTCCTCTGTCTCTTCTTTTCATCATTATCAATATTATTAGGCACAATATCTCTACTTCAGGATTAAAGCAAGTACATGTGCTCACGGAAACTTTATTTTATGCTAAGGAAGAGCTATAACAAGAAAATTCAACTTGAGGCATAAAAAAACCCATTACAGCTTTAATGAAGAAAAAAAACCCCAAAACCAAAACTCCAGCTAATCTGAGACTCAGCAAAAAATACTAATCAGTTGGAAAAGCCATTATTCAAGGATCAACCTTACCAGGGGTAAGTGGTGTGGAGTCCAGATTCAGCACGCCTATGAACTGTCCATATACAAAATTTTTTAAAAAGCATGTCCCATTTTAACCAAACAATTAAACACTTTATATTCTTAAAAAAATGTGAGCCAATATGAAGTATTTACCTTGTATTTAAGTGACCTTAGCGTCTTAAGATAACTATAAGAAATGCAATGTAGGGTTATTCTGAGAGACTTTCAGACCACTGTTAGCTAGGGCCTTTGCAAACCAAAGCTTTCTACTTCTTTTGAGGGAGCCCAACATGCAAAAGGGCTAATCTGATTAGCCTAATGGTTCTCCTGTTTGGTGGGGAGGGGGCTGATAAAAGGCTCAGAGCTCTGCTGACCATCCTACCCGAGGCAGGCCCTTGAAGAAGGACCCTCAAAAGCATGTGCAAAAATCACTGGTAGAGAGAAGACCCTGGCTGGGACTCCTGTCTCAAGTCACCTCTGCTTTGTGACTATTCGCCTTTGCCCAAGGCATTTTCTAGTTTTAGTTTCAACACCAGTTAGTTGAAAGGGAACTGGTTCAGTTGTGCCTGGAGTTCCCTGCAGCTTATATCTCTGAATTTTAGCTAATCAATAATGAAGCTGATAAAAAAAAAATAATAATAATAATGAAGCCGATGAAGAAGACAGTGCAGTGAGATGCCACTTATGTTCAAGCTTACTTGCAATGTATTCGTGTGGAAACCCAATGTCACTACCCCTGAAATCTCCCCACTTGTTAATTCTAGCAAAACAATACAACTCTTAATTTACTAAGTTTGGTGTAACAAGAAGCTGACCCCCATAAATACCTGTCGTATTTCTCAGAGAGGCACGAAGGCCTCTGTTTGGAATGAGGGCGTTCTTTAATATCCAAGAGCTCCTCCTAGAAAGAGAAATCATACGGTGATTTCGAACAATATTTCTTGGGTCACATACTGTCAACTTACTTTTGTTATCAGTAACTCAGTGTCTACATAAGCAGTTCACACAGTTCTTATTTATTTACACCCTGGCTTAATTCTGAAAGGACAAAGTTGGCTCAAGGTTCTCAACAGTTGTTGAAGCCTAATCGGCAAATGATGTAAGTGATCAGCTTATTGCTAAAACACATTCTCTCATAAACTTCCATCTAATAATATACTCCACACACTGAATGCTGATAAGGCATGGTGGCTTCAGGCTTAAATAAAACGTTCAGCTAACCTGACTAGTCTGAAACGCATCAGAATCCAACTTGCAAGGGGACAGATTTTCTTTTTATTGAATAGTGAAATTGCAAGGGGGAAAAACGCATCCCAAACCCATAAACCATTTATCTGGTGTACGTGTCCTTAACATTCACAATCCCTCTCCTTAACTATTTTGGTGCGCAAACTGAGAGCCTCTTCAAACTGGCTCTTGTATCCTCTTGACACACCCCATCATTTTGAATTTTTATTTATTTAAGCCGTGATGCCTGCCATGCAGGATCTTAATTCCCCAAGCAGGGATCAAACCTGCACTGCAATCCCTCTCCTTAACTATTTTGGTGCGCAAACTGAGAGCCTCTTCAAACTGGCTCTTGTATCCTCTTGACACACCCCATCATTTTGAATTTTTATTTATTTAAGCCGTGATGCCTGCCATGCAGGATCTTAATTCCCCAAGCAGGGATCAAACCTGCACTGCCTGCAATAGAAGCACAGAGTCTTAACCACTGGACCACCAGGCAAGTCCCCCACTATTTTTAAAAAAGCACATTTTTACTTTCTGCATTACATGTACCCATCCTGTCCTAGTCTTAGACTCAGCCATTTCTCTGAGAAATCCAAGTTCCTTTAAGTGAGAATGGTGTAAGAATTCGAGGTTTGGTAACTCGGTATCCTTATTTGCTTCCAGGTATGTTATATACCTGGAAAATGAGAGAAGAAGAGAAGCTAAAGGCAAAGGGGAAGAGGAAGGATATATTCATCTGAATGCAGACTTCCAAAGAATAGCAAGGAGAGAGAAGAAAACCTTCCTCAGTGGTCAATGCAAAGAGAGAGAGGAAAACAACAGAATGGGAAAGACTAGAGATCTCTTCAGGAAAATCAGAGATACCAAGGGAACATTAACTCCATTTCCTATCTGGAACCAGTCTGTTGTTCCATGTCCAGTTCTAATTGTTGCTTCCTGACCTGTGTATAGGTTTCTCAAGAGGCAGGTCAGATGGTCTGGTATTTCCACCTCTTTCAGAATTTTCCATGGTGGTAATCCACACAGTCAAAGGCTTTGGCCTAGTCAATAAAACAGAAATAGATGCTTTTCTGGAACTCTCTTGCTTTTTAGATGATCCAACAGATGTTGGCAATTTGCTCTCTTGTTCCTCTGTCTTTTCTAAAACCAGCTTGAATATCTGAAATTTCATGATTTATGTATTGCTGAAGCCTGGCTTGAAGAATTTTGAGCATTACTTTACTAGCATGTGAGATGAGTTCAATTCTGTGGTAGTCTGAGCATTCTTTGGCATTGTCTTTCTTTGGGATTGGAATGAAAATTAACCTTTTCCAATCCTGTGGCCACTGCCACATTTTCCAAATTTGCTGGCATATATGAAAGTGCAGCATGTTCACAGCAGTCATGATATATATATACTAAAATATTAAAAGCTCAGATAAAAGCTACAGTAAAGAAATCAGAAATCTTTTCAACAAAATTAGAGATACCAAGGGAACATTTCGTGCAAAGATAGGCACAATAAAAGACAGAAATGGTATGGACCTAGCAGAAGAAGAAGATAGTAAGAAGAGGTGGCAAGAATACACAGAAGAACTATACAAAGAAAGATCATAATGACCCAGATAACCACAGTGGTGTGGTCACTCACCTAGAGCCAGACATCCTGGAATGTGAAGTCAAGTGGGCCTTAGGAAGCATCACACTACAAGCAAAGTTAGTGGAAGTGATGGAATTCCAGCTGAGCTATTTCAAATCCTAAAAATTGATGCTGTGAAAGTGCTAGTCTCAATATGCCATTAAATTTGGAAAACTCAGTGGCCACAGGACTGGAAAAGGTAAGTTTTCATTCCAGTCCCAAAGAAAGGCAATGCCAAAGAATGTTCAAATTACCACAAACTTGCACTCATCTCACAAACTAGCAAAGTAATGCTCAAAATTCTCCAAGCTAGGCTTCAACAGTACATGAACTGAGAAATTCCAGATGTTCAAGCTGGATTTAGAAAAGGCAGAGGAACCAGAGATCAAATCACCAACTTTTGTTGACTCATTGAAAAAGCAAGAGAGTTCCAGAAAAACATCTACTTCTGCTTCACTGATGACACTAAAGCTTTGACACAACAAACAGTGGAAAATTCTGAAAGAGATGGGAATAGCAAACCACCTTATCTGCCTCCTGAGAAATCTATATGCAGGTCAAGAAGCAACAGCTGGAACTGGACGTGAAACATTGGACTGGTTCCGAATCAGGAAAGGAGTACGTCAAGGCTGTATATTGTCACCCTGCTTATTTAGTTTATATTCAGAGTACATCATGTGAAATGCTGGTCTGGATGAAGCACAAACTGGCATCAAGATTGCCTGGAGAAATATCGATAACCTCAGATATGCAGATGTCACCATCCTTATGGCAGAAAGCAAAGAGGAACTAAAGAGCCTCATGATGAAAGTGAAAGAGGAGAGTGAAAAAGCTGGCTTAAAACTCAACATTCAGAAAACTAAGATCATGGCATCTGGTCCCATTACTTCATGGCAAATAGATGGGGAAACAATGGAAACAGTGACAGACTTTATTTTCTTGGGCTCCAAAATCACTGCAGATGGTAACTGTAGCCTTGAAATTAAAAGACATTTGCTCCCTGGAAGAAAGACTATGACTAACGTAGACAGCATATTAAAAGCAGAGACATTAATTTGCCCACAAATGTCCATGTACTCAAAGCTATGGTTTTTCCAGTAGTCATGTATGGATTTGAGAGTTGGACCATAAAGAAAGCTGAGTGCCGAAGAAATGATGCTTTTGAACTGTGATGTTGGAAAAGACTCTTGAGAGTCTCTTGGACTGCAAGGAGATCCAACCAGTCCATCCTAAAGGAGTCCAGAATATTCATTGGAAGGACTGATGCTAAAGCTGAAGCTCTAGTACTTTGGCCACCTGTTGCAAAGAACTGACTCATTGGAAAAGATCCTGATGCTGAAAAGATTGAATGCAGGAGCATAAGGGGATGACAGGGGATGAGACAGTTGGATGGCATCAGTGACTCAATGGACATGAGTTTGAGCAAGCTCCAGGAGTTGTGATGGACAGGGAAGCCTGGCATGCTGTAGTCAATGAGGTCGCAAAGAGTCAGACACAACTGATCACCTGAACTGAACTGAAAGAAGTAAGCTTTACTTTCACTGTGCCAGTATTTTCAAATTTATTTCACCTGAAAAATTTTTTGAGAGAGAAAAGGAAATATTTATTTTTTGATAATTCATGGAACTAGAGCTTCATATAATACTGTTCTAACTTTTTAAGTCAACATGCCCTCAGCAGAATAACTATTTTAAGCTTGCTTCAAGGATAAAAAAAAAAAAAAGAAAAAAGAAAAACTTTTCTTTTGCAAAAGGCAGTTATCTTTTGAATTAAATGAAACAACCCAAATAAATGACATGATGTCCCAAACATATCAAGTGAACTAGAGTCATTACTGTTCTCAAGAAGCATAAAATATGCACAGAAACTAAAAAAGCAAAAGAAAGATAGAAGAGAAAATGCTGATTTTTTAAAAATGTTTAGGAAAACTCTTTTATCTTTCAGCATCATGCAAGCTACATTCTGAGTGAACATCGTCTGGATTCTTGGCACTGAAGTACCAAGTTAAAAGAACCAATATTATATAAATCTGGATTCCAAGGTATAAATAAGCAAAGGAGAGTGTGAAGATTCAGGATCTACATGCAAACTCTTCAACAGCCACTGATTCCAGAAGAAACTGACATGGCCAGTAGACACAACTGTAGCCGTGGTCTCGATCCATAACTTCCAGAACCAGAACCATAGGCTTCAGAAGTTGACCTTTCGAACTCAAAACTGATGCCCACATTTTATTTACACAGTGCCTGCATTTATAAAATACAATGCTCACATTTTATTTTACAACAGACCTCCAAGGCTCACTCCTTATGAGTTATGGGTCCCTAAAGACTCCAAGAGCAAGATCCCAGAGAAAAAATTGTGATCCTCTCTGTCAGGAGAGAAAGATAAGGTGTGAAGGGAGAAATAAAATCCTGGAGCTTGTTATTTGATTCTGCCTAAGGACATCTGTATCCTTTCCCTCATTAAAAAGTGCAATCTCACCTCAGGACCTTCTATCTCATCATGCATTTTAATAGTTTCGAAAATTCCTTTTGCCTAATCAATATTTCCTGGCTCATTTAGAATAGAAATGTACTTATTTGCAGAGGAATTTAAGTACATCCAAAAATCATATAAAATACGTACTATATTTTCAAAGTCAGTGGGTAGCAGTAAACCATTAAATTCATGCATCCTTGATATTTATCAAGGGACTACTCTTTGTTGATATGACTTTATTAGTTTATTCCCTGGTTGTATATTACTGTCAAACCATTGTCAACATAATACTTTATATTATCCACAGCAGGGGTCCCCATCCTCTGGGATCAAGTGCCAAGTGATCTGAGGTGGAGATGGTGCAAACATAATAGAAATAAAGTGCAAAATAAATATAATGCACTTGAATCATCTCAAAACCATACCCCACACCCCACCACCATCCATGGAAAAAGTGTCTTCCGTGAAGCCAGTCCCGGGTACCAGAAAGGTTGGGGATGCTGCTATAGTATCCACAGTATCCAAAATCTACCCCCAATTTGTTAGAAAAGTCATGTACATTGCTTTATAGACATAGCAAATGATCAGTAGAAATAAATAGACCTTGGTCATGAGATAGTTACCATGTAAATCTCAGTGAGTATAATCAAAGCTCTCCTTTGCCTTCAGGAAAATCCATATTGATGTAGCACAGCTTATACCTGAAGATCCAGTTGCCACATGTTCACACCCACCTGATGTTCTGCAAATGTCCCAAACGCCATCTTCTCTAAATGAAAATTATTATCTGTAGTCCACCTCATTTATCCTCCTGCCATATGCCCTTTCATGGCTAAGGCATCACTATCCACCAGTCTTCCAAAATGGAAACCCCAGGGTCATCTTTGAGCACCAGTATTTTAGAGCTCGCCTCAAGCATCTATCATCACAGATTTATTTGGTTATCAGATAAAGAGAACTCTTACAATATGTGCATGGCTCCTTCTTTAAAAAAAAGTAAAAGTGTTAGTTGATCAGTGGTGTCAACTCTTTGCATAGCCTGCCAAGCTTCTCTGTCCATGGAATTCTCCAGGCAAGGGAGTGGGTAGCCATTCCCTTCTCCAGGGGATCTTCCCTACCCAGGGATCAAACCCAGGCCTCCTGCACTGAAGGAAGATTCTTTATCACCTGAGCCACCAGGGAAGCCCAGCTCCTTCACACTTATCTTAGAAGGTTAAATTCATCACATGATAGTCAGGATACCCAAGAAAGGGATTTTTGATTTGAGCTTTGTCTTTCATAACTAATAATCATTTATAGTAATTTTTAGAGCCACATTGGAGCATGCTGTTTTCTGAATTCGTTATAAGTTTTCATGCCTCCACAGTTTGAGCCTTACTGGGAAACCACCCTCTTTTTTTCTCTTTTCACTCTGCCCTGCCCAACACCACTATCCCCCTAACTAACTGGGCCTTGTTCTTTAACACTCAATTCAAATTATTGTCCTCTGAAAATCCTCCAATCTGTCTCCACCTCACAGCAGAACTGATCCTACTAATCCTCGACATCCACAGAATTTTACATGCGATTCCCTACTCTGGCACTTATCTCATGTCAGCTGGGTGTTTGTGTATCTGCTTACCCTCTACATTAGAGTCTTCATAAGAACGATAGACTGTCCAGTTACCATCAGATATTCAATAAATATTAGCTGGCTAACGAAATGATTAACTGAACAAAGGGTTTCAGCTATAAGATCATTCCAGAGCCCCCCTGATTTTAAATGTTTTGTAAATGACACCTCAAGTGTTGCTGGAATCTCCCTTTAACAATACGCTATCTCCTGAGGCCATCTTATGCGTTTCTTCTCAGGAAGATATGTAAATTAAGGGATAAAATGATATCATCAAATGAGATCAAACAAATTCATCAAACAAGAAATAAAAGGAGGGAGGAATAAGAGGAGAATCTAATACTAATTTTAAACCATCAATCTTTCCAATGACCTTGAAGAAACTATTAGCAGCTTTGGAAAAATTGCTCATTTGATAGGTTCTGCCCAGAAATAAGCTCTCTGGGGAAAAAAAAAAAAAGAATAAAAAAACTACTATAAAATGCCAAAAGTTTTTGATTGTTTTGCAGTGGATTTATTTGGCATTCAAATGTCACGTCTCACTCTGAAAAGCCAAACTACTCGTCGAAATATTACACAGCTCAGTCAGCTCTGTTCACTCAAAAATGCAGGTTGCCTTTTCAACTACAATTGCACCAGAGATACGGCGCAGACTCGGATAATGTTGTTGAGAGCCACTCATATAAAACACGGCCTAGACTTGTTAATTTAGCAGTGCATATGGAACACGAGAAGTTGGCAGACTCAGCTTTGAATCAGAGAAAAATTGGATGAGCCAGCCTATCTGATCCTTCATATTACAGAATGCAGAAGATGAAACAACTCGATGATCCATGAAAATTAAGCTGTACTGGTTTCTCTGCAAGTCATCTGGGTGTTTCTATTTTTCTTCTTAAAATTCATGTGACTAACCTGGTCTTCTCACCCTTCTCTTATATCAGAGAAAGACTGGAATCTGTCTTGCAGGCTGACTTCCCTGAGTCAACTAGCACTGCACTTCATCAGTGTTTTCCAAAATACCTTTCACAGAATGACAGTCCCGCTATATGCTCTGATAGGAAAAGTTTTCCAGGTTAAGACAGTAAGAGAAAATAGGTAGATAGATAGGACAGATATTTGAATATTGAAAATATCTCCTTGCTAGGGATTGAAATTTCTTCTCAGGAAGATATGTAAATTAAGGGATAAAATGATATCATCAAATGAGATCAAACAAATTCATCAAACAAGAAATAAAAGGAGGGAGGAATAAGAGGAGAATCTAATACTAATTTTAAACCATCAATCTTTCCAATGACCTTGAAGAAACTATTAGCAGCTTTGGAAAAATTGCTCATTTGATAGGTTCTGCCCAGAAATAAGCTCTCTGGGGAAAAAAAAAAAAAGAATAAAAAAACTACTATAAAATGCCAAAAGTTTTTGATTGTTTTGCAGTGGATTTATTTGGCATTCAAATGTCACGTCTCACTCTGAAAAGCCAAACTACTCGTCGAAATATTACACAGCTCAGTCAGCTCTGTTCACTCAAAAATGCAGGTTGCCTTTTCAACTACAATTGCACCAGAGATACGGCGCAGACTCGGATAATGTTGTTGAGAGCCACTCATATAAAACACGGCCTAGACTTGTTAATTTAGCAGTGCATATGGAACACGAGAAGTTGGCAGACTCAGCTTTGAATCAGAGAAAAATTGGATGAGCCAGCCTATCTGATCCTTCATATTACAGAATGCAGAAGATGAAACAACTCGATGATCCATGAAAATTAAGCTGTACTGGTTTCTCTGCAAGTCATCTGGGTGTTTCTATTTTTCTTCTTAAAATTCATGTGACTAACCTGGTCTTCTCACCCTTCTCTTATATCAGAGAAAGACTGGAATCCGTCTTGCAGGCTGACTTCCCTGAGTCAACTAGCACTGCACTTCATCAGTGTTTTCCAAAATACCTTTCACAGAATGACAGTCCCGCTATATGCTCTGATAGGAAAAGTTTTCCAGGTTAAGACAGTAAGAGAAAATAGGTAGATAGATAGGACAGATATTTGAATATTGAAAATATCTCCTTGCTAGGGATTGAATTGTGTCACCCTCTGCATTCACAATACATAGAGTCCTTGGACAGCAAGGAGATTCAACCAGTCAATCCTAAAGGAAATCAGTCCGAATATTCATTGCAAGGGCTGAGGCTGAAGCTGAAACTCCAATACTCTGGCCACCTGGTTTAAAGAGTCGACTCATTGGAAAAGACCCTGATGCTGGCAAAGATTGACAGCAAGAGGAGAAGAGAGCAACAGAGGATAAGAATGTTGGATCACCAATTCAATGGACATGAACTTGGGCAAACTCCAGGAGATGGTGAGGGACAGAGAAACCTGGTGTGCAGTCAATGGGCTCGCAAAGAGGCAGACACAACTTACCGACTAAACAGCAACAATAATTTTTAAAGGTGTTTTTCCCTTTACAGTTGTTTGAAAATGCTCACTGTATTCCCCAAGTTGTAAAATACATCCTTGAGCCTATCTTACCTCCAACAGTGTGTACTTCCCACATTACACCTTTCTCTTGCCCCTCCCCCTGCTCTGGCAATCTCTAGTTTGTTCACTATATCTGTGAGTGTTTCTTGGTTCACTCATTCTCTAGTGTTGTATTTTTTAGATTCCTAGATTCCTCATGTGATATCATACAATATTTGTTTTTCTCTGATTTATTTCACTATATTCTCTTGCATTCTTACAACCACATTAGGAAATATTGCAGACACAAGCTTACTGTTCACCAGATTCATTTTCTCTTCCTCTTAAAGTTGGCTTAAAGCTTAACATTCAGAAAACAAAGATCATGGCATCCGGTCCCATCACTGGATGGGAAATAGATGGGGAAACAGTGGAAACAGTGTCAGACTTTATTTTTGGGGGCTCCAAAATCACTGCAGATGGTGACTGCAGCCATGAAATTAAAAGATGCTTACTCCTTGGAAGAGAAGTTATGACCAATCTAGATAGCATATTCAAAAGCAGAGACATTACTCTGCTGACTAAGGTCCGTCTAGTCAAGGCTATGGTTTTTCCTGTGGTCATGTATGGATGTGAGAGTTGGACTGTGAGGAAAGCTGAGCACTGAAGAATTGATGTTTTTGGACTATGGTGTTGGAGAAGACTCCTGAGAGTCCCTTGGACTGCAAGGAGATCCAACCAGTCCATTCTGAAGGAGATCAGCCCTGGGATTTCTTTGGAAGGAATGATGCTAAAGCTGAAACTCCAGTACTTTGGCCACCTCATGCGAAGAGTTGACTCATTGGGAAAGACTCTGATGCTGGGAGGGATTGGGGGCAGGAGGAGAAGTGGACGACCGAGGATAAGATGGCTGGATGGCATCACTGACTCGATGGACATGAGTCTGGGTGAACTCCAGGAGTTGGTGATTGGGGGGAGGCCTGGTGTGCTGCAATTCATGGGGTCACAAAGTGTCAGACACGACTGAGCGACTGAACTGAACTGAGTTCTTACAAACCTGTTCTTTGGACTTAGGTGGGATGTGGGCAGAAGCAATATATGCCAATTTCAAGGCTAACTGATAAAAACTGCCCACGTGTAATCCACACACTCCTTGTCCTTCTGCAACCACGTAAGAAACTTTTGCTAGAAAAGTCCCAAGATAGAAAGTTTGTGTGTTCCCAAACCATCTATTGGAGAAGAGCCACCCACTGCTCCGGAACTCTGATTCAAGACTGGGAATGAACAGGAAATAAGCTTCTATTGTGTTAAGCTGTTGAAACTATGTAACTATGAGCATCATGTTAAGACAGCATTATTATAGCCATTTTCCATATGATGGAACAGAAGATCTAACAGTTCAAACAACTTATCATTAATGTGTGTACATTAATGTGTGTGCATTATCATTAATGTGTGTGAAGAAGTGAAGTGAAGTGAAGTCGCTCAGTCATGTCCGACTCTTTGCAACCCCATGCACTGTAGCCTATTGGGCTCCTCCGTCCATGGGATTTTCCAGGCAAGAGTGCTGGAGTGGATTGCCATTTCCTTCTCCAGATTAATGTGTGTACTGAAGCTAAGTCGCTTCAGTAGTGTCCAACTCTTTGCACTCCTATGGACTGTAGCCTGCCAGGCTCCTCTGTCCACANGTAGCCTATTGGGCTCCTCCGTCCATGGGATTTTCCAGGCAAGAGTGCTGGAGTGGATTGCCATTTCCTTCTCCAGATTAATGTGTGTACTGAAGCTAAGTCGCTTCAGTAGTGTCCAACTCTTTGCACTCCTATGGACTGTAGCCTGCCAGGCTCCTCTGTCCACAGGATTCTCCAGCAAGGACATTGGAGTGGGTTGCCATGCCCTCCTCCGGGGAATCTTCCAGACCCAAGAATGGAACCTATGTCTCTTATGTCTCCTGCATTGGCAGGCAGGTTCCTTACCACTAGCGCCACTGGGAAGCCCTAGTGTGGTAGAATTTATCACCAGACCTAATTCCAAATCCTGTGATTTTTCCAGAAGAGTGCTTGCTGCCTCACTTCCAAAATTTCTGATTTCAGGAACATTCCATATGCTTTTCAGACCATGTTCTAGCTTTCCTTTAAAGAAATAAAATTTCCAAATTCTTTCCAGAAGCATATGCTGACATAACGGAGGAATTGATGAATGAATATCTTGGTAAGAACTATCAGAAAAATTGAGTTCTGTCCTCATTTTAATCAAATCAATATGAAAATAAATGCATCTCTTAATTCTGGGATTAACTATAACTTTTGTCCATGGAGTTTTAAGATAAAGTACTTTCACTTTTTGGTGAGTTTTGTTTCCACATTTCATCATCTACTAGGGAAAAAAAGAAGAATACAAAGATAATTGAACATATATTTAATGTGATTTCTAGTCTCTCAGCAACTTTGAACTTTTTGTAAACATATAGATATTGAATTTGATCAGTAAAGTATACAGCCACATAGATCAAGGCTCTACTTATCAAGTCTGCTTTCAAGAAAAGAAGAATTCTGGGAAAATATAGAAATGAGCAAAAAGAGTTACACTTTTAATTAAGCCAGTTAAGCTCCCAAACCCATTAAATGTAAAGTGTTTCCATATCTACCTTTACAAAAACCCAGAATAGTTCAATTGAATTTGATCAGTAAAGTATCCAGCCACATAGATCAAGGCTCTACTTCTCAAGTCTGCTTTCAAGAAAAGAAGAATTCTGGGAAAATATAGAAATGAGCAAAAAGAGTTATACTTTTAATTAAGCCAGTTAAGCTCCCAAACCCATTAAATGTAAAGTGTTTCCATATCTACCTTTACAAAAACCCAGAATAGTTCAGTGACAAATTTTCTATGAGAAAAACACTACAACTTTTTTAAAAAACTTTCTTTTCTTTAGCATTAATACATCACATCTGTTTCTGCCAATAGATTTTAATATACATGTAAAGGTTAATTTGATGTGTCAACTTGGCTGGACCACAGGCTGCAATCAAGAGAGCTAGGAGAAATAGCAATAACCTCAGATATTGAGATGACACCACCCTTATGGCAGAAAGCAAAGAGGAACTAAAGAGCCTCTTGATAAAGGTAAAAGAGAAGAATGAAAAAGATGTCTTAAAACTCAACATTCAAAACGCTAAGATCATGACATACAATCCTATAATTTCATGGCAAATAGTTGGGGGAAATGGAAACAGTGAAAGAATTTATTTTCTTGGGCTCCAAAATCACTGCAGATGGTGACTGCAGCCATGAAATTAAAAGGCTATGACCAACCTAGACAGCATATTAAAAAGCAGAGACATTACTTTGCCAACAAAGGTCTGCTGCTAAGTCACTTCAGTCGTGTCCGACTCTGTGAGACCCCATAGACGGCAGCCCACCAGGCTCCCCCATCCTTGGGATTCTCCAGGCAAGAATACTGGAGTGGGTTGCCATTTCCTTCTCCAATGCATGAAAGAGAAAAGTGAAAGTGAATTCGCTCAGTCTGTCCGACTGTTAGCGACCCCATGGACTGCAGCCCACCAGGCTACTCCGTCCATTGGATTTTCCAGGCAAGAGTACTGGGGTGGGGTGCCATTGCCTTCCCCACAACAAAGGTCTATCTAGTCAAAACTATGGTTTTTCAAGTAGTCATGTACGGATGTGAGAGTTGGACCACAAAGAAGGCTGAGTGTTGAAGAATTCATGCTTTTGAACTTCGGTGTTAGAGAAGATGCTTGAGAGTCCCTTGGACCACAAGGACATCCAACCAGTCAATCTAAAAGGAAATCAATGCTGAATATTCATTAGAAGGACTGATGTTGAAGCTGAAGCTCTAATACTTTGGCCATCTGATATGAAAAGCCCACTCATTAGAAAAGACTCTGATGCTGGGAAAGATTGAAGGCAGGAGAAGGGGATGACAGAGGATGACATGGTGGGATAGCATCACCAACTTGATGGACATGAGTTTGAGCAAACTCCAGGAGATGGTGAAAGACAGGGAAACCTCGCATGCTTCAGTCCATGGGGTCGCAAAGAGTCAGACATAATTGAGTGACTGAACAAGCTCTCTGGACCGCAGCGCCTAGATATTTCATCAAATATTATTCTGGGTGCTTCAGTGAGGGTGTTTTTGTTGAGATTAAGACTTACATCAGTGGACTTTAAGCAAAGCAGTCTGTGTTAATCCCTCAGTCATGTCCAACTCTGCAAAAACATAGTCTCTAGCTCACTGGACTCCTCTGCCCATGGGGTTTTCCAAGCAAGAATACTGGAGTGGGTTGCCATTCCCTTCTTCAGGGGATCTTCACAAATTACTCTTCATAATGTGGATGGGCCTCATCCAATCAATTAAAGGCTGAACACAATAAAAGACTGACCTCCCCCAAGCAAGAAGGAATTCTACCAGGAGAGAGCCTTTGGACTTGAACTCTAGTATCTGTTGACTGTGTATCCATCCTTATGGCACACCCTGCAGATTTTGGATTTAACAGCCTCCATAACCCAACAAGCCAATTCCTTAAAATAATCTCATTCTCTCTCTCTCTCCCTTCCCCCTTATCTCTCTCTCTGTCTATTTATTTCTACACACACACACACACACATGCTGTTGGTTCTGTGTCTCCAGACTAATATAGTACCACGATTATTACTTAGACTTTTATAGAAGTTAATAAGAACCTAAAATTCAAAAATTATATTTTTCTTATATTTTTTGAACATTCATTAAGTACTCTTCTGGGAATTATGAATGTCACACCAGCATGTACCAGGTAATGAACATATTTTGACATTTTTGAATGAAAACTGACTCTATCAGATTTATGGGTTGGGTTTTTCACCCCCTAAACTCATATGCTGAAGTCCTAATCCCCAGTATCTCATAATGTGCCCTTGTTGGGAGCTAAGGTTTTTGCAGATAAATTTCGTTAAGATGAGGTCATTCTTGAGTTGGTGTCCTTATAAAAGGGGAAATTTGGGCACAGACATTGACACACACACAGGGAGAATGTCATATAAAGATGATGGCAGCAGTTGGGGTGGCGCTTCTACAAACTGAGGGGTACCAAAGATTGCCAGCAGCCACTAGAAGTTCAGGGTGAGGCATGGGACAGTTTCTTTTTCGAGTCCTCAGAAAGAGTGAACCTCTCGAGCACTTTGATCTCAGACTTCCATGCTTCATAACTTTAAGACAATAAATATCTGTTGTTTAATCTGCCCAGTTTGTGATTCTTTGTTATAGCAGGCCTAGCAAACTAATACTGATAGATCTAAGAGTGCTGTGCAGAAAGGGAAGAAAAACACTTGGATCACTTAGGAGCTACTCACAATACCCTAGTGAAAGGCAGTGAATTCCCAGAGTAGGCAAGACTAGAGGAAATGCTGAGAAAAAGACAGAAAGCATTTTTATGTTATATCATTATATTTACATTGTATTATTAAATGTAACATTTAAATTGTTACAGTAGAAAAACTTAAATGTGTGAAGTTAAGAGAAGGGGAGTAAAAAATGATAACAGGACTTCAGCTGTAGCTGACTTGGAAGATGGCAGTGGCATTAATCAAGAGGTGAAAATAAATATGATGAGAAATTTTAGCAAGAGAATATTTCATTGTGGTGAAATATTATGTCTTTGATTTATTCCTAAGGACATTTGCACTAGTATGCTTAATGGAGGGAAAAAATAGTTTAGAGGGCTTGACTTTCAACCCAAAACGATACACTTTTTCTGTAGGAATTGCAGTAATAAATTCCAATATAAATATATACGAAAATAGATTATGACTGTAAGTATATGACTATGAAAACTACACATTTCTAAAGAAATCTTACCAGTGACAACACCCAGCTTTGCTCGAGAGTAATCATTTATTTTTCCTACAGTTACTGGCACTATCATTACCACAGTTTTTGCACTAGGTTGTCATTTAATCATCCATTTTTATAATAAAGCACAGAGAAACATACATAATGATTGTGTTTATTTATAATAGCATCATAGGAAAGTGGAGTAAATGAGAGAAGTTGGATCTAGGAATCTCAATCAATGAAGATCTTGTTGTCATAAAAGCTAATTCAATTCCCTATAGCTAGGGGCCATTCATAAATTTCTAAACACAAGTGGTAGCTTCCTAAAGATACACAGATACAGATATTTACCAAAGCTAAGGTCAAAATGCAGAGCTCTCCTTTACTGAAGGCAGAGGGCAATTGTAGAAGACATCCATATGGGTCTGTACCTCAACATGCCAGTAATTCATTCTTGCCGTTCAACTGGTTATCAGTACATTTCCTTGAGTTCCACAAACTTTCTGACTCCCAGATACTTTTCTAATGGTTCAGTTCAATTCAGTCGCTCAGTCGTGTCTGACTCTTTGCGACCCCATGAATCACAGCACTCCAGGCCTCCCTGTTCGTCACCATCTCTCGGAGTTCACTCAGACTCACGTCTATCAAGTCCGTGATGCCATCCAGCCATCTCATCCTCGGTCGTCCCCTTCTCCTCCTGCCCCCAATCTGTCCCAGCATCAGAGTCTTTTCCAATGAGGTGGCCAAAGTACTGGAGTTTCAGCTTTAGCATCATTCCTTCCAAAGAAATCCCAGGGCTGATCTCCTTCAGAATGGACTGGTTGGATCTCCTTGCAGTCCAAGGGACTCTCAACAGTCTTCTCCAACACCACAGTTCAAAAGCATCGATTCTTTAGCGCTCAGCTTTCTTCACAGTCCAACTTTCACATCCATACATGACCACAGGAAAAACCATAGCCTTGACTACCTCATGAGTATCTGGGTTGTGAAGATCTTTTCTGTACAGTTCTTCTGTGTATTCTTGCCACCTCTTCTTAATATCTTCTGCTTCTGTTAGGTCCAGACCATTTCTGTTCTTTATCGAGCCCATCTTTTTTAAAAATTTTTATTGGTGTATACTTTATTTATAGTGTTGTGTTACTTTCTGCTGTACAGCAAAATGAATCGGTTCTACAAATACACATATTCATTTGTTTTTAGATTCTTTTCCCATATAGGTCATTATAGAGTTTCCCATGCTATATAGTAGGTCATTATTAGTTACCTATTTTATATATAGCAGTGTTAATATGTCAATCTTAATCTCCCAATTTATCCTTTCCCCCCATTCCCCACTGGCAACCATAAGATTGTATTCTACACTTGTAATTCTGTTTCTGTTCTCTAAATAAGTTCATTTGTACTGTTTTTGTTTTTTAATCAGTTTTTGTCAGAGTATAGTTGTTTTACAGTGTTGCATTAGTTTCCACTGCATGGCAAAGTGAATCAGCTATATGTATACATATATCCCCCCTCTTTTTTTTTATTTTCTTCCCATTTAGGTCACCTTAAAGCATTGAGTAGAGTTCCTTGAGCTATACAGTAGGTTCTCATTAGTTATCTATTTTGTACATAGTATTGGAGAAGGAAATGGCAACCCACTCCAGTATTCTTGCCTGGAGAATCCCATGGACGGAGGAGCCTGGTGGGCTACAGTCCATGGGGTTGCAAAGAGTCGGACATGACTGAGCAACTTAACTATCAGTAGTGTACATATGTCTATCACAATCTCCCAATTCTTCCCATCCCGCTTTCCTCTTAGTATCTATATA
The DNA here is from genome assembly GCA_006410675.1 of Oreotragus oreotragus. Lineage (NCBI taxonomy): Eukaryota > Metazoa > Chordata > Mammalia > Artiodactyla > Bovidae > Oreotragus > Oreotragus oreotragus. The sequence continues at coordinate 93,687 of SJYX01017552.1, read as the reverse complement.
TTTGTCCTCTATATCTGTGTCTCTACTTCTGCTTTGCAAATAAGATCATCTATATCATTTTTCTAGATTCCACATATATGCATTAATATACAATATTTATTTTTCTCTTTCTAACTTACCTCACTCTTTGTGACAGCCTCTGGGTCCATGCACCATTTTTAAAGACAAATTATTCCAGAGGTTGTTTATATTTTCAAATTTCATTGTAGTTGTATAATAAATAAAGTGTTAGTTGCTCAGTCATGTCTGACTCTTTGAGACCCCATGGACTCTAGCCTGCCAGGCTTCTCTGTCCATGGAATTCTCCAGACAGAAATACTGGAGTGAGTATCCATTCCCTTCTCCAAGGGACCTCCCTGACCAAGGGATTGAACCTGGGTCGCCTGCCTTGCAGGCAGATTCTTTACCATCTGAACCACCAGGGAACTTCCTTATGTCTAAAATGTAATGCTAAGTTGTTTTCATCATGAAAGTATAAGCATCATCTATGTCCCCAGACTTTCAGTAAAGTCTGTTAGATACACAAATGCTAGTGTAAATAGATTTTGTGGCACGCAAGTGAAGGAAATGATGCTGTAGTGTCTGAATCATTACAGTCTGAAAAGAAACAGAGGCTAGACTAGGAAGAAGATCCATAAAATGAAGTAGTTCTTCTAAAGAAAAATTCAACCAGAGATTAAGAAAGAAAGCAGGAAATCACTATCCTCTAAGCTCTCCTCTCTCAGATTCCTCAGTGATGCTGGAAGTAGCCAGGATTCCCACCAAAAAGGAAAAGGAAATAGAGAAAGTCAATTTCGTGTCAATATCAAAAACAGGATGGCTCAGTAATACCTTGGATGCACATGTTTTATCTCAGTTTATTCCTGAAATAAAGACGTAAGATGCCATCAATATCTTTGTTTCATGGATGAGCGAAGGTTTAGGAAGTTTAACAAGCCTCCAGCCAAGGGACAGAAACCAGGATCTTAAACCAAAGTGCCCCAAACTGCTTCCCCACAACTATACACCATTACATAGAAGATACATTTCTGGGTCCCAGACCAAGGAGAGAAAGAAATCATCACTCCTCTGTCTTTTAAAACTGTTCTCAAAGACAAACTCTGAAACTTTACAATTCACTATGAAATAAAGCAAAGAATGGAGAGAACTTTCAAAGTTCAAGTACAACTAGAATAGCTCTGACAGTGAAATAGAGGATTCCCCAAACAGAAATAAAAGCAAGGAAATAGTTTGGTAAGATAGCTACAGCATCCTTGGGTATCCGCACCATCGCAATAAAGAGCCCAATCAAAAGTGGACTCGTCTCAGCCTATAAACTCTATGTTATTACTTATTACTACTACAGGAGTCTTATATATTAAAAATGATTGGCCACCTAAATAAAAAGAAAGAAAAGACATCTCTGTTCTTCATTTTTATTGAAACCTAGAAAGCTAAAGAATAAAACTTGAACAAAAGAATCACTAATAATGTGTAAACCTCTGAAAAACTTCCTTTTTTTTCCAAATCATATGTGAAGTGACTGAAATAAACAAACGTGAGAGTTATACAAACAACAGCTTTGAAGGGGACACCTCGGTTTCTCCAGTGATTTATACCATAGCACAAACCAGAGAATTTCTGAAAACCAGGGTATTATTTTTAAAAAGAAGAAGCATGAAATCAATGCATAATAAAACATTGTACATTGATATCTCGCTTTAATGAGATATTACTGTGAGTCATACTTATTAACATTTGACTAGAGGAAACCTTTATTCTACGAGAAGAGTCAGTAATAGGAAGACATGAACATTTTCTCTCCAGAAATTATCCATACATTTGGCCTCTCTGAAAAGCCATTAGTGAAATAGGAAACCCATTTTGCGCTGACAAAAGAGATGGATGGTCAGATACTCCACGAGGCACTAAGTACCGCTGTTATGAGAAAAGGTACCCATTGCCCCTGGCGTGTGCACCTCCTCTGTCTCTATTTCCTGTAAAAAGACCAAAAAAAATCTTCCTCTTCTGATTCTCCTTGATCAACTCTGAAAGGGAAATATAGAGGTGTGTTTCTGGACATAAGAGAGAGTGAGGAGACAAGGAGAGCACCTGGCAGTCAGTTTTCACTTTCCAAAAAAAAAAGCGAAAGGAATTAGCATGTCAACTACCAGTCCAGATGACTTGTTTTATCTGTATGGGAGCTCCGGTGGAAAGCAAGCACAAAACAAGGCCCCACATATTAAAATGAGCTTCCCAGGTGGTTCAGTGGTAAAGAATCTAAGAATCTGCCTGCCAATGCAGGAGACATAGGAGATGTAGGTTTGATCCCTGAGTCAGGACGACCTCCTCTCCAATATTCCTGTCTGGAGAATCTCACGGACAGAGGAGGCTGGTGAGCTACACAGTCCAAGGGGTCACAAAGAGTCAGACACAACTGAGCACATGAGCACAAGATATTAAACCAACATGTGTTTGAAATTTGTTTTTAAGTCTCTTCTGTCCAGATTTACTGAAACATGGGACTTTAGTTTACCCAGAGCATGTTTGGGAGTCTACCATAGTGATACGTGAGGGAAATAGAAAACTACAGTCACCTTTTTGATGTTGTGAATCTCAGGACCTAGACACTGACTTTTCACCCTTTCTCCTTCTCCCTGCATCTCATCTGATCACGGAGGGATCCTTTGCAACATTTTCCACCGTTGTCCTGTATTGAAGGAAGACTCGGAAACTTTAACTGACTCCCTTCACTGTACAATTCCCCAAACTACCTGGCTTCCTAGGTAACCTCTTTGTCCTGCATGGAAATTATTCTGCAAGCCCATAAATAGTTGGGAGGAAGTATAGAGGATTAATCACTCTATTTGACTACATGTGTCAAGACTCTAACCAGATATAGTTTTTCCAGTAGTAAAGTATGGATGTGAGAGTTGGACCATAAAGAAGGCTGAGTGTCGAAGAATTGATGCTTTTGAACTGTGGTGTTGGAGAAGACTCTTGAGAGTCCCTTGAACTGCAAGGAGATCCAACCAGTCTATTCTAAAGGAAATCAATCCTGAATATTCATTGGAAGGACTGATGCTGGAGCTGAAGCTCCTGTACTTTGGCCACCTGATATGAAGAGCTGACTCCCTGGAAAAGACCCTGACGCTGGGAAAGATTGAAAGCAGGAAGAGAAGGGGATGACAGAGGGTGATATGGTTGGATGACATCATCAGCTCGATGGACATGAGTTTGAGCAAGCTCTGGGAGATGGTGAAATATGGCGAGGCCTGGCGTGCTGCAGTCCATGGGTTACAAAGTGTCAGACACGAATGAGTGACTAAGCAACAACCAGGTAAAACACAAGATAGTCCCTTGCTGTCCATTATCTACGTCTGCATCTCTATTCCTGACCTGCGAACAGGCTCTTCAGTGCCATCTTTCTAGAGTTCATACATATACATTAATATACAGTATTTGTTTTTCTCTTTCTGACTTACTTCATCATGTATAGCAGACCCTAGGTCCATCCGTGGAGGGTAAGATGAATTGGGAGAGCAGCTTTAGTGTATACACACTACCAGATGTAAAGTAGATAGCTAGTGGAAAGCTTCCATATAACACAGGAAGCTCACCTCGGTGGTCTGTGATGACCCAGGGGGTGGAATGGCAGGGGTGTGAGGAGGCTGAGGAGGGAGGAGGTATATGTACATTTACAGCTCATGTACATCATTGTACAGAAGAAACTAATAACATTGTAAAGCAATTATACCCAATTTTTTAAGTTAAAAACAAAAGATAACCCCTTGCTTGTCGTGAAACACAATGACTGAACCCATGCTCCAGGCTCAGAAAAGAAACCTGGACCCTGATCAGCAAAGGATGATTCATAAATAGTAAAAATTCTTACAAACAAAGAACTCAACTGAGACATACATTTGCAATGCCAAGTAATGAGGTTTTATTGAGAAACTCAGAGCAAAACAAGTTCCCTTTTCCAAGGCACAAAAGCAGAAGCCAGAAGACAAAGCAGCAAGGTCAAAACATGCCAAAACCCTTAGAGACCGGGGTGTGAGTGGTATATTTCTGGAAACATCCAGAGGTATACATGCCACCAGTCATCAAACCCTTAAAATAAAATTGGTGCCAGCCACATCTTAGATTGCCAAAGGCGGCTTATTCAGGGCTGGCAGCCAGCAATCAGGCAGTTAAAACAGGGGTCAGCAATGAAGTTACGCAGGCAGCATGTCAGAAGATCTTGGAAACGCAGCTGGCAGGTCATGGAATCTTGATTCACTCCTGGGCTTCTGAACACTTAGCAAATTCTTCTGCAGCTGGACACGCAGGACTGCTGGTACGTCCTGGAGACCCCGCAGGTAGGTTGGCAGATGGTGGAGACTCCTCCCACCGGTTGGCAGACGGTGGAGACTCCTCCCACCGGTTGGCAGACGGTGGAGATGCTTCTCACTGGCTTGCACACAGTAGAGACACCACTCAGAGGCTGACAGCCACTGGAGATAAAGGTGAGTGGCCGGCTGCAAGTAGTCGAACAGGGACTGGAGACACAGGTGGTTTGCCGAGAGGTCACCTGGACAGGGCTGGAGACACAAGGAGTTGGCTGGTAGCAAGTTGACTGGCAAACAGTGGGCTCACAGCAGGTCTCCTGACAGTGGTCCAGGAGCCAGGAGCCCGTTTGGAAGGAGCTGGGCAAATAGATGCCACTCAGGCAGTCGGCATCCGCGGTAGAAACTGTGGCCGCTGGAACAGTGTATTCTCTTCCAATCAGCCTGGAAGAGCAGTTCCTTGTGGAGCAGTTGTAGGACATGGTGTTGGTGGAGAGATGTGGGTAACTCACTGAGGCTTGCTCTTGAGCCGTGAATGCCACTTCAGGCTTCTGAGCTTTTATACATTCTTGCTGGTGGGTGGGACTCCCACCCGGACATTCCTGGCTTCTTTGGCTCACACCAGCTTGCCTTAGAACCTCCTGTGAATTTCCAGGTTAATTGTCTCTTGAGAAGCCTTCATCCTCATAAAGAAAGTTTAGTAGTTTGGTAACTAAGTCAAAAGGCTTCTGGACTGTACTTAGTTCCAGGATTAAGGAGGTGGGTTGACAGCTTCAAAGCTATTGGTCATCCCAGCCCACAATTCATCCCTCATTCATCTTGCGTGGATACAATGAGTGTCCCTCTGACAGTAACACCAAACATACTACCATCCCACCCTCTCTCCCTTCTAACCAGGACTCATTACACACCCACATCCTGTTTGAATTGTTGTTGGTACTTAATATGCTTAATTTAATCAGGCACTCTTCCATAGCTAACGGGGCTTCTACAAGGAATTTTGTTGAATATGCTTCAAGATGATAATGACAAGACTTAGGAAAAAGGACACAAAGATATATCCAGAGTACAAACTGGTTTGGAAAATCAATTAGGTGATCAGAGCAAGATGCCCCCAGGAAGCTCAGAGGGCAATGGGACTCACCCTTTATGTCCAAGTAGCTAAGCAACTTGGAACAGAAGCTAATTAAGTGGGACTGCATTTGTAGCCAAGTTTCTTTCTCAATAAATTGAATGAGCTTTATTCCCAAAATGTTTAATCTTGTAACAATGGATAAGAGCAACTCATATGACTCATCAATGTGTCAGTGGAACAGGTTTAGTTAATTTATTAATTTATTATAATGTTCATTTGAAAGGGCATGATGTCTTTCTCTCAAGGTGCTCAATATATCAAAAGACATTTATTTTCACACAAAAACGTATAGATAGGATGCACTTTCATCACAGACAAATCAAAGGCTCTTCAGGGTCACTGTCTCCATGAAGGATAAAGGGAGGAGGGAGTGGAGGAAACAGGCCCTTAATCAGTATTTGGTGATGAATGGATGTGTGAACAGTGGGCTGTAATATTTAATTATTCTTTTTATTCTTGAGGAAACCACAGAAAGATATTATCTCCGTGATTTCACTTTGCTACAATGGATTCAGTTCTCAGTGCCAAGATGACTGAGCCTTGTGATCCATCTGTAGAAAACCATTTCAACCCTGGAGAAATAAGTCACTTCAGCACAGCTTAAATGGTTGGTAATATTTCTACATCAAAACAGCTGTAAGAGCTGACTCATTTTGTAAACTGGCTTACATGGGATGGGGTAGGAAAGAGTGACAACGATGAATTTACATATATTTGAGGGCTATAGTAAGCTACATTTTAAACATGCACAAAGCAAACAGCTTTACGTTAGATCTCACCAGAAGTCCTTTTGCTGAATGCTTTGTTCATCTCTATTCATCCCATGGCTCTAATTTGGAGGCTAATAATACACCCCAACAAAACAATGCTGTGCTATGGGATGTATTATAATTCCAAGGGATCACACTGTCTCTCCCTCAGTGGCTCACAACATGTACTCGGGTATGGGGAGAAATTAAAGAGATGACTACTTTCCACAAAGTTAGGACTATGCTCTTCCCACCACGGGGAATGTCCCAGTTGGTGTTTGAAGGTCAAGTTCCTGGTCAGAGGAGCTGGCTTGCTTCTTTGAAAATGGATGTGTAGTTTACAGGCTTCTACCAGCCATGGATACATAGACAGCTATGGAGACGCACTTCATTTTGTAAATTAATCAAGTGACCACGTGAAAATGTGAAGTTAGTGGTAAAGTGACAGAAGAGAATTTCCTATTTCCACATTTCTGGAAGAGAATTTTTATAAATTGTTGCTCTGTCTTTATTCCTCTTTTCCATCAAAAGTTAAAAATCATAATTTTTTTTAACCTTACAAATGATCTGTTTATTGTGTATATATATATTTTTAGAGCTTCCATTTTACTTTATTTTACTTTACAGTACTCTATTGGTTTTGGCATGCATTGACATGAATCCACCACGGGTGTACATGAACTCCCAAACATGAACCCCCCCCCACCTCCCACCCCACATCATCCCTCCAGATCATCCTCATATACCAGCCCCAAGCATCCTGCATCCTGCATTGAACATAGACTGGCGATTCATTTCTTACATGATAGTATACATATTTCAATGCTATTCTCCCAAATCATCCCACCCTCTCCCTCTCCCTCTCCCTCAGAGTCCAAAAGTCCGCTCTACACATCTGCGTCTCTCTTGCTGTCCTGCAGACAGGGTCCTCATTACCATCTTTCTAAATTCCATATATATGTGTTAGTATACTGTATTGGTGTTTTTCTTTCTGGCTTACTTCACTCTGTATAATTGGTTCCAGTTTCATCCATCTTATTAGAACTGATTCAAATGTATTCTTTTTAATGGCTGAGTAATACTCCATTGTGTATATATACCACAGCTTTCTTATCCATTCATCCGCTGATGGACATCTAGGTTGTTTCCATGTCCTGGCTATTATAAACAGTGCTGCAATGAACATTGGGGTACATGTGTCTCTTTCTATTCTGGTTTCCTCGGTGTGTATGCCCAGCAGTGGGATTGCTGGGTCATAAGGCAGTTCTATTTGCAATTTCTTAAGGAATCTCCACACTGTTCTCCATAGTGGCTGTACTAGTTTGCATTCCCACCAACAGTGTAAAAGGGTTCCCTTTTCTCCACACCCTCTCCAGCATTTATTGCTTGCAGACTTTTGGATCGCAGCCATTCTGACTGGTGTGAAGTGGTATCTCATTGTGGTCTTGATTTGCATTTCTCTGATAATGAGTGACGTTGAGCATCTTTTCATGTGTTTGTTAGCCATCCGTATGTCTTCTTTGGAGAAATGTCTATTTAGTTCTTTGGCCCATTTTTTGATTGGGTCGTTTATTTTTCTGGAATTGAGCTGTATAAGTTGCTTGTATATTTTTGAGATTAGTTGTTTGTCAGTTGCTTCATTTGCTATTATTTTCTCCCATTCAGAGGGTTGTCTTTTCACCTTGCTTATAGTTTCCTTTGTTGTGCAGAAGCTTTTAATTTTAATTAGATCCCATTTGTTTATATTTGCTTTTATTTCCAGTATTCTGGGAGGCGGATCATTGAGGATCCTGCTGTGATTTATGTCGGAGAGTGTTTTGCCTATGTTCTCCTCTAGGAGTTTTATAGTTTCTGGTCTTACATTTAGATCTTTAATCCATTTTGAGTTTATTTTTGTGTGTGGTGTTAGAAAGTGATCTAGTTTCATTCTTTTACAAGTGGTTGACCAGTTTTCCCAGCACCACTTGTTAAAGAGATTGTCTTTACTCCATTGTATATTCTTGCCTCCTTTGTCAAAGATAAGGTGTCCATATGTGTGTGGATTTATCTCTGGGCTTTCTATTTTGTTCCATTGATCTATATTTCTGTCTTTGTGCCAGTACCACACTGTCTTGATGACTGTGGCTTTGTAGTAGAGCCTGAAGTCAGGTAAGTTGATTCCTCCAGTTCCATTCTTCTTTCTCAAAATTGCTTTGGCTATTCGAGGTTTTTTGTATTTCCATACAAATCTTGAAATTATTTGTTCTAGTTCTGTGAAAAATACCGCTGGTAGCTTGATAGGGATTGCATTGAATCTGTAGATTGCTTTGGGTAATATATTCATTTTCACTATATTGATTCTTCCAATCCATGAACATGGTATATTTCTCCATCTATTAGTGTCCTCTTTGATTTCTTTCATCAGTGTTTTATAGTTTTCTATATATAAGTCTTTAGTTTCTTTAGGTAGATATATTCCTAAGTATTTTATTCTTTTCGTTGCAATGGTGAATGGAATTGTTTCCTTAATTTCGTTTTCTACTTTCTCATTATTAGTGTATAGGAATGCAAGGGATTTCTGTGTGTTGATTTTATATCCTGCAACTTTACTATATTCATTGATTAGCTCTAGTAATTTTCTGGTGGAGTCTTTAGGGTTTTCTATGTAGAGGATCATGTCATCTGCAAACAGTGAGAGTTTTACTTCTTCTTTTCCAATTTGGATTCCTTTTATTTCTTTTTCTGCTCTGATTGCTGTGGCCAAAACTTCCAGAACTATGTTGAATAGTAGCGGTGAAAGTGGACATCCTTGTCTTGTTCCTGACTTTAGGGGAAATGCTTTCAATTTTTCACCATTGAGGATAATGTTTGCTGTGGGTTTGTCATATATAGCTTTTATTATGTTGAGGTATGTTCCTTCTATTCCTGCTTTCTGGAGAGTTTTTATCATAAATGGATGTTGAATTTTATCAAAGGCCTTCTCTGCATCTATTGAGATAATCATATGGCATTTATTTTTCAATTTGTTAATGTGGTGAATTACATTGATTGATTTGCGAATATTGAAGAATCCTTGCATTCCTGGGATAAAGCCTACTTGGTCATGGTGTATGATCTTTTTAATGTGTTGTTGGATTCTGATTGCTAGAATCTTGTTGAGGATTTTTGCATTTATGTTCATCGGTGATATTGGCCTGTAATTTTCTTTTTTTGTGGCATCTTTGTCGGGTTTTGGTATTAGGGTGATGGTGGCCTCATAGAATGATTTTGGAAGTTGACCTTCCTCTTCAATTTTCTGGAAGAGTTTGAGTAGGATAGGTGTTAGCTCTTCTCGAAATTTTTGGTAGAATTCAGCTGTGAAGCTGTCTGGACCTGGGCTTTTGTTTGCTGGAAGATTTCTGATTACAGTTTCAATTTCCATGCTTGTGATGGGTCTGTTAAGATTTTCTATTTCTTCCTGGTTCATTCTAGAAAATATCTTCCTTCAGCTTCAGAAGGAAAGGAAATGAACACTTTGGAGGCTCTTCCAGGCATTAAGTTAGAGATTTCACATACACCATCAGAACAGTGCATCCAGCAACCATAAGGACTAGGTATCACGTCACATAAAGAAGCTGAAGTTCAGGGAGGTTTCATGACTAACCAAAGTCACACAGTTTATTCTTGGCTAAGTTGAGATGTGAATAAAACAGAGCCATGTGTTGTGGACCTATGCTGGGAATATTCAAACATGGTGAGATGCCTTCATTAAAGTTCAAGCAAAAATTTATTTGAAAAATCAAGTAATCAACGTTTTATTGATGACACCACAAAGAATACAGCCTTTATGTCTGTTCCAGTTCCATTAATTAACAACAACAAAAATAAATAAAATTTTAAATAGTAAGTTACAAGCACTGCTGTCTTTAAGCTTCATGAGGGTTTTTTCATTATATATAATTTTGACAGTTTTACTGCATTAGAATTGTCAGGGGAGTGTGTAATTTCCTCTGTTCTGTCTCATCACGACAAAAATTTGAAGGGACAGACGTTAAAGCCCTCGGTGCGTCACAGCTCTCAGATAGATCAGTGTTACGGCTCAGTATTGTTTAGAAAATAAAGGAAGCTACATCCTTGAGGCGTGAGGGCATGCCAAACCAAAAGATGTGAAGAGAAGAGAGACAGAGACAGAGACAGGGAGCCCGGGCCTTTGGCTCCTCTTTTTATGTGTTTTCTCCTCCCCCTGGGCCTGTCCTGTGTAAATTGGGCTAGCCAGGAGTACGGTTTGTTCTACCTGAGGTCCTCACTCCAGCCCTTGCACCTTCCTCTGCCTATTTTCATGGGCTTTTCCCTTCCTTGTCTTTTAGCCGCCACCATTTGGGACTCCTTTTTCCTATTCCAACTACCTAACAGAATAAAGTGCAACATCACTACAAACGAAGCAGGAAGAGACAGAAAGCCTTTACTAGCTTGCCACTACAATTTGAAGTTGAAATTATTTTTAGTGGTGACATGTACAACTAATTATTAGAGAAGAACAGGGAAGTGAATTGATTTTTCAAAGCTAGGTGTCATGACTCTTCTGAGAAAACAGGATTCACAAACTCTGAAATTGTTGCAGGAAAGGGGACCCCTTCCAGAGCCCAAAACTGGGCTCTTGTGTAACACTTGGAAATGAATTGTCCGAGGAGACACATCTGCTGACAAAGCAAGAGACTTTATTGGGAAAGGGCACCCAGGTGGAGAGCAGTAGGATAGGGGAACCCAGGAGAACTGCTCTGCCGCGTGGCTCACAGTCTCAGGTTTTATGGTGATGGGATTAGTTTCTGGGTTGTCTTTGGCTAATCATTCTAATTCAGAGTCTTTCCTGGTGGCACACGCATCGCTCAGCCTAGATGGATGCTAGCGAGAGGGATTCTGGGAAGTGGACGGACACGTGGTGTCTCCTTTTGACCTTTCCCGAGCTCTTCCAGTTGGTGGTGGCTTATCAGTCCCGTATTCCTTACCAGGATCTCCGGTCATAAAACAGCTCATGCAAACGGTTACTAAAGGGCCTGGCCAAGGTGGGCGGTTTCAGTCAGTGTGCTTCCCCTAACAAAATCACTCTATGATATTTAAGATTTTTCTTCCCTGTCACAAAGTAAGCAAAACCAAGACTCTTTAAATAATTATATCTAAAGGCACTAATCAATGGACTGCTTTCTACTCAATATTTAGCCCCGGCGAAATGGCAAGTTCTTTGAAAAACAGCAAAGGCTAGTGTCTTACAATATCCTACAGAAAAATCCCAAGGACAGAGGAGCCTGGGGGGACTAAAATCCATGGATCGCAAAGAGCTGGACATGACAGCAACTGAGGGCGCACACACACACGGAGTTAGAATTGCTGCTTAATACTCTTGTTCGTTCAATATGTAAACGCCAGCATCTAGATTCTTCATTTGAATTGAGTGTAAGATGCAAAAGTAAAGAAACATGCACATCAAGGAAAGAGGTTTTTGCAAATTCACATATCACCTACGTTTTAAGTTGTTTGCCATTATCTGAAATTGTTTAGGGAGTACCAACTTACAATCAGCATACCCATTATCAAGCTAATGAGATTCTGTATAGAGTGCTTTATTTCCCCCTTTTTCCTTTTCTTCCCTTTCCCCTCCTTAAATGTGAAGGAAAATGTTCCGGGCTTCTAAACAAAAATGAGAAATTTTTGGCTTAGACCAGTGTTTAGTGCCAAATTTACAATGGAATTCAGATCCACGTAGTAAGGATTTTATTCATAGCAGCTATCCTAATAGAGGAATCTTTCTCTTTGCTTCTATTCAACTAGCTTAAAATCTCCTGTTTCAAACAGCTATGTTCCTTGATTAAAACAATGCTAAAATTTACAAAAAGAAAAAAGAAATAGGCACTGACAGCCACATGAAGCTTGAAGACGTGATTCTAAGTCTACAATGTTGCTAAGTGAAATCAATAAATCATCCTTTCACTGGAAAGTAAGAAAAAAATGTGCGTCCAGCAGCTATCACGAGATAGCTATATGCAATATCAAACTTCAACTCAGTGAAAAGGGTTGTGAAGATTATTCCTGTGTCTGCAGGGTGTGAAGTGAGAGGAGTATATGATGAGAGCAGATGAGAGGAGATGAAAGTACCACTTCCCATTATCTACATCCTAGATGGGTAATTTGCTCTCCTTTGTATAGAACAATCTAAGCCTTATACAATAATTATCACAGACTGGAAATGAGCAATTCTTTCACTCAAAACTGAATCACAGCAATCACTGACAAGGCCAAGTGTCTGAGAGTAAAAAGAATTAAGTATGTGTGGGAAGCTGAAGGTTTGATATGCAGAAAGGATATTTTTTATCACAAAATTGATAATAATGTTTATCAATGCAGGTTCAAAAAAAGATCACCTAGTCTCATCATATGGAGCAATAGTAAACTTGCTGAAAAATTAATAAACATAAAATTAGAATTTGTCATCCTGCACTTTTTCAGGATGCTCACACAGTCAAATGAAAGCTATTCATTATCTCTTAAAAAAACATAAAAAGGGAATTGAAAAATCTTAAAGACAGAATGTAATGGCTGCTTTAAAAATGAAATACATCTTGGCTGAATTGTTCTGCCATTTTTTCCCAACTTCACACAGACCTCCAGGTTGAATCTCCAGAATTCTTATTAACCAAGACATTATAAACCCCCCAAAGGCTGAGTGATTTGCACCAAAACTGAACTGAAATTCATTTTCCAAACTCTTTTCAAAAAGCATCAATCATACAAAGGTTTGAATATTTGGGGCTGGAGGGAAATGTAAGGCAGAAAGCAGAAAAGTGAAAGAAGCAGGCAAAGACCAGCAAAATAGTTGCTTTTAGAACTTGAAAATAGCAATCACCAGCAACAAGAGTTGTAGAAAAATAAATCCTCAGAGGATAATGTAAGGTTGAAAAATCCAAAGCTGAACTGCCATTCTCTTTCTTCATGCCTGTTTTCAAAATCATGTATTTTTTCATGAGTGCCTTTACTGGGGATCAGAATCAGGATGCTCTCAATAAAAGTAAGTAGATTCCCAAGTTTGGAGACCAAACAAACTCTCTTGCAGGATATCACATGTGTAGCTGATATGTGCTCCAGTTCCAGTTTTTCAAGTAACAAGCGGTGAACCCACCTTTGACCAGACGTGAGTAATGTTTATGTATAGGGCCAGAGAGAAGGCCTAAAGTCACACAATTGTATTATCCTTCCCTGGTACAGAATTATTCAGGGTCTCCTTGGTACCCAGGAGGATAAGGATGCTATTAATAGGAGCTATGTGAGAGAAAGAAGTATAAGGTAAGTCTTGTCTTAGCATCACCGAGCTGACCTGTGCTGATGCCCTTCCAATGCAACTCTTCTTGGTCTGACCTTTCTATCCAGGGGAATTAGGAATGTAGCCTTAGGCCAGTACACTCTCATGTTAGTAATTAGACTATCAGAACTGGATCTTAAAGACCTCTAGTCTAACTCTCTCATCTGATGGATGAGAAATTAAGTGTCAAAGAAGGAGCATCATGGTCCAATATATCAGACAGACTTGTGAATTAGTTCCAACCTGTGTCATCCCATCTCATACTGCATCCTTTTTGCACACACTTGAGCCAGCTTCACGGTGGTGCACCCAGACACTGCTGTCTTCATTTTAGGGCCACTCCCCTACTTCTTGCTTCCCATCCTAAGTCTTCTCTGATGCCACGGCAAGAGAATGTATGCTAATTGACTCTGCAGGCCTATATGCACCACCCAGAAATGGATCTCCCTTGAGCAACAGGAAATGCAGATGAATGAGCAAGTGTTTCCACCTTTCATCCTCTGGGTAGATGGCTCTGAAACTATTTCAGAAAGACCCTCAAAATCATGCATAAGTTGCTTGTGACGCTGGCTGATCAATAACAGTTCCTGTGATGGCATGCCTGCTCCTCTGTTTCACTCCCCTTTTGCTGTCTTCCTCGAAATAAAACTCCCAAACTAATGGTCTCAAACTCTGCTTCCAGAGATCTCAGATTATGATACCAGGTTCCAGACATTTTCTATTTATATAAGAAGAGTAACTGGTTTGGGGATTTTCTGATGGTCCAGCTGTTAGGACTTTGCGCTTTCACTGCTCACCTGTGAACTGAGATCCTACAAGCCAACTGGTGCAACTAAAAAAATTAAAAGTAACTGGTCCTTCTAATCACTGGCTCGGAGCCCCTCAAGGTACATCCATGTCTCTGTTCATACAAGCCTAGGAAATATCTTATACACAAACTGAGCATCAAACGACTAACATTTACATTTTTAGAGTTCTTTTTAGAAAGACCAAATGAAACACTGCAAAAGTCCTTAATCACAGCTAGAATATGAGTAGATTTTTAATTTCTAACAAGTAATGTCAGTCACTGCAGCCTAGTAGGCTGCCGTCCATGCAGTTGCAAAGAGTCAGACGCAACTTAGAAACTGAACAGAGACAAAGTCAATTATACTGTGTCATTTTCTTAACATAGGCTAGTCCTAGGAGTTGATACCCCAAACACTAAAGCTGAAAGATCTCATTGTCTGTTTGATGGCAGTTTTTTTTCCAAGATGAAGGAAGTTTTTCCCAAAATGAGATATATGCTAATTATGCAATGGGAGATAATTTTAGATAGTAATTGGACACTTTTTAATCTGAAAACATATGCATTTGCTTTTAAGCGTATTAATACAGTGTGACTAAGCTATAAAAGCCACTAATTCATGGATATCATTACATAGCGTGAGGTTTAATCAACTTTTTTTAATTTAAAAGGTAAATTAATAGAATTAAAGTTAGTTGAATAATAATGAATATAATAGGAAAACATGGCTAAAATTTTCAAGATAGAAATCATGGTAATATTTTAATAAATACTTAAATTATTTCATGGTTTAATAAGATAGTCTAATAGATATCTAAATAAAAAGGCATTATAAGTGCTTTTTAAAATGTATTTAAAAGTATAATTCATTTTCATTCTGAGAATGTTACCATTTAACTACACCTCACTTAAACATACATACAAAATCCAGAAGCCCTACTCTCTTCTGCTTGTCAATTACTTTGGAACAAATTACCCCAAAACTTAATGAACAAAAGTGAAAGTGAAAGTGTCAGTCACTCATTCTTGTCCCATTCTTTGTAACCCCATGGCCTGTAATCCACAAAGCTCTGTGTCCTTGGGATTCTCCAAGCAAGAATAATAGAGTGGGTAGCCATTTGCTTCTTCAGGGGATCTTCCCCAGTTCAGTTCAGTTCAGTTGCTCAGTTATGTCAAACTCTTTGTGATCCCATGGACTGCAGGAAGCCAGCTCCCGGAGTTTACCAACTCCTGGAGTTGACTAAAACTCATGTTCATTGACTCAGTGATGCCATCCAACCATCTTATTATCTGTTATCCCCTTCTCCTCCCGCTTCAATCTTTCCCAGCATCAAGGTCTTTACAATGAGTCAGCTCTTCACATCAGGTGGCCAAAGTACTGGAGATTTGGCTTCAACATCAGTCCTTCTAATGAATATTCAGGACTGATTCCCTTTAGGATGGACTGGTTGGATCTCCTTGCAGTCCAAGGGACTCTGAAGAGTCTTCTCCAACACCACAGTTCAAAAGCATCAATTCTTTGGCACTCAGCTTTCTTTAAAGTCCAACACTCACATCCAGGCAACTACTGGAAAAATCATAGCTTTGACAAGACAGACCTTTGATGATAGAGCTGGTTTTATAAAATGCAGAGGAACCAGAGATCAAATTGCCAACATCAGCAGGGAGTTGATGCAAAGGAGTTCCAGAAAAACATATATTTCTGCCTTACCATGTCAAAGACTTTGACTGTGTGGATCACAATAAACTGTGGAAAATTCTGAAAGAGATGGGAATACCAGACCACCTGACCTACCTCTTGAGAAATCTGTATACAGGTCAGGAAGCAACAGTTAGAACTGGACCTGGAACAACAGACTGGTTCCAAAAAGGAAAAAGAGTATGTCAAGGCTGTATATTGTCACCCTGCTTATTTAACTTACATGCAGATTATATCATGAGAAATGCTGGGCTGGAGGAAGCACAAGCTGGAATTGCCAGGAGAAATATCAATAACCTCAACTATGCAGATGACACCACCCTTATGGCAGAAAGTGAAGAACTAAAGAGCGTCTTGATGAAAGTGAAAGAGGAGAGTGAAAAAGTTGGCTTTTAAAGCTCAACATTCAGAAAACAAAGATCATGGCATCTGGTCCCATCACTTCATGAAAAATAGATGGAGGAACAGTGGAAACAGTGGCAGACTTTATTTTGGGGGCTCCAAAATCACTGCAGA
This sequence comes from Oreotragus oreotragus, assembly GCA_006410675.1. NCBI lineage: Eukaryota > Metazoa > Chordata > Mammalia > Artiodactyla > Bovidae > Oreotragus > Oreotragus oreotragus. The sequence continues at coordinate 77,185 of SJYX01017552.1, read as the reverse complement.
TGGTGATTGCAGCCATAAAATTAGAAGACACTTACTCCTTGGAAGAAAAGTTATAACCAAACAAGACAGCATATTAAAAAGAAGAAACGTTAGTTTACCAGCAAAGGTCTGTCTAGTCAAAGCTATGGTTTTTCTAGTAGTCATGTATGAATGTGAGAGCTAGACTATAAAGAAAGCTGAGCACCAAGGAGTTGATGCTCTTGAACTGTGGTGTTGGAGAAGACTCTTGAGAGTCCCTTGGACTGCAAGGAGATCCAACCAGTCCATCCTAAAGGAAATCAGTCCTGGGTGTTCATTGGAAAGACTGATGTTGAAGCTGAAACTCCAGTAGTTTGGCCACCTGATGCAAAGAGCTGACTTGTTTGAAAAGACCCTGAAAGAGTCCCTTGGACTGCAAGGAGATCCAACCAGTCCATCCTAAAGGAAATCAGTCCTGGGTGTTCATTGGAAAGACTGATGTTGAAGCTGAAACTCCAATACTTTGGCCACCTGATGTGAAGAACTGACTCATTTGTAAAGACCCTGTTTCTGGGAAAGATTGAAGGCGAGAGGAGAAGGGGACAACAGAGGATGATATGGTTGGACGGCATCATGGACTCAATGGATATGATTTTGAGTAAACTCCAGCAGCTGGTGATGGACAGGGAAGCCTGGCATGCTGCAGTCCATGGGATCACAAAGAGTCGGACACAACAGAGTGACTGAACTGAACTGAACTGAATGTCTCTGCTTGTTATTATGCTTTCTAGGTTGGTCATAGCTTTTCTTCCAAGGAGTAAGCGTCTTTTAATGTCATGGCTGCAGTCACCATCTACAGTGATTTTGGAGCCCCCCAAAATTGTCTGTTACTGTTTCCACTGTTTCCCCATCTATTTGCCATGATGATCTTAGTTTTCTGAATGTTGAGTTTTAAGCCAACTTTTTCTCTCTCCTCTTTCACTTTCATCAAGAGGCTCTTTAATTCTTCTTCACTTTTTGCCATAAGGGTGGTGTCATCTGCATATCTGAGGTTATCGATATTTCTCCCGGCAATCTTGATTCCAGCTTGTGCTTCATCCAATCCAGCATTTCACATGATGTACTCTGCATATAAGTTAAATAAGCAGGATGACAATATACAGCCTTGATGTACTCCTTTTCCTATTTGGAATCAGTCTGTGGTTCTGTGTCCAGTTTTAACTGTTTCTTCTTGACCTGCATACAGATTCCTCAGGAGGCAGCTTAGGTGGTCTGGTATTCCCATCTCTTAAAGAATTTTCCATAGTTTGTAGCGATCCACACAGTCAAGGCTTTGGTATAGTCAATAAAGCAGAAATAGATGTTTTGCTGGAACTCTCTTGTTTTTTTGATGATCTAACGGATATTGGCAATTTGATCTCTGGTTCCTCTGCCTTTTCTAAATCCAGCTTGAACACCTGGAAGTTCATGGTTCATGTACCATTGAAGCCTGGCTTGGAGAATTTTGAGCATTACTTTGCTAGCGTATGAAATGAGTGCAATCGTGCGGTAATTTGAGCATTCTTCCTGGAGGAGGGAATTGCNATTTGATCTCTGGTTCCTCTGCCTTTTCTAAATCCAGCTTGAACACCTGGAAGTTCATGGTTCATGTACCATTGAAGCCTGGCTTGGAGAATTTTGAGCATTACTTTGCTAGCGTATGAAATGAGTGCAATCGTGCGGTAATTTGAGCATTCTTCCTGGAGGAGGGAATTGCAACAAACTCCAGTATTTTTGCCTAGAGAATCCCATGGACAGAGGAGCCTGGCGGGCTACAGCCTATGGGGTCACAAAAAGTTGGACATGACTGAGCGATTAATACATACTTGAGCATTCTCTGGCATTCCTTTCTTTGGGATTAGAATGAAAACTGACCTTTTCCAGTCTGTGGACACTGCTGAGCTTTCCAAATCTGCTGGCATATTGAGTGCAGCACTTTCATAATCATCTTTTAGGATTTGAAATAGCTCAACTAGAATTCCATCACCTCCACTAGATTTGTTTGTAGTAGTGATGCTTCTTAAGGCTCACTTGACCGCATTCCAGGATGTCTGACTCTAGGTGAGTCAACACACCATTGTGAGTATCTAGGTCATGAAGATCTTTTTTGTGCAGTTCTGTGTATTCTTGCCACCTCTTCTTAGTATCTTCTGCTTCTGTTAGGTCCATACCATCTGTCTGTTGTTTTTTATTGTGCCCATCTTTGTGTGAAATGTTCCCTTGGTATCTCTAATTTTCTTGAAGAGATATCTAGTCTTTCCCATTCTTGTTTTCCTCTATTTCTTTGTATTGATCACTGAAGAGAGCTTATTTATCTCGNCCATCTTTGTGTGAAATGTTCCCTTGGTATCTCTAATTTTCTTGAAGAGATATCTAGTCTTTCCCATTCTTGTTTTCCTCTATTTCTTTGTATTGATCACTGAAGAGAGCTTATTTATCTCGCCTTGCTATTCTTTGGAACTCTGCATTCAAATGGATATATCTTTCCTTTTCTGTTTACCTTTCTCTTTTCTTCTTTTCATAGCTATTTGTAAGATCTCCTCGGACAACCATTTTGCCTTTTTGCATTTCTTTTTCTTGGGGATAATCTTGATCCTTGTCTCCTGTACAATGTCACAAACCTTCATCCATAGTTCTTCAGGTACTCTATCAGATCTAATCTCTTTTAATGTCTAATCAGGTACTCTATCAGATCTAATCTCTTTTAATGTCTAATCTCTTAAATCTATTTCTCACTTACACTGTATAATCATAAGGGACTTGTTTTGGGTCATACCTGAATGCTTTAGTGGTTCTCCCTACTTTCTTCAATTTAAGCCTGAATTTGGCAATAAGGAGTTCATGATCTGAGCCACAGTCAGCTCATTACTTCCATCACCAGTCCCATCCACAACTGGGTGTTGTTTTTGCTTTGGCTCCATCTCTTCATTCTTTTTGGAATTATTTCTCCACTGATCTCCAGTAGCATATTGGGCACCTATCAGCCTGGGGAGTTCCTCTCTCAGTGTCCTATCTTTTTGTCTTTTCATACTGTTTTGGGATTCTCAAAGCAAGAATACTGAAATGGTTTACTACTCCCTTCTCCAGTGGATCATGTTTTGTCAGAACTCTCCAGCATGACTCGTCCGTCCTGGGTGGCCCTACACAGCATGGCTCATAGTTTCACTGAGTTAGACAAAGCTGTGGTCCATGTGATCAGATTGATTAGTTTTCTGTGATGGTGGTTTTCAGTCTGTCTGCCTTCTGATGGAGAAGAATACGTGGCTTATAGAAACTTCCTGATGGGAGAGACTGAGGGGGCAAGTGGGTCTTGTTATGATGGGCAGGGCCATCTTGGTAAATCTTTAATCCAATTTTCTTCCATCTTTTTTCTTCCATCTATTTTTTTTTTCCCCAACTAGGTATCAAACCCAAGACTCTTGCATCTCAGGCAGATTCTTTATCATCTGAGTCACATGGAAAGTCCTAATGGACAAAGCAACCATTATGTCCAAGGATTCTGCAGCTCAGGAATTTGGGCAAAGCTGCTTTGTCTCTGCTGCAGGCTGCATAAGGAATGGGAGACACTGGAGGTGGGGGATTGTGAGCTGATGTTATCTGAACTATCATTTGTTCATGTGTCTGTTGATCGATACTTGCTGTCAGCTGAGAAACCTATGCATGACCTCATGTGGCCAGGACTTCAACAAAGAGACTGGTTTCAAGAGTGAGAATCCTCAAAGAGAACGCTAGGCAGAAGCTTTATTATTTTTTTGTTTTTGTTTTTTCTGTCTTAGGCTCCAAAGTTACACAACATCCGTTTGGCCACACTGTCTCAAACCATGACAAAGGCCCATGTTTGAGGGAAGGTGAAGCAGATTCCACTTCGAGGAGCGGCAAAATTCTAGATAAGAGTGTGGGACTGAAAAGGTCATCTTGGCATGAAACTATTATGAAATTACCTTATTCCGTGAGTTGCCAGGATGCCAAAACCGAGCTGGAAATCTCTGACATGGACCTTAGGGTATCCCACAAGAAAATCTGAATTTCATGTTCTATATTATTAGCAATGTCCAAAGCAGACAGACAGCTCATTATTCCCTGTGAATCCCCTGTGAAGGGGACTTTTACAAGAATTGGTACCAATGTGATGACCTCCACAGCTCCCTCTAACTCTCCAATTAGACAAGTCTTTGACTCAGGGTACTGGCTCAGAGGGTAAAGAATCAACCTGCCAATGCAGGAGACTCGGGTTCGATCCCTGAGTCTTGAAGATTCCCAGGAGAAGGGAATGGCAACCCACTCCGGTATTCTTGCCTGGGAAATCCCATGGACAGAGGAGCCTGGTGGGCTATAGTCCATGGGGATCACAGAGAAGTCGGCCATGACTGAGCTACTAAACAACTGCAACAACAAACCAGCATTTACCTGCAGGTCTATGCCCCAAAGCAATGCATCTGGCTAAAGACAATTCTCAGTACTTTCAAGTAGCTTCAGCCACTCAACAGTAATCTGTTCTCTGGTCTTATTTCTCACTAAACACTATGAAACTGCAAAGTCTATGGACAACATGTGTGTTCTACAACAGGTGAAATAGTGAGACCCATAGGAGTCCTAAGAGTTACTGAAAACAATGAGAACTCTACCAGTCTCTCCCAGCCCCTTTCAAGACTATGCAGTCTTATATTTTAAATGGAACTGGTTTGCAATTTGTTGTGGTTTGGAACTCATAAAGGTGCCATTAAAGTTGGAGGAATATCCAATACCAGTAGTAATGCTGAAAAGAGTGGATCATTCCTAGTTGCTAGACTGCCTTCCGCTTTCTGCCTCACCTTTAGAGTCTAAGAGTTGGCTTTCATTGGATGCCTCTTTATTTAGGGTAAGTGTGAAACTGAATACAAACATCTTTTGTATTTTAAGATGACACGTCTCTCCCTGCCTGCAGCTTAGTCACAGGCCAGGAAGGTCACAGTTCATGGTAAAGGCCCAGTCTCCTTACAGGAATCCTAGACCAATGCCCAGCCCTTGCTTTTCTGACCACGGTTATCTTTGATATTGAGCTTTGAGGTGACCCTAAAGACAGAAACTGCTTTTGCTAAGTTGCAAAAGAACTAACAGTTGACAAAATGATCCTACAGGAAAAAAATCAACTGGGCCTGATACCCGATTTCATCTTTCTCTTCGTCTCTTAGCTTCAGTTTCTTTTTCCTCACCTGATACCAACACAGCCGCTTTGTGCGCATGCTCGGTCGCTTCAGTCATGTCCAGTGCTTTGCAACCCTATGGACGGGAGTTCACTGGGTTATTCTGTCTATGGGATTCTCCAGGCAAAAATACTAGAGTGGGTTGCCATGCCCTCCTCCAGGGGATCTACCCGATCCAGGGATCAAACCTGCATCTCCTGCTTGGCGGGTGGATTCTTTACCACTGAGCCTCCAGGGAAGCCCAGCATAGCCACTAACTTCCCTTTATTGGTCCAGAAATCTACTATAAGCTCCACAGCAGATTTTGGTCCTGAAGCTTTCAGATTTAGATATTCTTCTAAGAGAGGTACAAAATACCTAGGTTGTGACCAGAAAAAAAAAAAGAAAAGAAAATGTGCATAAAGAAAAATAAATGAATAAAAACTAGGAAGAGTTGAAGGGAGTGATTAATATGCAATATGAGAAATGAAATTATGTGTTATATGTCGTGCAAGTGTAACTATAGTCCTGATTCAGTGTCATCTCAGAATCTGGAGCTATGAATCAGAAGATGGGCAAGATAATAGAAATAAATAAGAATCTAAAATGAAGGAGATAAAATGAAGAAAATGTGTGCACATGTTCGAAATAATCAACTTCTGAAAAGACAGCTTCTAAACAGATTTTTTTCAGACTAAATTATCTGCATCTCAGTGCCCAGGCAAATGATAATTATCATTAGAGAACCTGCAGTCCAACTAATGGAAACATGTCAAGGGTAATGTAATCTTTGCAGAGGGGTGGAGGCCTGCAGGCATTCGATCAGCCAAGCAGATGTTCTTATTGCTCGCTGGGTAAATGCATCTTTTTCAGACATAATGAACATGTCATTCAGATAATCCAATCCTCCAACTAGACTCTTCAAGTAGAATTCTGATATTAATTTGGTTTCCCAATTGACCTAGCTTCCTAGAAATGCGATGCACTAAGTATCCCTGTTAGCACAGATGGTAAAGAATCTGTCTGCAGTGTAGAAGACCTGGGTTCGATCCCTGGGTTGGGAAGATCCCCTGAAGAAGGAAATGCAACCCACTCCAGTATTCTTGCCTGGAGAATCCCATGGACAGACCATGGAGTCACAAAGAGTCAGACACAAGTGACTAACACACAAGTATCTAGCACCAATAGGCTAATCTGATTTCAATAGGCTAATCTGATTTCAATGTAAATTAAATATTTACTCTTGTTTATACATCAGTCTCTTTCAAATTTGGCTAATGTGACTCAGTCCTCCAGGGCCTGCCAACCTGGGGTAAACTAACAAAACCAAAAGGCTCAACAGGCAAAGCTGAGGGGCAGGCTCTCATCCTCTGCAGCTCTAATCAAAGTGCAGACTCCATGTTATTTCCCTGGTGGTCTAGTGGTTAAGACTTTGCCTTCCAATGTAGGGGGTGCAGGTTCGAACCCTCATCAGGGGACTAAGATCCCACATGCCTTGTGGACAAAAAAGCAAAACATAAAACTAAGCAATATTGTAACAAATTCAATAAAGATTAAAAAAAAAAAAGTGCAGACTCCAGTCCCAAGCTGGATAGCTGTTCTGCTTCCCTCAATGACTGAATCATTTTACCAGCAGCATATAGAGGTACACATTTCATTAACAGGTCATTTCTATTGTTACCTAATGAAGTCCTGCTTCCTCAAGTACTTTTAGCCACAGAATTCTCAAGTTGACTGTTCTGAGTGTAGCAGAGGTTGGACAGACTAAATGACCTCTATGCAAAGTGGCTTCCGGTTTTCTAATCGTTCACTGCTGCATACCTAAATATCACACCAAGTTAACTGAAATTATTTCTTGTATCTCCCATTGCATTTCTATTCTTTCATATTTTAAGTATCTCCCTCTTTGGTTACTAACATCACCTATCGGGGGCCAACCAAAACATACTCTAGTAGTTATTCTACAATCTTCCATCTACATACACACTTAAACACTGAAACCAATTGACCCAAAAAGTTTTATGTCACAGTGAGCTGCTTGGAAAATATATATATATATATATATACATACTGCAATTTAAGATTCATTTAAGCTAAGACACAATTTAATAATTCGTTAGAACAATGATTGTCCATTGCAAATCTGTTCTACAAATGGATCTTCGTTTATCTTGCCCATCTATTAATTGCTCACCCTTCTTAAGGCAGCACATTCAAGGTGCACGTCAAAAGTTCCACAGGCTTTTTCCCCCGACTTTCCCACTGACTCATCACCCGACCAGAGGCTGCTCACTGAAACTCCCTGGGCCGGTTTCATGATCATGTGTAAAACAAGGTTAATGAGATCTACCTCCCCAGGGCTCTGCAAGAACCAAGTTATGGTTTGCAAAAAGCTTTGTGATTCATACATAAAAGGCTGTACAAGAAAGTAAACTGTCATTGAGCCTTACAAACAGTTTTCATCCCAATTATCTTAAAGTCAGGAGAGAAGGCTAACCTAAGCTTCCAAAAGATAATTCAATTAACATGAAGTTCTGAGAATTTTCAAAGCTCAGGTGGGCAGTTGCTAACTCAGGTTTTTTGGCTGTTTTTTTTTTTTTTTTTTTTTTCCTAAGAATCAGAAGTGTCATTTACAGATAAGTGCAGGGAGGAGCAAAAAAAAAAGGAAATTCTTGGCTCTGGAATCTGGTAATAAGGGAGTCTGCCACTTTCAAATTACCTGCTGGAATCCGGCTCAAGACAATTATAGATGAAAAATCTTCCTGGTCTTCAGTCACCTACCCAAAATTGATGTTGGTTTCACACTTCCTAAAGTTAGAACAATGATTTTCATGACTTAGAGGTAAGTAAATTAAAAGTTAATCCTATTAGACTTGTTGTTATACTCTGTGTGTGTGTGTGTGTGTGTGTGTGTGTGTTGCTCAGTCATATCTGACTCTTTGCAACCACATGGACTGTAGCCCTCTAGGCTTTTCTGTCCATGGAATTCTCCAGGCAAGAATACTGGAGTGGGTTACCATGCTCTTCTCCAGGGTATCTTCCCAACCCAGGGATCAAATTGCAAATTGTCTCCCAAATTGCAGGTAAGTTCTTTACTATCTGAGCCACCAGGGAGGATACTAGAGGATAGTAAAACTGAAAAACTAAATTCTAAATTGTATAGAGCAATGGTGAGATAATTATACTGTACTTTAAATTTCCTACAAACATCTTAGGAGGAGGCTCTGGGGAAAGACATTATTCATAGCTTGTAGAGTTACAGTGTTTGACATCAACTAATAATTCCATTTAGCTGCACTATACTTATTTTCACCTTTAAATTATAACCACACTGGGAAGGAGTAAATTTTTTCCTGTTATCATTTAGTGGATTTCCATATTAAAAAGGCTCCTGGGCACTCTTGGCACTGAAAATATCATAATAATAATTAAAATGATTAACATTCACCCTCTTCCAATTAAGACGGTGCCTTAACTACACTGACCCAGTGATGAATGTCAATGTCTTCGCTATAAAAGACAGACTGCAACAAAGTTAGCAACAAGTAACAAGTGATAACATATTTTTTCAACAATCACTAAAATAAGATGTTCTTGGCCACTAAAATTATTTTTTTTAACTTTTAAATCAAGGAAAGGCATCCAGTAGGTTCAAGAAGATCAGGAAACTTCTCCTGGAAAAATGCTAAAATTCCAGTTTCTCAAAAGTCTTGCCAGATTTCCATTATAGGAAACCTCATTGTCCAGGTAATTTTCGTAATTTAGATTAAGCCAGCAAAAAACATGTATTATCTCAGTTTTTGTGAAGATCACATCTAAAACTAGACTCTATTATGTAACTAGCTGTGTGACCTTGAGCATTAACCTCCCTCAGTCTCTTTCCTCGTCTGTAAATGGAAATGATTAACAGAACCATCTGGGCTTCCCCTGTGGCTCAGCTGGTAAAGAACCCACCTGCAGTACGGGAGACCTGGGTTCGATCCCTGGGTTGAGAAGACCCCCTAGAGGAGGGAAAGGCTACCCACTCCAGTATTCTGGCCTGGAGAATTCCATGGACTGTATAGTCTATGGGGTTGCAAAGAGTCGGACACGACTGACCGACTTTCACTTCACTTCTTCCCTTCACTTCAATAGGGCCTGGTGAGGAGACATTTACATGGTCACTAAATAATTGTTTTTCACNCAGTATTCTGGCCTGGAGAATTCCATGGACTGTATAGTCTATGGGGTTGCAAAGAGTCGGACACGACTGACCGACTTTCACTTCACTTCTTCCCTTCACTTCAATAGGGCCTGGTGAGGAGACATTTACATGGTCACTAAATAATTGTTTTTCACTCCCCTTTCTCTTTTATTTAAATTAAATCAAGCCTCTGTAGGGGTCTAATTTTCCCTAAATAAAACTTTCAAGCTTTTTAAAATTATAGTAGATTCTTAATCACATGTAACTTATATATACTTACACGTATATAGCATGCAATTAATGAAATATAGTGCCCAAATGACTTAGAATACTTAATAGCTACAGTTCCACACTTTTAGCTCATGAATGGAACTCAAGTTTCCAACATAAATCCTCAAATTCCATACCAGCTATAATTAAAGTGCATTAGATCTATTGATGAGCTTCATAGCTATGAGGACCATAGAACAAGAACAAGAATATCTGTCTCACTGGGTTGTTGCTATCACCATGATGACAGGGGTAAAGATAGTCCTTCTAAACTTTATAACCTAAAGTTCTAAAAGAGGATTCCTTAAGTGGTAAAAATTAATACTTCCCTTGGGGGTTTGCAAACTTGTCCACAGTCATTCTTTTGACAATAGAGAATAAACAAATGTCCCTAGGAAATATTGGTAGAAACCATTAGGGAAAAATCTAAAGCAACTGATAGCCAACACAAAATTTTTTTGAAGATTCAGGTTTGGTCTTACTAGAGTGGCAGAACCATTATTATTCTAACAGCCAGGAGCCGATTCTTATCGAAGAAACTTCCTGTTGGGGAGCTGCTTTGGTAAGCTCTTGGGATTGGAAGATGACACCTTCAGCACACCCTTGTCAGCAGAAGCCAAGGAAACAGACAGCTAAACTCCTCTGCCACATGCATAAGAGGACTTGCTGGGGAGTGGAAGCGGTACATGGAAAGAAAAAGGAGAAGAAAACCACAGAGAACCCAGGGAGGGGAGAAAGAAATTAGCCAACCCAGTATGGCAAGGCTGAGGCATCTCACTGAACAAGAACACAGAACTTCCTCCAAAGACGGCGATGTGAAGGAAACTTCAGGGAGTATCTGTTTTCCAATTTGCACTTGTCCAGATTGTTTACTTATAAAGTCCTCTGCTCACTTCCTCCCCCTTTATGCATCAGGACTTCATACCTGTGTGTGATGCATGGGGTGTGTGTGTGTGTGTTGGTAAAGACCTGATTTTCACATATGGTCAACTCAATGTTGACAAAATTAGCCCATATTGGATACTTCCGAAAACAATTCCTGGAAATGGGGTCCCAGAGTCAGGTGTGACCTGAGAATATAGGCCTTAGAATACATCAAGATCTTGTTGTAAATATCTCTGGACTTTCACAAGGTCAGAATGAACTGCTCATAACTTGGTATCAAGCAGCTTTTGAATTTCTAATATTTTGATTACTGAAGAAGCTTGTTCATTTATTGATAATGTTCATTAATTTGTGGTGAATTGTCTGCCTGCATCTCTGCCTAATTTTGCAGGCACTTTTTAAAAAAGTTATAACAGCTCTTCACATATTAAGCATATGAGCTCTGTGACAGAGCCTTGCAATTTTTTCCCCCTCTTTGGCTCTTGTATTTCACTAGGACCACTGTATTATTGATAAATATTTATGAACTATTTTTATAGTTTTTAGCTTTGTTCTTATGTTTAAACAGAACTTCCACACTCCAAAGAGTTTATCCATATTTTTCACTAGTTTTGTAATAAACTTTTATTTTTAACTCTAGAATTTTTCTGGAATTTAACTTGTCATACCGAGGATGAGATGGCTGGATGGCATCACGGACTCAATGGACGTGAGTCTGAGTGAACTCCGGGAGATGGTGATGGACAGGGAGGCCTGGCGTACTGCGATTCATGGGGTCGCAAAGAGTCAGACACGACTGAGCAACTGAACTGAACTGATGTAGAATGTTGAGACTTTGTTTATAAATGAGGTTAGGTTTTCAGCTCTCTGTTTTGTGTCTTCATAATCACATTTGGGTAATGCTAGTTTGTAAAGTAATGTCGGCCCTTTGCGTACTGTCTCACAGTTTATGGATCACAACACTCATCTTCATTCTTAACCTGTCCTTAACAGAGTAGGAGAGCTGACAGCTCAGTGTTCTGGGCCAAAGCATTTTCAGAAAATAATATTTGACAAACATTTTCAACATTTAGCTCAATTATTTGTTCATAGCTCAGATTCTTTTCTTCTTGGACTCTTTTTCATGATTTATATTCCTTCATATTCAGTCATTTTGGGAGATTTTAAAATCATTTAGGGTAGAGTTATAAGCAATATTTGCTTATAATTTTATTTTATTTTATTTTTTTACTGGAGTTTCAGCTTTATTTTCCTTTTTTTATTTTGGGTTAATCTTTTTTTTTTGTATTTATGTATTGTTGTAAAC
>SJYX01017552.1:37443-60057 GCA_006410675.1 Oreotragus oreotragus | reverse complement strand
TACAGTATACTAACACATATATATGGAATTTAGAAAGACGGTAATGAGGACCCGGTATGCAAGACAGCAAAAGAGACACAGATGTGTAGAGCAGAATTTTGGACTCTGAGGGAGAGGGAGAGGGTGGGATGATTTTGGAGAATAACATTGAAATATGTATACTATCATGTAAGAAATGAATCACCAGTCTATGTTCGATGCAGGATGCAGGATGCTGGATGCTTGGGGCTGGTGTATGGGGATGATCTGGAGGTATGATGGAGGGTGGGAGGTGGGAGGGGGGTTCATGTTTGGGAGTTCGTGTATACCCGTGGCAGATTCATGTTAATGTATGCCAAAACCAATAGAGTACTATAAAGTACAATAAAAAATAAATAAATAAATAAATAATGAGCCAGAAATTCCGAAGTTTCCCAGGTGGCTCAGCCTTGAGGAAAGAAAAACAGTGAGAGAGAGGTAAAGTGAGCACCCTTAGGAATCACGGTCTTGGTGAGTCTCCAACCTTCCATCTGTCATTTGTGTGAACTGTCTCATGCAGTCTGCTTTTAGTTCAGCTTTCAGGTGAGTCGCCTCAAAACTTCAAGTTGCAAAATGGTCCAGCTGCAGCAAGGAGCAGTGATGCTTCCCAGAATCTTGTGAAATAACATGATTTGTGAGCAGAATTACCCAGACAATATTTCTCAGGGTTTATTTTTCACTCTTCCTTTTTCCCTGATAACATTAACTCAGACGAGTGCGTGAAGCTTTGCAGTGCTAACCTAGAAAAAATGAGAAAGGCAGTATTATTTTAAAATAAGAACCCGCTTACAGAAATATGGTTGCACTGGGTTCCTTATTACACTGTGAAAGCATCAGGATGAAGTCAGAAATCTCAAAATGTATGTGGTTTGAGCACCCCCCTATAATTCACTGAATAAGATGAAATTATTTTTTAACAACTAGAAAAACATGATATGCACATTTCAAATGCTTCCTAGGGTGACAAATAATTCCTGGTGGTTTTCTCTTCCCATTAAGTGAGGACATATCTGACCAATTGATGAAGAATAGAGTGTGTGGAAGATGGAGGAACAACCACTCTCAGCTTCTACCTGCCCCTGGGCTGATGAAGGCTGTATCAGAATGGAGGGACCTACTGTCACCCAGCTACAGATGGTGATGAATCCCTCATCACCTGATTTTACACCCATTGTCCCCCAAATGCTGGATTCAGCTGCGATTGAGAAGAGGGCAAGACAAACTCCTCTGCCTTATAGTCCTGTATTTCCAAGTAATCAAATTTAAAAATGTGTCAAAGATTCCTAGTCACCAGTTCTGACCATCAAATGAGCAAAATGAATGGGAATTGCTTCGTTGACAATTTAGCCAAAAATAAGATGCTAAACACTACCACTTTCTATGTATTATCTATAATAAGGGTACATAACAAACCCAAACCAGTAATAAATAAGGCTTTATTCTGCATAGGAGTCTATCTTGTTGGTTTAGGTCGGGTTCAGCCACGCAGTTCGGGCCTCAGCTGGGCATACTCTCAAATTTGGGAGAAGCTGCTTCTTGGCCGATCTCATATGGCCTCAGCTGAGATGTCTAGAACAATTCAGCTCCACTCTAAATGTCTCATTCTACAGCAAGTCAGCAAGGCATCTTTTCAGGGCAATCACAGAGGAGCAAGAGAACAAGCAAAAGTATATACACACTTGACCTCGGCTTTGATGACATCACATTTGTTAAAATGCCATTTTCAAGGCAAGTCACATGCTGCACCCAGAGCCGAGGGGTCGAATAGAACAAACACCCAACCCATAGCAATGCAAAGGGAGTGGGTACAGAGAGGGATGTGGAATGGAGAATAACAATGAACGCAATCAAGTTACTAGACTCCTCTAGCCAGTTTGTCTACTGTTTGAGTCAATGGGGTCCTGAGTCAACTGGTGACTTTATAACATGCCTAACCCTTCATTTAGGGTCCTTAAATCCAGAACTACTCACTCAAATAAGAGTATCTACTCAACTAACCTCAAAACAGTTGAAATTGAGTCACTGAATAATTGTGGTTATTATAATCACATTAATTGTGATCATAAATAGATGAAATTTAATTACTAATGTGTAAACAAAATTGGCTCACATCCAGGTAACACATGAAACTATGGTAAGTCCATCTTTGTTCTAATGTTCAACGCAATGCAATATTTTTCACAATGCTGTTGCAACAGTACATCCTGGAGAATGGTTAAAATCATGACTGTGCCTTAAGGTATACACATACAAGCCAGATATAAGCAAAGAAATGAGATTCTATAAAATGACAATATAAAATCAATCTTTAGAAGCACAGTAGCTTCCCAGGTGATCAGTGGTAAAGAATCTGCCTGCCAATGCAGGAGCTTCAGGAGACTTGGGTTCAATTCCTGGGTCAGGAAGATCTCCTGGAGGAGAAAATGGCAACTCATTCCAGTATTCTTGCCTGGAGAATCCCATGGACAGAGGAGCCTGGGAGGCTACAGTCCATGAAATCGCAAAGAGTCAGACATGACTAAGTGACTGAGCAAGCAAGAAGTGTAGTACAAAAGCCATCAATGTTCCCTAAAGGTGTCAAAAATATATTGGAAATCAAAGATACATTTCTTCAAAATAGTCATTAGAGATGTATCACCCATTCATTTAATGTAAGTGTGTTAAAAATCCTCATGATTATATCTGCACCGAGTACTTTTGCAGGAAACTCTGTCCCTGCCTTCAAGATAATTGATGTTTGAAACAGAACACTTAGCTATCGGTGCTTAATTGTCACAGAGATTCATTTGAAATCAAACTTTGTCTCTGAAAAATTGAGTATGAATTAAATGTTAAGCAAATTTTTGAGTTATAATTTAGAGTGTATTTCCCACTTCCATGTGTTGAAATGAGAACCACAAATTGCTTGAGAGGGTTTCAGTGTTTTTTTGCAGAAAATAATGGAAGTCAAATTTTTAATATTAATATTCTTACAAAAAATTCAGTAGTAACCTTTCTCAGTCATTGGCATAATTCTTTTTTGTTGTTTATTTGTTTCCATTGTCTTTTCCTCTCTTTTTAAATTTTTTAATTGAAGGATAATTGCTTTACAGAATTTTGCGGTTTTCTGTCATACATCAACAAGAATCAGCCATAGGTACACCCATTTCCCCTCCCTCCCAGACCTCCCTCCCATCTCCCTCCCCACCTACCCATGCTAAAATCCTGTCACAGAGCCCCTGTTTGAGTTCCCTGAGTCATACAGCAAATTCCCATTGGCTATCTATTTCGCATATGGTATTGTCAGTTTCTGTTACTCTCTCCATACATCTCCCCTTCTCACTCCTCTCCTCCCACCTTGTCCATAGGGCTGTTCTCTATGTCTGTTTCTCCGTTGCTGCCCTGAAAATAAGTTCATCAGTGCCATCTCTTCAGATTCTATATATATATGTGTTCAGTTCAGTTCAGTTCAGTCGCTCAGTCGTGTCTGACTCTTTGCGACCCCATGAATTGCAGCACCCCAGGTTTCCCTGTCCATCACCAACTCCCAGAGTTCACTTAGACTCGCTTCCATCGAGTCCGTGATGCCATCCAACCATCTCATCCTCTGTCGTCCCCTTTTCCTCCTGCCCCCAATCCCTCCCAACATCAGATTATTTTCCAATGAGTCAACTCTTCTCATGAAGTAGCCAAAGTACTGGAGTTTCAGCTTTAGCATCATTCCTTCCAAAGAAATCCCAGGGTTGATCTGCTTCAAAATGGACTGGTTGGATCTCCTTGCAGTCCAAGAGACTCTCAAGAGTCTTCTCCAACACCACAGTTCAAAAGCATCAATTCTTATAGAGTATTTATATTTCCCTTTCTGACCTACTTCATTCTGTATAATGGGCTCTAGTTTCATCCACTTCATTAGAACAGATTCAGATGTGTTCCTTTTTATGGCTGAGTAATATTCCATCGTGTATATGTACCACAGCGTATTTATCCATTCATCTGTTGAGGGACATCTAGGTTGTTCCCATGTTCTAGCTATTGTAAACAGTGCTGCAGTGAACACTGGGATACATGTGTCTTTTTCAGGTTTTCAGTTCCTCAGGGTATATGCCTAGGAGTGGGATTGCTGGGCACATGGTGGTTTTATTCCTACCTTTTTAAGGAATCTCCATACTGTCTTCCATAGTGGCTATATCAGTTTGCATTCCCACCAACAATGTAAGAGTGTTCCCTTTTCTCCACACTCTCTCCAGCATTTATTGTTTGCAGACTTTTTGATGATGGCCATTCTGACTGGTGTGAGGTAGTATCTCATTGTAGGTTTGATTTGCATTTCTCTGATAATGAGTGATATTGAGCACCTTTTCACGTGCTTGTTAGAATCATTGGCATGATTCTTAATTTAATCATCTGGTCTGGTCAGATGAAATTCTGGCTGGTGGGGCCATGCATGCATGCGTGCTCAGTCACTCAGCCATGTCCCACTCTTTGCAACCTCATGGACTGTAGCCTGCCAGGCTCCTCTGTCCATTCACCCTCCAGGCAAGAATACTGAAGTGAGTTGCCATTTCCTACTCCAGAGGCTCTTCCCAATCCAGGGATCGAAACTGTGTCTTCTGTGTCTCCTTCATTGGCAGGCAGATTCTTCACCACTGAGCCACCTGGGAAGGCTGGTAGGTTCATAGAGATAGCTAAATGAAAACTGATTGGATTTTGCATCTCTCTTTGTATTTCTTGCCTCTGTGATCCAGAAAGTAAAGTCATGGTAATGAGAGTTGCTTCCAACCAAAAAGACTTTGAATAAAACAGTCTATCAAGGCTACAGAATTATACTCCATTCCTGACCCAAGCCTTTCCTGGCAAGTTATCTGTGAAGTTTTCCTTCTCTTTCTTAATCCACTTTGTCTTTATCTCCAAGCCAGAATAGAACTCTTTTTGAATGAAACTGCTGCACTTCCAATTCTAACTCTCCTTTTATTTTATTTTTTGAGACTTAACTATGGAAGCAAATCACATAATGTGGTCTGATAAGAGTCCTAACAGCAGTAGGCACCCTTCACCCAGTTTCTCTTGTTATCGGCGCACAGATTGTTTTAGACATTCAATTCTGCTGAGGCGCTTTCAGGGGCCATAGGATACAACAAAGTCTCCTCATCCACAGAGGGTCGTATGAAACACTAGGGATGTAAAGTCTTTTCAGCAGTCCTCAAAGGAAAAATGGAAAGTTTCTTTCTTTTGTACTGCTGACATATCTCCTGCCTTTCCTCGATTTCCAGTCTCAGCTGTCATATGGAATGAACAAAATCTCAAAAGTAGCTTTTTGTAAGAAAAAGTCCATTGCTTCCAAAATCTAATGTTAGTGCAATTTGAATAAGCATTCAAATAAAGATAAGGAATCATCACCATTAGAATTTTATGGAAACGTATCAGGAAACAAAAAAGGCAGATTTGTGGCTTCCTGCTCTTAAACAAAAACAAAAAAAAAAGGGGGGGGGGGGGCTTAACTAATAGCTAAAATGTACCAGACTAATGAAAACAACAAATCTTAGTTTCTGTCCTTTGCTTCCACTGCCAAACACCAGTGGAATTGATTTTTGTCAACTGTTGTTTCTACATCCTGCCAAGCCTTCCCTACATTAACCTAAGTAACGTTGATAAAATTGTTCCTTTGAAGATCAACATGACTGCTTTACATTTTTTCCTTACTTTATTATAAAGTACAGCACACAAACAGAAAAATGCATCAAAGAAAATGTCAAGAATGTATCACAAAGAACACAGTTGTAGCTTCCCTGATGGCTCAGACAGTAAAGAATCTACCTGCAATGCAGGAGACCCAGGTTCAATCCGCCAATCAGGAAGATCCCCTGGAGAAGGGAATGGCAAGCCACTCCAGTATTCTTGCCAGGAGAATTCCTTGGACAGAGGAGCCTGATGGGCTATAGTCCATGGGGTCCCAAAGAATTGGATAGGACTGGGTGGCTAACACTTTGCCTTTTCACCACCTTCCAGGGCAGGAAACTGAATATTGTCAGCATTCCAGGAGCATTCCCACCTGTTCCTTCTCAATAACAAGTTCTCCCCTCTCCCTAGATATGCTCTTTATCCTCATGCCTAACACTGGAGTTTAGTGTTCCCTGTGTTTCACATTTTTGTGTATGGAATTATGTTTCCATCTTGTTACTAAATTATGTCTAACTTACATCACTCAGCATTCTGGTGGTGAGATTTACCCATCCATTGCATGCAAGGATAGTTCATTTATTTTTTGTTGTACAAGTCTTTGCACTGTATGACCAGCTATTCCACAATTTTATTTACCTATATGGCACAAGGGCTTCCCTGGTGGCTCAGAGGTTAAAGCGTCTGCCTCCAATGCGAGTAGACCCGGCTTCGATCCCTGAGTCGGGAAGATCCCCTAGAGAAAGAAATGGTAACCCACTCCAGTATTCTTGCCTGGAGAATCCCATGGATGGAGAAGCCTGGTAGGCTACAGTCCACGGGGTCGCAAAGAGTCGGACACGACTGAGCGACTTCACCTACATATGGCACAAAGTGAAGAAGAACTAAAGAGCCTCTTGATGAAAGTGAAAGAGGAGAGCGAAAAAGTTGGCTTAAAGCTCAATATTCAGAAAACGAAGATCATGGCAACTGGTCCCATTACTTCATGGCAAATAGATGGGGAAACAGTAGAAACAGTGGCAGATTTTATTTGAGGGGGCTCCAAAATCACTGCAGATGGTGATTGCAGCCATGAAATTAAAAGACGCTTACTCCTTGGAAGAAAAGTTATGACCAACCTAGACTGCATATTAAAAAGCAGAAACATTACTTTGCCAACAAAAGCCCATCTAGTCTAGGCTATGGTTTTTCCAGTGGTCATGTATGGATGTGAGAGTTGGACTATAAAGAAAGCTGAGCCCCATGATGCTTTTGAACTTTAGTGTTGGAGAAGACTCTTGAGAGTCCCTTGGACTGCAAGGAGATCCAACCAGTCCATCCTAAAGGAGATCAGTCCTGGGTGTTCATTGGAAGGACTGATGTTGAAGTTGAAACTCCAGTACTTTGGCCACATGATGCGAAGAGCTGACTCATTTGAAAGGACCCTGATGCTGGGAAAGATTGAGAGCAGGAGGAGAAGGAGACGACAGAGGATGAGATGACTGGATGGCATCACCAACTCGGTGAACATGGGTTTAGGTGGACTCTGGGAGTTGGTGCTGGACAGGGAGGCCTGGCGTGCTGTAGTTCATGGGGTCACGAAGAGTCAGACAGAACTGAGCAACAGAACTGAACTGAACTGAAATATTTATATGCATTTAGGTTGTTTTCAATTTTAACAGTAATAGATATTATTGCTGTGAACATTTCTTTTTCTTTTCTTTTATAACTTATTATAAGATATTGAGAAGGGTTCCCTGTGCTACACAGTAGGACTGTGTTATTTATCTATTGTATATATGTTGTTTTTGTACAGTCACTAAAGAGTATCTGACTCTTTGCAACCCTACAGACTGAAGCTTGCCAGGTTTCTTTTATCTTCTGGGGCTTGCTCAAACTCATGTCCACTGAGTTGGTGATGCCATCCAACCATCTCATCTCTTCTCCTCCTGCTCTCAATCTTTCCTAGCATCAGCATCTTTCTTTTCCAATGAGTGTGTTCTTTGCATCAGGTGGCCAAAGTATTGGAATTTCAGCATCAGTTTTTCCAATGAATATTCAGGGTTAATCTCCTTTAGGATTGACTGGATTGATCTCCTTACTGTCCAAGGGACTCTCAAGAGTCTTCTCCAGCACCACAGTTCAAAAGCACCGATTCTTCAGCACTCAGCCTTCTTTATGGTCCAACTCTCACATCCATACATGATTACTGGAAAAATCATAGCTTTGATGATATGGACCTTTGTCACCAAAGTGATCTCCCTGCTTTTTAATATGCTGTATAGGTTTATCATAGCTTTCCTTCCAAGGAGCAAGTATCTTTTAATTTCATGGCAGCAGTCGCCAGCCACAGTGATTTTGTGTATGCTAATCCCAAACTCTCATTGATCCCTCCTTCTCCTTTACCCTTTCAGTTCAATTCAGTTCAGTCGCTCAGTCGTTTCCAACTCTTTGCGACCTTTACCCTTTGGTAACCATAAATTTGGTCTCTTTGTCTGTGAGTCTGTTTCCGTTTTGAAAATGAGTTGCTATAAACATTTCTTTTTACAGTTTTATAATGCACACGTGCATATGTATCTGCTAGATAATTAGGAGTAAAATTTCAGGAGCATGAAATATACATATATTAAGACTAATAGAGAATTAGCAATTGTACTAATGCCTACTTTTGTCAGCAGTAAATGGAAGTTGTTGTTCCAGGGACTCTCTTATATTTGGTACTGTCAGCCATTGTAGCTTTACCACTTTGGGGTGAACATTTTACCTCACTGTATGTTTAATTTGCAATTATAATTTATATTTATATAGTTATAAATATATAATTGTTATATAAATATATAACTGTTAATTATAAAGCAAAGCACTTTTTTATGTATGTTCATTGGCCATTGGATATTGCCTTTTCTAAAATGCCTGTTCAACCCTCTTAACTATTTTCCTATTGTCATGTTTTCCTTATTGATTGCTGGTGGTTCTTTTATAATCTGAATACAAGCTTTTTGTCAGTTACTTGTTAGGGAAATGTATTCTGTCACTTTTTTTTATTAGTTTCTCCATGACATATCTTAATTTTGATATCACTATAGTCTTGCCTTTCCTAGAGTCTCAAGTAAATGAAATAATATATTATGTAGTCAGTTGTGCTGACATAATATTTTTAAGATCTATTCATGTTGTATGCATTAATATTTTACTACTTTTTATTTCTAAATAATATTCCATAATACAGAAATACCATGATTTATTGTTTGTTTATGCATTCACTACCTGTGATGTTTTGGGGTTTATATGTACTATCATACTCAGCCCCTTCTATTTGTCTCATTAATTCCTCATTTTTTCTTCTGGGTTTTTTTTTTTGATAAATTATTTTCTTTATTCCATTATTTTGGTCACTATTATCCTGGTAGTACTATCTGTCCTTGCAATTTTTTGGTGACTTCCTTAAAGGTGACAGTACTCATCCTCCAGTTATCAAAGTCTAATGTTACTTGGCACTTTTTCTCTTTTACAGATCAAAGCAAAGAACTTGGAAGATTTTAACTTGACTCATTCCCCTTCTACTTATATGATATGGTCATATTTTCTTATAAGGTTCTACTATTTTTTAACCTAGTCAGTATTCATTTAAATCTGTTTATTTGTTCCTCATTTTCATTGTACTTTATTTCTCTCTGTATCTCAATTTTTGAGCCTGAATAATGTTCCTGCTGTCTTTGGTGTAGATTACAGGTGATAAATTCTCCTAGTTTTTACTTATCTGAAAAATGCTGTTTATCTATTTTTGGAAGGTATTTTCACTGAGTATGGAATTCTCCACAGCAGCTATTTACTATAAATGCTTTAGAGATAACTTTCATTACCTTCTAGCTTTTGTTGTTTCCCTTCTGAAGTCAGCTCGTCACTCTAATAGTTGTTCCCTTGAAAGTAGTTTGCTTTTTTTCTCCTCTGGATGCTTTTATTACTTGTCCTTTGTTTTTGATTTTCAGATGTGATATTATGACAAGTCTATGCTGGTTTGTTTGTTATTTTCCTATTGGAGGTCTGTAAAGATGACTGAAGATGTGACAATGTGTTTTGCTAACTTTGGATAATTCTCAGATCCACTCCCTATCACCAACTGCCCATTACCTCTCTTCAGTGCTCCGGGGGCTCCAAATCATTTTTTCACAGTGTTGTTTACACTATATTTCCTAATTTTCACTCTCCGTACTTCATTTTGTATTTTGCAGTTGTACATTTTCTATGTGGTTCTTTCCCATATGGAATTGACTTTAATGCAACAGGAATTGAGAAAATTTAGAGTGTGACTTCAGTCCCTTCAAGGACTGGCTGAATTCCAGCTCATTCTGACTCTTGTTTTGGGTTCTCAATCCAAAATAAGAAAATTTACCCTGTCCCACCAGAAAGTCCTGGACTTTAATTTTCTTGTTCCCAGCTACAGATTTCTTAAAAATTTTTGCACAGTACCTCAAATTCTCAAGTATCTCTTCCAGGTTTAGTCCTAAATTCCAGACTCACCTTTCTGAGGGAGTTAACCCAGTTGTTTCTCTAATGATTTCAAACAGATAAGCCATTTTGTAATATTTTGTTCATATTTATAGTTCTTAGTGTGAGGTTTAATCCAGCTTACCCTGTTCATCATTGCTAGAAAATAATTTACTTGGTTTAAAATTGAATATTCCTTCTATAATCATCACTCTAATCCTCTGAAACATTTAATTTTATTGCTTAATTTAAGATTTTCTTTTCACCTCCATCAAACTGTGCATTTCTAATTTCCATCTATAATCCCTATATTTCTACATATACTCTATACTCCTTATTTATCTCTCAGGACTTTGTTTTCCCTTTATAAGCATTCTTTTGAACATGTGTCTGTCAGGATAAATAGTTCTTCATACATACCCTTCAAATGTATCTACTCTTACAGCTGCAGCTATGTCAACAACTTCCACCACATCCTCTTCGGTCCTGAAATATCATTTGTGCTTATGTCTCATATTTTTAACTACATAGAGGTCACCTCCATTGAGATGCCCAGTCTTCATGTCTCATTAAACTTGTTGGTCACCTCCCTCCCAACTAAACTATTTTGAAGGGGTGCAGGACACCAGGAAGGGGGGATAAAAGAGCATAAGGAGATGATTCCAAGTTTTCTTTCTTGGAAGATATAAAATTAATTGTCTGGGAAGAAAGCTCTTCTGGGGAGATAGGTACTATGCTTATCTTCTTTTTACTCATCTTCCCACCCCCGTCCCACTCCTTCACCACCGCCTCCATTAGAAATATATCTTGAGTAATGCTTTCATAGTATTCTTCCTGTTGCTGTTGTTTAATCATTCAGTTGTGTCCAACTCATTTACAACTCCATGGACTATAGCCCACAAGGTTCCTCTGTCCATGGAATTCTCCAGGCAAGAATACTGCAGTAGGTAACCATTCCCTTTTCCAGGAGACTTTCCCAACCCAGGGACCAAACCGAGATGTCCTGCATTGCAGGCAGATTCTTTACCATCTGAGCCATCAGGGATGCCCAGTATTCTTCCTAAAACACACTATTACTCACATGACTCCAAATATGAAGGATCCAGAGTATCATCTCTCATCTTCTGTGCCAACTCGAAACAACTCTGCCTAATTTTCAAAACTATTTATAGTATTTTTATTCTACCTAGCCATTGTTTTTCATAATGCAATCTCTGTTCCAATCAATAAACTTCTGCAAAATACTTAATTTTATTCCCTACTTTCCAATTGTTCTTTATGCTGATCTCAAGACTGAAAGGTTTTTTCTACTTCCCTAAACTCTTATTAGTCTGAATTATTCTTCAAGTTTCAATTCAAGTTCTGCCTCTGCCACAAAGCCCTCTGAAAGTATATCAGCTCATGCTGCTCCCAGCCTTCTCTCAAAAACCTATTATAGGAAGATAATATCAGCAAAAGGAAAACATAAGAATTTCTAGTTTTTGCCCATCCCAGAAACATTCAATTAAAAAACTATTTCCCTGCAAGAAAACATCTTTACAAGATCCAAGGATTCCAGGTAAGGGATCACAGCACCTGAGTGAAGAATAGAAATAAGGAAGGACTCATTGAGGAGGGTTGGAGAGAAAATTCACGCTCCCCTGGTCCATCACAGGTCCCCCCAAACCAGAAAGCCCAGCATGAACAGAGACACCGTCCCTGGTAGAAGGAGAGTGAAGTGAACACCAGCCTTCCCCTCAAACCCCAGAGCCTGCATATCCCATCATCAGGCTTACCCCTTCAGTCCTAGGTAACCCTCTGCAAGTTCCCTCAAGCCCTCAGTTACCCCAGTGCCAGCCAGCTCCCATGGCCTCCAGGTTCTCAATCAGCCCCTGCAAACTGGGGCTCCAGGTGGGCACCCACGAACCCAGACCTCTGTCTGGGCCCAGAACTAGGCCAGCTGCTGTTGAGAAAGGCTTTCAGCTCACTCCAGCACCAGTCAGCCTCTGTGATCTCAACTTCCAAGCCAGCTCCCACGGCTCCAGCATCTAAAATGGCTTGCTCCAAACCAAGCTCCCGGTCAGTGCTGTCTGGGCCCCGACCCAGACTCCAGACCGGCCCCACGAAGATCCAGGAACTGTTTGACCAAGAATTCAGAATCATCCTCTTAAAGAAATAGCATGAACCACAATAAAACACAGGACAATCACATGCAAA
The DNA here is from genome assembly GCA_006410675.1 of Oreotragus oreotragus. Classification (NCBI taxonomy): domain Eukaryota; kingdom Metazoa; phylum Chordata; class Mammalia; order Artiodactyla; family Bovidae; genus Oreotragus; species Oreotragus oreotragus. The sequence goes on along the minus strand of SJYX01017552.1, from coordinate 47,721 downwards.
AGGATGAAATTGGATCCCTAGCTTAATACTCTTCCAAAAAATTAACTCAGTATGCATGAAAGACTTAAATGTAAGACCCCAAACTATAAAACTGCTAGAGAAAAGGATAAGGAAGAAATTCCTTGCCATTACTCTTGCAAACAAAATTTTAGACACAGCACCAAAAAATACCAGCTGAAAAAGTGAAAATCAGTAAATGGGACTACACCAAACTAAAAAACTTCCACACAGAAAAAAAAATCAGAAAAACACAAATTCAACCCATGAAATGGGAAAAAAAATATTTGTAAACCATCTATCTGATAAGGGGCTAATGACAAAAATATATAAGGAACTCATACAACTCAAGAGCAAAACAATAAACAACCCAGTTAAAAATTGGCAGAGGACCTGAACAAACATTTTCCTGAAAAAGACACATAGATGGACAGCAGACAAATGAAAAAATGTTCATCATTAATCATCAGGGAGGTGCAAATAAAAACAAGATAGAACCTCACACTTGTCAGAACAGCTATCATGAAAAACACAAGATACAAGTGTTGGGAAGTGTGTGGAGAAAAGTGAACCCTGTGCGCTGTTGGTGGACATGTAAATTGATACAGCCACTGTGGGCAACAGTGTGGTTTCTTTAAAAATTAAAAATATAACTACCATATGATCTAACAACCCCATTTCCAGGTATAGATCCAAAGAAAATAAGACGATTATCTCAAAGAGATATCTATATCCCTATGTTCACTGTAGCATTATTTACAACAGCCAAGAGAGGGAAGCAACGTAAATATCCATAAAACTGGGGAATGGACAAAGAAGATGTGGTATATATGTGAAATGGAATATTACTAGACCACAAAAAAGAAAATCCTGCCATTTGCAGCAACATGGATGAACCTTAAGGGCATCATGCTAAGTAAAATAAATCAGATGGAAAATGACAAATACAGTATGTCCTTACTTTTATGTGGAATCTAAAAAAGCTGAACCCATCAAAATAGAATGATGGTTGGCAGGAGCTGAGGGTGTGGGAAGTGAGGACATGTTCAAAAGGTACATATCCCAGCTACAAAATGAATACGTTTTCTGGGGATTTAATGTATTAATACTACAGTTCAGTTCAGTTCAGTTCAGTTCAGTCGCTCAGTCGTGTCCGACTCTTTGCGACCCCATGAATCGCAGCACACCAGGCCTGCCTGTCCATCACCATCTCCCGGAGTTCACTCAGACTCTCGTCCATCGAGTCCGTGATGCCATCCAGCCATCTCATCCTCGGTCGTCCCCTTCTCCTCCTGCCTCCAATCCCTCCCAGCATCAGAATCTTTTCCAATGAGTCAACTCTTCACATGAGGTGGCCAAAGTACTGGAGTTTCAGCTTTAGCATCATTCCTTCCAAAGAAATTCCAGGGTTGATACTACAGGGTAACTATAATTACAATATTATACTATATACTATAAAGAAATAGATCTCACATGCCATCACCCTGAAAACAAAAGGTAATTATGTGAGAAAATGAAGATGTTAACTGATCTTATCATGGTAACCATTTTGCAACATGTATGTGTATCAAAGCGTCACCTGATCATTCTCTCTCCCCCATATAACTATAGCTGTATGAGTAGCAGCACTAGGAATCTATGGATAAATAATAAAAAGGAAAGGGAGAGATGTCTTTATTCTTGCATGATTTCATAGCAAGGTATGTAAAGATACTTAAATCAGACACTAATCGAAACTAACTAAAGCATCAAGCAATCCATTACAGAGCCCAGTTCCTCATTTTGATGGAATACATCAGACTCCTCAACCTATCTGCCTATAAAGCGAAAGTCTCTTCTGGGTTCGTAAACATTTACTTCAGTTTCTGCTGCCTTTTTATACACAATGTCTATGATACTATAAAGTGTTATGAGACAGGTAAAGAAGCAGAAAACATGACCCTTAATGAAGAAAATATACTCGATAGAATAAAGCTACAATAATCAAGGTAGCATGATTTGCTGAAAGAATAGAGAAACGAATTAATACTATAAAGCGAAAGTCTCTTCTGGGTTCGTAAACATTTACTTCAGTTTCTGCTGCCTTTTTATACACAATGTCTATGATACTATAAAGTGTTATGAGACAGGTAAAGAAGCAGAAAACATGACCCTTAATGAAGAAAATATACTCGATAGAATAAAGCTACAATAATCAAAGTAGCATGATTTGCTGAAAGAATAGAGAAACGAATTAATGGAACAGAATAAAGAGCCCAGCAATGTGGATGTGTGTGTGCTAAGGAACTTCAGTCATGTGCAACTCTGCAACCCTATGGACTGTAGCCCACCAGGCTCTTCTGTCTATGGGATTTCCCAAGCAATAGTGCTGGAGTGGGTAGCCATCCCCTTCCCCAGGGGATCTTCCTGACCCAGGGATCAAACTCAGGTTTCTTGCATTGCAGGCACGTTCTTTACCACCTGAGCCACAAGGGAAGTCCAGCAAATAGTAGACCCACACGAATACTGTTGGTTGATCTTTGACAAAGGAGCCAAGGCAATACAATAGAGCAAAGATAGTCTTTTTAACAAATGTTGCTGGAACAACTGAATATTCACATGCAAAAAAAATAAATAAAATGAATCTACACATAAACCTGGCACCCTTCAAAATTAATTCAAAATGAATCACAGACCTAAATATACACACAAAATTATAAAACTCCTAAAAGATAACATGGGAAAAAATCTTGATAATCTTGGCTATGGCAATAATTTTTTAGATTCAGCAGCATAGGCATAATATACAAAAGGGATACAATTGATAAGTTGGACTTCATTAAAATTAAAAACTTCTACTCAGTAGGGACAATGTCAAGAGAAGAAAAGGGTGGAAGATCCCCAAAGACAGAGAGATAACATTTGCAGAAGACATATCTGATAAAATACAGTTATCCAAAATATAAAAAGAACTTTTAAAGCTCAATGGTAAGAAAATGAATCACTCGATGAGCAAATGACCTGAACTGATACCTCACCGAAGAAGAGATACAAATGGCAGAAAAACTTATAAAAAGATGTTCAACATCACGTGTTACTAGAGAATTGCGAATTAAAACAATGAGATACCACTATACATCTCTTCAGTTCAGTTCAGTTCAGTCGCTCAGTCGTGTATGATTCTTTGCAACCCTATGAACTGCAGAACGCCAGGACTCTCTGTCCATCACCAACTCCTGGAGATCACTCAGATTCAGGTCTATTGAGTTGGTGATGCCATCCAGCCATCTCATCCTCTGTCATCCCCTTTTTCTCCTGCCCCAAATCCTCCCCAGCATCAGAGTCTTTTTCAATGAGTCAACTCTTCGCATCAGGTGGCCAAAGTATTGAAGTTTCAGCTTTAGCATCAGTCCTTCCAGTGAACACCCAGGACTGATCTCCTTTAGGATGGACTGGTTGGATCTTCTTGCAATCCAAGGGACTCTCAAGAGTCTTCTCCAACACCACAGTTCAAAAGTATTAACGCTTTGGCACTCAGCTTTCTTCATAGTCCAACTCTTGCATCCATACATGACCACTGGAAAAACCATAGCCTTGACTAGACAGACCTTTGTTGGCAAAGTAATGTCTCTGCTTTGCAATATGCTGTCTAGGTTGGTCATAACTTTCCTTCCAAGGAGTAAGCGTCTTTTAATTTCATGGCTGCAGTCACCATCTGCACTGATTTTGGAGTCCAAAAAAATAAAGTCTGACACTGTTTCCACTGTTTCCCTATCTATTTCCCATGAAGTGATGGGACCGGATGCCATGATCTGCATTTTCTGAATGTTGAGCTTTAAGCCAGTTTTTTCACTCTCCACCTTCACTTTCATCAAGAGGCTTTTTAGTTCTTCTTCACTTTCTGCCGTAAGAGTGGTGTCATCTGCATATCTGAGGTTACTAATATTTCTCCTGGCAATCTTGATTCCAGCTTGTGCTTCTTCCAGCCCAGCATTTCTCATGAAGTACTCTGCATATAAGTTAAATAAGCAGGGTGACAATATACAGCCTTGACATACTCCTTTTCCTATTTGGAACCAGTCTGTTGTTCCATGTCCAGTTCTAACTGTTGCTTCCTGACCTGCATACAGATTTCTCAAGAGGCAGGTCAGGTGATCTGGTATTCCCATCTCTTTCAGAATTTTCCACAGTTCATTGTGATCCACAGAGTCAAAGGTTTTGGCATAGTCAATAAAGCAGAAATAGATGTTTTTCTGGAACTCTCTTGCTTTTTCCATGATCCAGCAGATGCTGGCAATTTGCTCTCTGGTTCCTCTGCCTTTTCTAAAACCAGCTTGAACATCAGGAAGTTCACGCTTCACGTATTGTTGAAGCCTGGCTTGGAGAATTTTGAGCATTTCTTTACTAACGTGTGAGATGAGTGCAATTGTGCAGTAGTTTGAGCATTCTTTGGCATTGCCTTTCTTTGGGACTCGAATGAAAACTGACCTTTTCCAGTTTAGAAGAGACCAAATTCAAAACAGTGACAATACCAAATGTTGACAAGACACAACAGGAACTCTAATTTATTGCTGATGGAAATGCAAAATCATACAACCGCTTGATTGGTTTGGTGACTTCTTACAAAACTAAACATACTGTTATTAAACAGTCCAGTAATTGTGCTTCTTGGGATTTACCCAAATGAACTAAAAACTAATCCCCACCCAAAAAACGGCCCACAGGTGTTTTTTTATAGTAACTTTGTTCATAATTTACAAAATGAAGAAGCAACCAAGGTGTCTTTCCGTGGGTGAATGGACAAATAACTGGTATATCCAGGCAACAGAATAATGTGTGTGCGAATGTGCTCTGCCACCTCAGTCATGGTGCACTTTTTGCAACCTTATGGACTGTGTCCTGTCAGGTTCCTCAGTCCATGGGGTTCGTCAGGCAAGAGTACTGGAGTGGGATGCCATGCCCTTCTCCAGGGGATCTTCCCAACCCAGGTATCCTGCATTACAGGCAGATTCTTTACTGCTGAGCCACCAGGGAAGCCCAACAGGATAATAATCAGTGCTAAAAAAGAAAGGAACCATCAAACCACAAAAAGGCATTTGTTCATTTGCTAAGTCGTGTGTGACTCTTTGTGACCCCATGAACTGCAGTGTGCCACGCTTCCCTGTCCTTTACTATCTCCTAGACATTCTTCAAATTCATGTCCATTGAGTTAGTGCTCCTAAATAACATCTAATCCTCTAAGCATCTCATCCTCTGCCGCCCCCTTCACCTCCTGCCCTCAATCTTTCCCAGCATCAGAGTCTTTTCCAATGACTTAGCTCTTTGCATCAGGTGGGCAAATACTGGAGCTTCAGCTTCAGCATTGGAGGAGACTCAAATGCATATTACCAAGTGAAAAAAGCCAAACTGAAAAGGCTACTTACTATATGACATTCTAGAAAAAGCAAATAAAAGAATAAAAGATCAGTGAGCATCAGAGTTTCTCAGGGTAGAAGCAGGATTTACCCCTAACTTAGCAGTCAACCACTGCAGCCACTCCCAACCGTGAACCCTAAGGAGACTCACAATCAGAAGCACTGGATCCTTGCCCCAGATGGTTGAGGAGCACATCAAAGAAGTAATTTTAATAAGCCCAGATTTCGCATTTTCCCATACATGGAAAAATGCTAAATTCCTTAACTTGAGATATCTGATTTTCTTCAACTAACTAATTTTTTGATGTTCCGACTTCCTGGTTTTCAGTTGCAAAAACTCTTATCCTTGCCTTGCCTCTTTGGAGCAGTCTCTCAGAGTTATCTGAGTTCCTATGTTCCAGGCTTAAGCCCTCAGAAAGTCCGCCAAACAAAATATCAGTTCAGTTTAGTCGCTCAGTCGTGTCTAACTCTTTGCAACCCCCATAGACGATAGCACACCAGTCTTCCCTGTCCATCACCAACTCCTGGAGCTTGCTCAAACTCATGTCAATCGAGTTGGTAATGCCATCCAAACATGTCATCCTCTGTCATCTCAGCTTTTAGATTGTGGTGGTTTTTTGTTTTTTTTTTAGTCAAGAACAATCTTCCATAAAAATATAATGTCAGGTGGCATAGTGGTAAAGAATCCACCTGCCGATACAGGAGATACAAGAGACACGAATTTGATCCCTGGATCAGGAAGACCTCTTGGAGTAGGAAATGGCAACCCACTCCAGTATCCTTTCCTGGAAAATTCCATGGATATAGGAGCCTGGTGGGCTACAGTCCGTGGGGTCGCCAAGAGTCAGACATGATTGAGTGCACACAAGTCCTCAGAATGTTCACCAAATAAAACACAACTCTTAACTTTTAGGTTGTGCTTTTGTTTCAGTCGAGAACAATCTGCCATGAAGATATAATGTCAGAACAATAATACATATCAGAAACCAGCAACAGATGCCATGTACATAAAAATTTAAGAAATGATCATAAGGACAGTTCAAAAAGGAGAAAATGGATGGATGACTCAAAACAGAAATGCTGTTGGCTTAACTGACAAGCAATTTAGAACAAGAAGATTGCTTTCTTATCTCATAATTTTTGACTATCTAAAGCAAATCCAGATAGTTTAAAATATAAGTGTTTATTTTTTTTAAAAAAAAATCTAAATGCACCCAGAGTGGAAACAACATTCAATCTTGGAAGTGTCTGGCAATGGAAACCTTTTAGTAAATGATTAGTGAATAAAAATGGAACTGTACCTATGGGCTATGTTCCATCCCTATAGAAGCTAGAAAATGGATGGTTATGTTTATACTCTAGTTTGAAACAATTGAGTATAAGGTGTGAATTTTACCCTTTTTCCTTTCCTCTATAGCAGCTAATACAGTGTTGAGAGCTACACATTAAATTTTCAGTAAATTCACCATTGACTGATTCATCATAAATACCATGCTTCTTCTTAGAAGGAAAGAAAATTTGCTTGTGGGATTTTCATTTAAAAGAATTATGCTAGTCATCAAAATTTTCACCCTGCCATCTGTTCTCAACATTGCTTTATTTCAAACTAGGTTTAGCATAGCAAAGCACATGAATTTTACATTAGAAATGAGGATATAAAAGTTTGTTTTCTAAACTATATTCCATAGTAAATGCTTATTTTGAAGCCCTTATGTGCATGTGGGCTTATCACTTAAACTACTTCCTATAAAGGTGAGGATTGGCAAGATCTAGAGTATCACTTACATTGCACAGCATGTGTGTTTTTATATACCCTCAAAATGAATTTCTCTCTTTAAAAAAAATCTAAAATAAGTAAATCATTAGGTCATAATTTAGCAGTATGTGTCTCAGAAGTCCTGACTCCCTGGCTTGCCCTCTGAGTGGTTTTAGGCTTACAATTCAGAAGATTAGAAAATGACTTATTAAATCTAGATTTTAGATTCTAAAATATTGCTATAAGCAGAAGCTTCTACCTTCCAGATTTTAGGTGTCAATAGTCTGCCTCTTTTGAAATGGAATAAATAGGATGTGCAGAAATGGTCTGGGCTATCTTGAAAGACTATGTACTTGAGATATCTCATTTATACATATTAATAACTAGAAAGTCATTTGAGTTAAAATTATTTTCCTATAAAATGCAGCTATATGGTGGGAAAGACAGTCATATTAATTAGACACATAATATCTAAATCTGAAATCTTCAAAGAAAGGAATAAAATTTTATATTGGAGAGAGGCCAAGGTTTAAAAAAAAAGAGGACCATTTTGGGGCACAGAATGCAGTCAGAAGAGGCTGCTCTGGAGCAGGGAGGGAACAGCAAGAAGTGGTATTCCAATGAGAAACTAAAGGGCTCCAGAGTTCAGGAAGCAGAACAGAAAAGTTGCTGGGGAGTGGACATGGTGAAGCTGAATCCAGCATCTGTAGGCTGACACCAAATTCATTCTCAGAGCCTGAAGAGCTTTGGGTGAAGGAGACAAGAATAGGCTTCCCTGGTGGCTCAGACAGTAAAGAATCTGCCTCCAATGCAGGAGACTCAGGAGACATGGGTTCAGTCCCTGGGTAGGGAAGATCTTCCTGGAGAAGAGAATGGCTACCCAATCCAGTATTCTTGCCTGGGAAATCCCATGGACAGAGGAGCCTGGCAGGCTACATGGGGTCGCAAAAGAGTCAGACACGGGTGGGCTACCAACACTCACAGAAAAGAATAGCTTTATTGCTCTGCCAGGCAATGCAGGCCACAGCAAGCTGATGCTCTCCAAACTATGTCCCAACCTGGATAGTGAGGAGTTTCATAGCAACAGTTCAAAGAGGGTGTGATTAGCTCATGAATATTCTGATTGGTTGACGGTGAGGTAAGTGGGAGTCAGAAACATCAGCCTTCTGGTTCCAGCTTTTTTGGGGTCTCTGTGCTTGTGAGCATGCCTGCTCTGTCTTGTCTGACTCTTTGTGACCCCATGGACTGTAGCCCTCCAGGCTCCTCTGTCCTTGGGATTATCTGACAAGAATACTGGAGTGGGCTGCCATTTCCTCCTACCGGGGGGTCTTCCTGACCCAGGGATCAAATCCATCTCTCCTACATCCTCTGCATTGACAGGTAGATTTTTTTTTAACCTCAGAGCTACCTGGGAAGCCCATGCTTGTGAGCTGCATACCATTAACTTCTCCCACCTGGTAGGAGTTTCAGTCTCTGCAGAAAAGCTCAAAGACAATGTTCTGTGTATCCCTTGAGGGGAAACCAGGACTGTGTCCCAAGGCTGCACTAATATTTCTTTTGACTCTTCCTCCCTTGTCTCTGCGTCCCCTCCCTTCCCTAAATAGCAGCTATTCAAAGCTGCCTGTTGGAACTCAGGGAAGGTCGTGGAGGGTGAAATGGGGGACAAGACTTCCCTGATGATTCAGTGGTTAGGAATCCACCCACCCATGCAGGGGATGGATGCAGGTTCAGTCCCGGTCCAGGAAGATTCCACATGCCTCAGGGCAACTAGGCCGATGCACCACAACTACCACACTGTGCGTGCCCTAGAGCCTCCGCCCCAAAAGAAGAGAAGCCGCCACAGTGAGAAGGCACGCAAAGCATCTAGAGAAAGCCAGTGCACAGCAACGGAGACCCAGCGCAGCCAAAAGTAATAAATCATTTTACTTAAGAAAAGAAAATTCTTTAAAAAAATAAAATGGGGAACACAGAAAGGCTTTTGTGCCCAGGAGTCTTACACAGGTATCAGTGGTAGAAGGAAACAGCTGAAAAGATCGCTGAGGGACAACTATGACTGCCCAAAGTCCATTCCAAGCCTAACTGTTTTGTAGCTGCAAGGCTTGTTTGAGGAATTGAAATTCTCTTTGGAGATGGATTCTAAATATATTTAAACCAATTGTTCTCAATAGGTGGGCAAACACCAGCAGTGTTAGCATCATAGAAAATGGGTTAGGAATGCAAATAATAGCTGGCTCCCACTCAGTCTTACTGAATCTCATACTTTAGGCATAGATTTCAAGAGATTGTTTGAACAAGTCCTCCAGGTAATTCTGACACTCTCTCAAGCTTCAATCACTTCAATTCAGTTCAGTCACTCAGTTGTGGCCAACTCTTTGTGACTCCATGGACTGCAGCACACCGGCCTCCCTGTCCATCACTAACTCCCAGAGTTTACTCAAACTCAGGTCCATTGAGTCGGTGATGCCATCCAGCCATCTCATCCTCTGTCATCCCCTTCTCCTCCCATCTTCAATGTTTCCCAGCATTAGAGTCTTTTCCAGTGAGTCAGTTCTTCACATCAGGTGGCCAAAGTATTGGAGTTTCTGTTTCAGCATCAGTTCTTCCAATGAATATTCAGGACTGATTTCCTTTAGGATGGGCTGGTTGGATTTCCTTGCTGGCCAAGGGACTCTCAAAAGTCTCCTCCAACACCACAGTTCAAAAGCATCAATTCTTTGGCACTCAGCTTTCTTTATAGTCCAACTCTCACATCCATAAATGACTACTGGAAAAACCATAGCCTTGACGAGACAGACCTTTGTTGGCAAAGTAATGCCTCTGTTTTTTAATATGCTGTCTAGGTTGGTCATAACTTTTCTTCCAAAGAGTAAGTGCCTTTTAATTTCATGGCTTCAATCACCATCTGCAGTGATTTTGGAGCCCAAAAATATAAAGTCAGCCACTGTTTCCACTGTTTCCCCATCTATTTGCCATGAAGTAAAGGGACTGGATGCCGTGATCTTAGTTTTCTGAATGTTGAACTTTAAGCCAACTTTTTCACTCTCCTCTTTCACTTTCATCAAGAGGCTCTTTAGCTCTTTTTCACTTTCTACCTTAAGAGTGGTGTCATCTGCATATCTGAGGTTATTGATA